>VXBP01008189.1:707436-751206 GCA_013400115.1 Rhinopomastus cyanomelas
TCAGTGTCATGTAGTGATAGGACAAGGGGCAATGGTTGTAAGCTGGAACATAGGAGGTTCCTTGTAAATATGAGAGGAACTTCTTTGCAGTGAATGTGACAGAGCACTGGAACAGGCTGCCCAAGGAGGTTGTGGAGTCTCCATCAATGGAGATGTTCAAGGCCCGTCTGGATGTGTTCCTGTGTGACTTGGTCTAGGTGATCCTGCTGTTGCGGGGGGATGATCTTTCAAGGTCCCTTCCAGTCCTCGGTGATTCTATGATTCTATGATTCTGTGAAAGACTTTCACACCTCAAACAAGTTCTAAGCCTACTGCAAAGGAAGGCAGCACTTTTAAGTGCTGGATGGATATGACACTGCTTAAAACAGAGTAAATGGCCCATACTGGGTTCTGTGCTGCTGCAGTTAGGCTTCCTCCACTTCTAATTAGCTGGAGCATTCTCATTCAGCACAGGCATAAGGATTGTGAACACAGATCTCATCAGATCATACAAGTCTCTAATTTAGGATGTAAAGTTAAATTTCGGATGTGAGGGTGGAGGCCCCTTCTTACACAGCACACACCATCCAGCAGGTACAATTTGCAAATGTAAATTCATAGCAATGAGCCTGAGCACATCTTATTGTGAATGCGGGAAACTGGTAACCAGTTGTGCATACCTTGTGCTCCACAATCTTTCTCTCCTTTAGCTGTGATAAATGTTCTTGTCCCACCCCCACTCACCCAGTGGGGTAGCTGTACCCTCACCTCCTGTCACCTCTGCATCCCCCTCCCCAGCTACACATTTACACCTGCGGGTCTCTCACAGCAGAGCTATCTTCCTTCCTTTGTCCTTCATCAGTTATCACAAAGGTGATGCCGGTTTTCGTGGTGGTTTTATTAGAATTTCATTGCTATTTGTCTGTGCTTGCTCTGGCACTGTTCCTCATACCTGGAATTACCGAAACACCTTTACAAATACACTTCCTTGTTTTCCTTGGGATCCTTTCCCATGCTGTAAGCAGAAACCCTGACAGCAGGGTTCTTGCTCTCCCTTCATTTATTCATCTGCTCCCCTCTACCCTCACAACACACGTTCTTTGGTGCAAAGGTCTGCTTTTTGTGCTGTGTTTCTGACTGATGAAACTTTCTAGACCTTGTGTTACTGCTGTCAGTAGCCTGACTCTCATGGAATATCTGCTAAAACAACTGATTCCATGAGTTTAAATTGATTATCTAGTTCTGTAACTTGAGCTACATGTGTTGTTTTTTTCTTTTTCACAAACATAGCTGGGAACTGCAGCAACAATTTCATTGATCCAAGCAAAGGCTAATCTCCCTTACAATTGTCCTTGGCTGTTAAAGGATAACCGTGCCTTAATCAATACTTTTCAGTTACTTTATCTAGAGTGTGCACATAAATCATGAAAGAACACTGGACCCTCAGCCTTTCTTTAACTGATTCAGAATCCTGAAAAGCCCTGCTTTAGTTTAGGATCCTCACAGATTCATGTGAAAATCCCTCGTATCATTTAGGTGCAAAACAAAACATAAAGGTGTGGCTATTCTTTGAACATAAATTATATACAAATATAACAAAAATTACTTCATAGATTTTAGTATCATCAGGCTCCAAGGATAAAGTAACCTTAGAGAAAATGTTACGTGATTACCGGAGGCCTTACAGTAGCTCTAAAACATTATCAGTCCTGAATATTATTAAAATTTTAATATTTCCTGGTTGTAGCCTTTTGTGTGTGCTAGAGGGGGAAAAAAAGGCAAGTAGTCAACAGTCACTTCAACAATGAAACACTTTTTACCCAAAAGCAATTTTTCCCACCCCTTCTCCATGCCAGCAGCACGTTCTCATGTGGGAACAACAAAATTCCACAGATTCAGCCTAGAGAAAGGACAAAAGTCACTCCATAGTTTATTAGATTTATATTTCTGTCTCACTCAGCTGGAATTCCCATTAATTGTAATTTTTTTCTTTTCCACGTTAAGTTGGCAGTAATTTGCAAGAGCTCTGAATACCAGTTCATGTCTAAAAGGAGATTTCTGTCTAAAAAGAAGTAGTGAATATTCAAAGAATTAGCTGATCTCTAGGTGATCTGACAGAGGTGGAGATTTCCTGAAGCTACTGAACCCACTACATATTGTAGAAAAATGTATGTGGACATTTTTCCTCCTCAAAGGAGGCAAAGCTGAAACAGAAATACTTCCCTTTGTCAGACGGGAGGAAATCAAGGCATACTCAGTCAGGAATTCTTATGAGAATGGGCCTCGTTAGTGCTGCTGCTCACAGATACTCATTTCCTTCATTACAGTGCAACAAAGAGAAATGCATACTTAAGGCATTTCACATCCCAACTCACTATCCAGCCTTCAGCCTTCCGAAATTCTTTAATCAGTTATGCATTTGCAATTTCCTTACAAAATCAGCCTGAAGGGTGGCATTGACAATAGCAATCCACATCTGGACATTTACATTTTCATGGCATAAAAGATGCCTCCTGGATCAGATGCCGTTTTGTGTGCTAAATTCTACTTGCTGGTGGAGTTATCAGCCAGAAATAAGCTCAAATGTTAGATGTTCCCCTAAAAAGAGCCTCTTGGTGTTGCTGTGTACCACAGGAAACACATATTACCTAACTCTTCATACTAATGGTTAATTACAGAATCACTGAATGATCGAGGCTGGGTAAACCTCTGGGATCATCAAGCCCAGCCTATGACCTAACTTCGCCACCACATCAGCCAGACCATGGCACTAAGTGCCATGTCCAGTCAGTCCCTAAACACCTGTAGGTATGAGGAATCCACCACTGCCCTCGCCAGTCCATTCCAATGTCTGATCACCCTTTCTGCAAGGAAGTCCTTCCAAACATCCAGCCTAACCCTCCCCTGGCAGCTTCAAGCCCTGCCCTCTCATCCTGTCACTAGTTGCCTGGGAAAAGAGCCTGAACCCCATCTCATTATAGCCTTCCTTCAGGTAGTTATAGAGAGTGATAAAATCTCCTCTTCTCGAGGCTAAACACCCACAGCTCTCCTCATCAGACTTGCCCTCCTCAGTACCTTCCTCAGTCTCGTTGCTCCCTTTTGAACCTGCTCCATCACCAAAATCTCTTTCTTGAAGAACTGCACACAATACTCGAGGTGAAGCCTCACTAGTGCCTAGTACAGGGGGAGCATTACATCCCTAGACCTGCTGGCCACACTATTACTGATACAAACCAGAGTGCCACTGGCCTTCCAGGCCACATGGGCACACTGCTGGCTCCTGTTCAGCTGGTTGTCAACCAGCTCTGCCAGGTCCCTCTCTGCCAGGCCACTCTCCCCTAGTCCGTAGCTGCAGGGGGTTATTGTGGCCAAAGTGTAGGACTCTGTACTTTGTCTTGTTGAACCACATCCTGTTGGACTCTTCCCATCAACCCAGCCTGTCCAGGTCCTTCTGCAGCATCCTCCTACCCTCCACCCGATCGACACTCTCCCCCAACTTGGCGTCAACTACAAATTTACTGAGGGTTGATTTGATTATCTCATCCAGGTCATCAAGTAAAGATGTTGAATAGAACTGGGCCCAGTACTAATCCCTGGGGGACACCAACTGGATGCAGCACCATTCACAACCACTCTCCGGGCTTGGTCACCTGTACAGTTTTTCACCCAGTGGAGGGTGCCCTTGTTCAAGTTATGGGCTGCCAGCTTTTGCAGAAGGGTGCTGTGGGAGACTGTGCCAAAGGCTTTGCTGAAGTCTAGGTAGACCACAGCCTTCCTCTCATCCACTAGGTGAGTCACCCAGTCATAGAAGGAGATCATATTGGTCAGGCAGGACCTGCCTTCCCTAAACCCATGCTGGCTGGGCCTGATCTCCTGGTTGCCTTTTACATGCTACTTGATGGCACTCAGGATGATCTGCTCCATAACCTGGCCAGGCACCAAGGGCAGACTTAATCATGTAAGTGTATTGTATACATTAATTTTTAAAATACAGCTTTGAGTATCATCCTGCCATTTGAAAACCTGTGAAACTGAGGCTATATGGGGATATGGAGCTTAGGGATGTGGCTTAGTGGTGGGCTTGGGACAGTTAGATTTATGGTTGGACTTGATGGTCTTAAAGGTTTTTTTCAACCTGCTTAAAGATCTTTTACAAACCTAAATGATTTTGTGAAGGCAAGTAACTTCCCCTTCTCCAGACAGCCAAGTGGAATAAAATCCAGAGTACTGGAGCATCCAGGCTTGCCAGCAGGTAGCATCTTGCCCTTACTTAACCAGCAGCAGTGACAGAAAAGTTTTGTGTCATTGTCTCACCATCAGTGGTGTCACCACAGAATGAAATTGTTTTAGAAGCTTCTTAAGAAGGAATTTCTTTTAGCATGGAAACACTGAAATAGCTCATTTCACTAACCATCTCCTCTCAAATGGAGTTTTCTCCCCTTTGGAAACAGTTCTGTTTGAAAGAGCAGCTGGGACAAAGGAAGGGAAGTGCAGCTCCACAATCTGCTGCTTTGTGATCCATGCCTGTTCTTCTTGAGCTATTTGCAGATAATAGATTTTATGATCAACTCCAGCTCCAGTGTAGAGAAAGGATTTTTGTTAGTGGTCACTTCAGATGTATAAATTTGTCTGCAGAAGATCTTGTCTAATCAAAGGTTATATCAAATCAAGAGTCACACTAAAACAGAGTAACTGAGAAGTAGGCTCGTGTGCTATTTCAGAGATGGCTTTGAACCTCTCATAAATGTTAAGAGCTCTGCTGCCTGCTTAGTGTTTGCAGTCATGTGGGAGCCTTCAGTTTATTTTCAAATTGCAGGAGCAGATGTTCAGCTTGATGTGAATCAGCAAATGGCAACCAAAGTCAGAGAAACTACCTTTAATTTGCACCATCTGGGATCTGCTTTGCAGTCTCCCCTTCTGAAGAAATTGAATAATGTGCATTATCTTACAACTAATCACACAGTAGCTTCCCCCCCCCAAAAAAAAAAAGGAAAAGGGAAAAAAGGGAAAAAGGGAAAAGTATTTGGAGCTCTTTTAACTAGAAGAAAGGGGAAAAAGGGTGGTTGAATTCAGACAGCCCTTGTGGGAGGATATCCTCGGGCTGTAAATAAGCACAGAGAGGCAAAGCTGGTGAGCGACAGTGCTGAGTGAGGAACTAAATTGGCCTGGTGACATCAACAGCCTTTGGCTTCATTAACATCTAACACCAGCCAGCACTGAAACCAGGATCCAGAACATCTCGTGGTAATTTTAGTGTCTTGTACAACAGGATTGAAATGTTATAAATGGAAAGGCATCAAATCCAATGATGTTTTGGACTTTGAGTATATTTTAGGCTGTGCATTTCATTGCTCCGGGAAACTGTGATGCTAGAAAGGGAGTTTTTAAGTACTACTCTCTCTATAGAGTGGGTTTCTTCTACATATAAATTTATATATGTTTCTTCTAAATACAAAAAAGCTGAAATACAGTATAATTGTGGATGTGAGTGGACACAGAAAAATAACGAAGACAAGTGAAGCAGACTTCTGCCGCTTTTGAATCAATAGAAGTGTCCCAGGGGACAAGAGAAGAAACAGGAGAAGATGGTTTCTTCCTACCATCACCCAGATGCTATCAAAAAGCAATTTAAAACTGGTCAGTTAGAGTAATGATATGAAAACAAATTGAAAAATGATTGCATAGCTTATTTTGTATTTCCAAATGAGGAGGAAGGCAGGGCATCACTGGTGGATGTCATGTAAGAATTAACAATTGATCCAAGCAGAAGCAGTCTTAAAGAGCCTTTCTAGCGCAGGAGAGACGGAGTGCATCCGTAGCAGCTGTATCTCCTGTGCACAGTCCATCATATGACAGAAAGAGGAAACGAAACGTCAAAGTGCCAGCAGGATATGACTGGAGCAGCTCATTGGCATTGGTTACAAAGCTACCGATTGGGAATGAATTTCAGCTTGAGAGAGAGAAAAATGACCATCTGGCTCAAGCAGTTCAAATGGGTAAAATAAGGAAACAGCACCAGAGAATACAGAGGCTCTTGCAGCACTGCAAGGAAAGTAGAAACCAAGACAAAAAACCTGGAGTGGCTTAATGGAGTCCAAGAAAACGACGAGGCACTATTAGAGTTGGTCCTGTTCAGTCTTATGTAGGTTTCTTTCAGCAATAACAGCCTTTTAAAATGAAGTCCCTGCTCTGTGAGTAGGTTTCTTTTAGCAATAACAGCCTTTTAAAATGAAGTCCCTGCTCTGTGAGGCTTGGTGTTGTACCTTTACTCTTTGCATGTGACAGGTCTTGATGTCTCTTTTTTTTTTGCCCAGTGCCAAACTCGCAGCTGAGCCCAGTTTAAGTTCAGGTATTATCTGGCTGTTTCAATGCACAGCAAGTGCAATTGGGATCCGGACTTGGAGACACTCTGTGTGCAATGAAAACACATAGCTGGGTTTTCATACCAGATGAAAGATTATTAGAAAACATCCTACCGGCAGTCCAGCAGGCTGCTTTTTTTTGTTAATACCAGCTATTCCATTTTGATAAACCCTGGGATTAGTGAGAATTTTTCTATGGGCAATACAAATCTTCTTCTTAGCTTTACATAATGTTTTGTTTCTTACAGAATTTCTATACTGGGCAGAAGCATTTCTTGGCTATAGAAGCCATACCATTTGTGGTTACCATTTTACCTAAATGTACGTTTAGGGCAAAATATACTAGTAACATTCTTCAGATCAAGTTACATGGTTCCCAAACAAAAGAGATTTTCAAGACAACTTGTTAATGACTTGTTTTCTAATTGCACCATCAGAAGGAAAGTTCACAAATTATAAATGTGTTTTGTGTTTGTAAATGGTTACAGAAACCTAGAGATGGGACAACAGTGGCTAAAAGCCATTTCCAAGACACATATTCTGCCTTCTTTATTTTTTCTTCTCTAATTTTTCAGAGAGCCAAAAGATCTCTGAAATCAGAATGGCCTCTCCATAGTGTAGCTCCTTGGCAAACCAGAATTTTCATATGATTCAGCACAATACAGCGTACACTGTGTGTCAAAAACATTGAGAAGGAAAGAAATCGGCTGCTTACACCAACTCGAAACTCATATTGTGGAAAAACATTCCTCCCTCCTTGCCAAACTGTCCCTCCTTCTCAGCACCTATACATCGCCAGACAGCTCAAATCCTATACAGATTCTAACCACCTCAAGCTACTCTAAGTTTACATTGATGTGCCAGGAGCAAGTAATTTTGAGCCGCTCCTTACTGAGACGTTACAGCAGCTCTCAAAATCTGTCCTCTTACTGCATGAAGGATCAGAAGGTGAGCAGAGGCTAATTCATGTCTTTGCAATTGCATTACTGATATTTTCCAACTTGAGAAATGTAGGGCGATATAGAGAGCTTTGTACTGTAACATCACAGAAGAATTTGTATTGGATGCATTATTTATTATGTTTTAGGCACCTACATTTAGCCAAAACATTTTCTTCTAGGAGAAACTAATTTAGAAGCGAAATATCTCATTATTTGGGTTGGGTTTTTTCCAAAAACAGCCCAGTGCCAGAAATCAAGAATTCAGAAGGGAACTGGTCTGTCCTTCAGAACTGGTCTTCCAAGTGTTAGGGAATTTGCACCACTGATCTGAGGTAAAACTGAACTGATAGAAAACCAACATGATAATTGTTCCTCTAGGAACTAACCAGATTGATTAGACTACAATTAAACAAAATACCCTTGGTTAATCTCTGATTATGTCTTCAGTGAAGTCACACTATAAATTATTCTTCATATGATACCAGATCAAAAAATAATGATCAAAGAGTGTTGAAGTACAGTCTTCCTCCAAACATACGTAATTTAGTAGGCGCGAAGATGGTCTTTTCCTTCCTATGAAGTTGAAGAAAATTACATAGGCCAAAGCAGTAGGTTAGCTCTGATAATAGAATCTTTCAGGTTGGAAAAGACCTTCAATCATCAAGCCAATGTCATTTAAAGGCATGTCTGGATTTGAAGGAAGATTCCTCAAGGTGATTCTCAGTTATTTTCAAACAGTTACTCATAAAACAACATGATTATTGCTCAGTGCCTTGTCTCTGTCAATCTCCACCAAGAATGCAGAGGGGAGATCAGCAGAGAGATGACTTCATTAAGAAGTCATTGTTACTAGCTGGGGCATTGAGTCAGTGCAAGTCTCTAGAGCATGTGCTGGCTTCCCAATTCTGCCCTTCCCAAACCAGGTGCCACGTAATCCATCAGGCATAGTGATAGCAAGAGGTGACAGAGGTGGGAAGAGTGTGTGTATGTTGGGTTAGCAAGGACCTGAAAAAAATGTCTACAGAATGAGCAGTGATGGAGTACAACAGGTTTTCTTTCCTCCCATAAACTTCTGGGTTGGGTGTTTGACACCATGCATTTTTTACTTGCGTAGCCTGGCTCTCAAGACACAGTAGTTTCATTATTAATAACCCTGTTCTGCTGAGACAGAGCCTGGGAGTTATGCTTTGGAAGACCAACAGACAAAGAAAACGTTTTGGGGCCACAAAATTTTAAAATCAGTTGTGCAAAAATGTTTCTTGAGGACACAAAAATGATTCCTTAAAGGAAGTGACACTACAACCAGACCACACTCAGCAGCGACAGCGCTGGTCCCTGAGGGCTATTTTATCGAGGTTTCTGGGTGATCTGGGGGTTTCCTGAATGGGAAAGCTTGAGGGAGCTGAGAGACAGCTGCTGAGGTTTGGGTACTCTCACGGGAGAAGCTGGGCAGACGCCGTGGGGGTTGCAGGCCCAGATGTCTTTAAGGGAGGCGAAACAGGAAGTTGGTCTCAGACTGCACGCAGCAGCAACAGTGCAGCCTCCAGGGCAAAAAAAAAGGTAACAACCCAGCAGCAGAGGAAGACCAGGCTACAGTCAGCACTGCACATGGATGTGGGAACTCAAGCACGATGTGGTTCCCCAACACGATAAGGCAGTGAACGTGACACTCAAGTTTCCTGGCTGTGTACGGTGCGAGCAGGTAGATTATCTGCTTAACCGAGCGGCACATCTGCAAGATCAGGTTGAAAAGCTACAAGCAGAAGTAGAAAGGCTCAGGAGAATTGGAAAGGCTAAAATAGAGGTAGATTGGTGGAGCCAGTCTGGACAACAGCCAAATAAGAGCCAGAAACAAGGGGCCCAAGTATCCTGCACCTCTCAGATGGAGGACAGAAGCCCAAGTAGAAGGGATGAGTGGAGCGAAGTGAAGGGCCATGGCAGAAGGCAAGCACCGCCCATGCCTGCCTCACCTTCTCAGTTGCCACTGAGTAATAGATATCAGCCCCTACTGGAAGACAGCTGGTCTAATAAGGATATAGGGGACAGAGAACTCATATCAGAGGTCCTAGCAAGGTTGCATAAATCCAGGTGTCTTCCAGTAATATGATGACCTCCTCCACAAGGAAGAGAAGGGTCTTAGTTATTGGAGACTTGCTCCTGAAGGGGACTGAGGGCCCAATATGCAGAGCTGACCCTCATCACAGGAAGTCTACCTGGAGCCCGAATCAGAGATGTCACTACGTTGCTCCCTAACCTGGTGAGATCAGCTGACTATTACCCACTGCTGACCTTCCAGACAGGTGGGGAGGAAGCTGTATTCCATAGCCTGAGGGGATTGAAGAAACACTACAAGGCCTTGGGATGCTTGGTAAAAGACTCTGGGGCATAAATTGTATTTTCTTCCTTACTTCCATTCTGGGGTGAGCACATGGCATACAATGGGCAGGGACACCCCACCCTAGATCAGGCTGGCCAGGGCCTCATCCAGCCTGGCCTTAAACACCTCCAGGGATGGGGCCTCCACCACCTTCCTGGGCAACCCAGGCTCTCACCACTCTCAGGGTGAAGAACTTCCTCCTCACATCCACTCTAAATCTACCCATCTCCAGCTTTGCTCCATTCCCCCTAGTCCTGTCGCTACCTGACATCCTAAAAAGCCCCTCCCCAACCTTTTTTTAGGCCCCCTTTAGATATTGGAAGGCCACAATAAGGTCACCTCGGAGCTTCCTCTTCTCCAGACTGAACAGCCCCAACTCTCTCAGTCTGGCCTCATAGGACAGATGCTCCAGCCCTCTGATGATCCTCATGGCCCTCCTCTGCACTCGCTNGTGGAGACCAGAATTTGGTATGAGACAGTGTCAAAGGCTTTGCTCAGGTAAATGATATCAGTGGCTCGCCCCTCATCCATTAATGTTGTGACCTGTTCATAGAAGGCCACCAGGACTGTCAGGCAGGATTTGCCCTTGGTGAAGCCATGCTGGTTGTACCCAATCACCTCTTCACTATTCTCCTGCCTCAGTAGTGCCTCCAGGAGGATCTGCTCCATGATCCTACTGGGCACAGAGGTGAGACTGACTGGTCTGTAGTTCCCTGGCTCCTCCTTCCTACCCTTTTTGAAAATAGGAATGATGTTTCCCTTTTGCCAGCCAGTGGGGACTTCACCAGACTGCCATGACTTTTAGAATATAATAGAGAGGGGTTTAGTGACTTCATCTGCCAGTTCTCTCAGTACCCATGGGTGTGTCCAGTCAGGTCCCATGGACTTGAACACTTTGAGGTTCTTCAGGTGATTACAAACCTGATCTGCACTTATGATGGGCAGTTCTTCCTTGCAGTTCCTGCCATTGTTTTCCCTGACTCCAGGAGTGTGGCTGGAGGCCTTCGCAGTAAAGACTGCGATGTAAAGAAGTCATTGAGAACCTCAGACTTTTCCATGTCACTTGTGACCACACCACCTGTTTCCTTTCTGAGGGGGCCCACACCTTCACTAGTCTTCTTTTTACCATTCATATACCTGTAGAAATTCTTGGTGCTCCCTTTGACCTCCCTGGCTAGGTTCAATTCAAACTGTGCCTTGGCTTTTCTAACCAGATCTCTAGCTGATCGGGCAGCTTCCTTATATACCCCCCATTCCAGGTGTCTTCCCTTCCACTCCTTGTAGAGTTTCTTTTTGTGTGACAGCGTGTCCAGGAGCTCCTTGCTCAGCCAGGCAGGCCTCCTAGCATTCTCCCTCTCTGGAGACATTTAAAACCTACCTGGATGTGTACCTGTGTCAATTGGTCTAGGTGATCCTGCTGTGGCGGGGAGATTGGAGCAGGTGATCTTTCAAGGTCCCTTCCAATCCTTAATGATTCTGTGATACAACTAACCATAAAATTATCAATAGGACTTACGCCATTATGTAATAGTGACATTTAAATACTTTTATTTACGTTTTTTAAAATTAAATTCTCATTAAAATTCTCATATTTCCTCCAGTTGGCACATTACTGCCTCAGGAGGAGATGAAATCTTAACTGGGTGGCCAGACAGAATAAAAGGTTCATAGTGCTGCATCCTGAGTGTTCCCATCTCCTAACAGTTATCAGTTAAAATTTTGTTAATGAATCCCTTTTTGGGTTTCATACCCTTATCATGTAAAAAGTTCATAAAACACACACTAGTGTGAAAGATAAAACACACAATAGTCTGAAAGATCATCATCATTAAATTCCTTTGTCTGCTACTCTGAGGAACTGCAGAGTGCGTAATTTATCGTCCCCACTGCTCTGCAAATCAGTATCTATTTCTTTATTTCAATGTATTTTACCTCATTTCAGTAGAAATTAACTAGAATAGCTCAAACACAGTGGATAGCTGTGTTGTTCTGGAGTGACCAGGTACTACTATATTTTCTTCACAAGTTAAAGTTGAGTCCCAAATGTCACAGGCCTCACGTTTTGAAAAGAAAAAGCACTAGATAATTGGTAAATAAACCACTTTTGATTTCTGTGGCAACTGTTGATGTCTCTGCTTTTCCAGAGACTGTCTGTAGTCTAATCACCTGCATGACACAAAAGCGATAGAACTGGGAGATTTCTTTTATATTTCTGAAGGATCACTGTCACTGGGCAATAGTCTATCAGATGTGAGCTGTCCCTAGGTAATTGTTTCTATTTAGAATTTAACTGCAAAAAGACAGACATACTCTGATAGCCACAGTACTTTGTGCGAACGAAGTATCTCGTTTTATGGTCAAACTAATGTTCTGTGGCATCACTCCCTTTGCTGGTATGGCCAATGCAAATTCAGGAACGATTTTTATCAGCTTAACAGCTTGTGTAACACAGAAGTGATGCTGCTTATTGTAAAGCACCCTCGAAGGGACCTTGCAGTGCTAGGAGTTTACAAACATGAAACAGCTATGACTATATGCAAACATGAGAAGCAGATCTGGTGAAAGCTCGGAATGAGTTTGGAAACTCTGTCTACCTACATGATCCGATAGTAAGTTACAGCAGTTACTGGCCAAAACTCGCTACCACTAAGCCTGACTGGCATCATCAAACCGCTAAGATGTTGGCATAGAGTCCAAAAGTTGACAGCAACCTATTTTGGACTCGAAAAAGCCAATATGGCTTCTGTTCATCAGGCTAAGATTGTTCATTAAATTGTCCATGAAATCTCATCAGTCAAGTTTGCTACCAGTGCTGATCATCCTTATCGGAAATCTTGGTCCACAGTTGCTGTGCAGCATAAAAGAGAATACTGCCCAGTACCGCGGGATCCTGCAGATGGCCTCCGCATACAGGTGTGCGTTCTTGAGGCGATTCTCCACAGACGCTGCCAAGATCCCAGCTGCTGTACGCAGTACCCTACTTCATTTCCAGTTGTGCTTAGGGACAAGTCTAGAGAAGAAAAGTGCTCGGCATTAAAATCTGGATCGTGTCAAACTCTGACAGCTGCAGCGGCCGCTTCTGCTCGGTCTTTATTAAGTCCTTTTTGCGAAACTTCATAGGTGAGAAGGAGGAGGCGCTTCTTCAGTTCTCTTGCTTCAGGTGGTTCGGGGCGGGGGCTGGTACTATCCTTCCCGCGTAACCCCGAAGCTACCCGAGCACCACCTTCCCACCTGAAAAAAAAAGGGGGGGTGGAAGGCGAGCACGTTCGCAGCCGCCGCCGAAGGCGGGGTGGGCCCATCTACCCTCCGCCCCTCCTTCCGCCCGCACACAGCCACCACCCAAGATGGCGGCTGCGCTGCTAAAGCCACCGGCCGAGGCGCTGCTAACGGGCCTGCGCCACCACCCCCCTCTCCTCGCCCCGCCCCTTCCCTCTTCCGTCAGCGCGCGCGTCACGTTCCACCGCGCGCAGCAACCACTACCCCTGTCACCTCCCCTTTCTTCCATTGGCCGTTGGGCAGGGGCTCCGCAGCCAGTCGGTGGGCGCGGCCGGGCGGCCCAGAGCGAGGCTGCTCCTCTTTCCCCCCGCCACTCTGCCCCTCCCCCGTTTGTGCCGTTTCTCGCTCCGGGCACGTTCGGCCGCCGGCGGCGGCGGGGGTCTGCGGGCGACGCTGGCTCCTTGTCTGGCTGGCCTCTTGAAGTAGAAGCAGCAGCGACAGCGGTAGCGGCGGCCCCGGCAAGGGGCAACCCCGGCGGGTTCGGGTCAGGGAGGAGGAGGAGGAGGAGGAGGAGGCGGAGGAGCTGCGCTGCCTCCCACCTTCCCCCCTCTTTCCCTCCCGCAATGGCCGACAACGAGAAACCGGACAACCAGCGGCTCAAGAACTTCAAGAACAAAGGCCGCGACCTGGAGGTACCGCCTGCCGGGAGGGGCCCGGCCGGCCATGGCAGCTCAGGAGGGTGTGGGGGGGGGCGCTGGAGTGGGGGGGCCTTGTGGCGTCTTTCCTAATCCGCCGGCGAGGGGCCCGCGGCGGGGCCGAGGCTTGCGTCCGCCGGGAGGAGGGCGGGAGGGAGGNNNGGAGGCCGCGGTGTGGGGCCGGGCGCGGCCGGGATCTGTGTAGGGCCGCGCGCGGAGGAGGCAGTAACGCCGAGGCTGAGCGGGGCACCGGTCCCTCCGGGCCCCTCGCCGGCCTGGAGCTTCCCCGCAAGTGACTGCTACTGGCTTGCCTCGCGGCCTCCCTGGCGTGTTGCTCCCGGTTTAGGCCCTCAGCCGTGTTTCCATGCGGCTCTGCCTTGGTTTCTGGAGCTTAATAATCGTCACTCTTTGCCCCTAAAAGCCTGAGTCAGGGATTAGGGCCCAACTGGATGTTTAATGCGTCTCTGCAAGATACTCGAGTGAGTGAGTAAATAGAATTAATTGTTGCCTATGCTTTATTGTAAACGTCGTTATTTGAAAAGCCAAACGCGCTTTTTTTAAACAGGGACTATGTTGCTGTTTTACTGCTCAGTTGAGTCGTGGCTTGTAGGTCTTCTAAACTTTTAGGTGACTAGATTAGTTCCCTACACGATCAGAGTTGTGAAGGTGCTTCCTCAGTGCAGCAGATCAGATAATTAAGCTTTCCTTTCAAATTTTAAAAATACTTAAATTTTTCAAATTATCGATCCTCAGTCATAAACACTGGGCCGCGAGTGCTGTCTGGGGAAACCTGTGCATCACCTTGTTGCCAGGGTGTTGTCTGATCAAGACATAGAATCATTACGGATTGGAAGGGACCTCGAAAGATCATCTAGTCCAATCCGCCTGTCACAGCAGGATCACCTAAGTCACACAGGAACACATCCAGTTGGGTCTTGAACATCTCCAGTGAGGGAGACTCCACAACCCCCCTGGGCAGCCTGTTCCAGTGCTCCGTCACCTTCACCATGAAGAAGTTCTTCCTCAGGTTGATGTGGAGCCTCCTATGTTCCAGCTTACAACCATTGCCCCTCGTCCTATCACTACATGACACTGAGAACAGCCCAGTGCCATCCTCCTGACACCCACCCCTCAAATATTTGTAGACATTAATGAGGTCACCCCTCAGTCTCCTCTTCTCCAAGCTAAAGAGACCCAGCTCCCTCAACCTCTCCTCGTAAGGGAGGTGTTCCACCTCTCTTATCATCTTTGTTGCCCTACGCTGAACTCTCTCCAGAAGCTCCACATCCCTCTGGAACTGAGGAGCATGACCTTTGGCATCCTCGTTTCTGCTTTTCATTAGTCTCAAAATTTATTCCTGTGATTTATCCTAATATTCAGATCTTCAATGTGATGCCAAATGCACAGTATTTCTTTCTTGAAAGAAAAGATGAGGTTTAAGTTGCTGTCATTAGATAAAACGTCTGCCGGGTTTCCCATTTAGGTAATTCTGAAGTCAATACTGGCTCAATTTTTAACTTGTCCAGGTGTATTGATAAAGCAGTTTATTATGCAAAGTTTGGTGAGGCCAAAAAGGTTGGAAGTGGGAATAATAACTGCTGTGAGTGCTCTGTTTACTAATAGGGTTGTAGCTTAATTAGTAACTACTCGCCTTAGATGTTAATTTGGCTTTGTGTAATTTGTTGCCATTGATTAGACAACTGTACAAGAAAGGCATCTTTAGGAAGGCTCAGTAAAGCATGTGTTGTAGTGAAGAAGTTAAATGTAATGTGAAAGAAACAGGTTGGGAATCAACCTCTCCTTTGTGCCCACATACTGAGTTTGAAGGTAAGTCAGCTACAGGAGGAAAGGTTCAGGATGAACACGTGCAAGTCAAAAGCACATGTGTGTCTGTCAGGAAGCAGGTAATCTCTTCAGTGGGGCTGGAATTTGCTGGTGTACTTAAATGGCCTTGTAGACAGAGTTGGGCTAAAAAACACCCTGCTAGGCCATGTTAACTTTCATATTTTGACATCTATGCAACAAATCCTGGAGCATGTGCTTGGTACCTAAAATAACTGCAGTGAATGGTTATTTTTCTTAGACTAGCTCTGTCTCACGGTTATTCTTATTAACTGCGTAAGCATGGTGTGTCTCCTTAGTGTGAGAGGCATAGGTGATGTCCACTTGTAGCTGAGTAGCAAGTTGCTAATGAGCATTGGGTTAGTCTGTAGCACCTGCTTTTAGCCTAAAGATGTCTATTGACTTGGCATAGGAAGCCAACATTTGATCTTTATCTCTTCCCCTCCTCCCATCTCCTTCACTCTTCGCTCCTCCCCCTTTTTATCTCAGCTGAAATTGTGCTTGTGGTGGTTTCTTTTACAAAACCTTTTTTTCTGTGAAAGCAAATACTAAACCACCCTCAGTTTAGTGATTCTCCAATTAATAGATACTCTTACAGGCTAGGAAAGGTCTGTTACAAACGTTTGAGAAATGGTACAGATGCAATTCCATGTTGCTTACATCAGTTCACTGCAGGTTCTACTGTGACAGTTGCTGTCACATCGTACCTATTCTAGGTGTTACACCTTCACAGGAATAGCTATAAAGCTTAGAAAGGCAGGGGATTTCCTGCAGTTTGTCTTCAAAACTGCTAAGTGAATATTTAGCCTTTTGGGTACTTCACTGGATGTTCATTTTCTAGCCTATATCAGTGTGCTTCTGAAAACACAAAGGTCTGGCTTTGAAAAAAGGGAAGAGGTAAAACAAGACAAATCAAACCACCCACCTGTTTTACATATGAAGGAGTTTTGCTAAACATTTAGTGCTTAGGCCTTAGGTAAACATGCATGCATGGACATGTTATGCTGTAAACAATTGCTGCATATGGTTTAAGATGACAGATCTGTGGCTACACTGGGAATAGAAGGTTTCATTGTGCTCAGAAATATAAAACACTTCCTTGTCCTTTTTTTTCCTCATTTGTAGTATTGCTCAAAGAAAAAGTGTAATAGAGGTTTTAATGCCAGGAGAGTTTGTGCAGTGAGCAAAAATTTGTAGCTAATACTATCTCTGTGGTGTTGCAGATTTGTAGTCTAGTGTGTGCAGTGGTCTGCTAAGGTGCAGTTCTGCTAAACTGCATCCTGCCAAGATGCAGTTAGAGCAAGAGGAGGGGGTGGAAGATAGTATTGTTAGGACACTGAAAGGACAGCAGCAGTGGTCACACTTGTTTCTTGAACATCCAAACCTGAACTCTTACTTGAGCAAGTGTTTATCTGGTCTGTTCCACAGAAATATAGAAAGTTTATCTGCTAAGGTCACCAAAGTAACTTTTTTTTATCTTCAGTGAAGAGCAGGTTTCACTTGGGCTTTTTGTTTTTTGAGAAAGGATGAGCTCGGCTTTCTGCTTATTGTGGATATAGCTGTGATGTTCCCCACTTCCATTTTTAATTGTAGTACCATAGAACTTTGAAT
Source organism: Rhinopomastus cyanomelas (assembly GCA_013400115.1). Lineage (NCBI taxonomy): Eukaryota > Metazoa > Chordata > Aves > Bucerotiformes > Rhinopomastidae > Rhinopomastus > Rhinopomastus cyanomelas. The sequence continues at coordinate 724,460 of VXBP01008189.1, forward strand.
CAAATATTAGGTCTTCACTGTCTGAAGGACAGGAAAATTGTTATGTGTGTCTGCAAGGGGCATAGTTTTGTGAACTGTGTGTTAAGGGTTGTGAGTACAGCTTTGCTTCTAAGAAGAAAAGGTTTGGGGTGGGATTTTTTTATCAAGTGATCCAGTGTTTCGTTTTCTGTCAGTGATGGTTGCCTGCTGCAGCGTTCAGGGTTGACTGACATTCAGGCTTCTTGAACTGAAATAAAATATTTCCTGCATATTATGTCTCTGGAAGAAAGGGATTAGTTTCTGATGGTGATTTCTTCCCTAACTCGCCTCTGTTGCTGGATGAGAGATTAAGAATTGCTTTAACAGTGCCAACACAGGAGAAGTGCAAATAAGCTATTTCTACTCTGGATTTGAGAGATGCGTGATGTGAAACAATGATATTGCAATACAGAGTAGTTCAGAACTTATTTTTGAGCACCTAGATATTTCAAGATCAGCTATGTCAATCTTTTAACAGTTGCCAGTAGTGTTCCTTGAACTTCTAATACTGTAGACGTTTGAGAACACCCAGGAAGCTTGAGGGGATGGAAGGAAGGGTAACGTTATAGGATATACCGTATGCCACAGGTTAATTCAGAAGCTTTTCAAGCTTTACTGTATCCCACACAAAGTTGTTTATTCAGAATTCAAATATGGAGGAGCTGAAGGAAAGCAGAACTTCACTCTGTGTTAAAGATAGCTTCATTGAAGCTCACTTGCAGTTCTGAAATGAACCTCACAGGTTTTGTCATGTATAGATCATCCTTAGATATCTGTTAGTATAAGGTGCTTAATTTGGCATGTACAACTTCTCCAGGAAAAACTAGAATGACAGCATGTGCAATGTCATATTGATTTTTATTTATTTGTAACTGAGAGCTCAGTTAGAATTCAGAGGGGGAATAGTTGCTGCAATGAGTTTTCTGGTGGTATCACATGGAGATTGTATTGGTTTTAAAATCCCACAGCTTTCTTATCAGTGATTTGGAGAGCAGGCTATTGCTCCAGTTCTCAAATGAACTAGAATTAGGACAGGAGGGAAATAATGGAGAGTGAAGTACTTAAATCACTCAAATCTGAATAGGAATTTGCATGTATTTCTAAAGGGTTCTTTCCTTATTTTGTAGTCCAGTGACTTTAATTCCTATGTAGGAAAAGACACTTCCTTAGTCATTGCTGTGGTCACTGCACTGAATGTTCTAGGCTGTACACTAGGCTTCTTCATAGTGAGTAGCTAACCTAGTGAGCAGCCAGCCCATGGACCAGACACAGAGCAAGAGATGTTTTAAAAAGAAAATTATTCACAAAAGGTTTTGAAGGCAACCAGTAATCTGTTAATGCATGTACACACCCACCCACCTCCCTTTGTGGCTTTTTTTGTTTGCATTTTGAAGCCCAGACTGGGATTAGCAACATTATAGGAAGGAAGCAGCTCTGCCTTGGCAGTTCTGTAGCAGAAACAAGATGTTTTGGAAACCATTCACTAAAATAAGAGGAATAGGTAAAATGTGTGTTTCTTCTCTTTCTGGCATTGCTCTGCAAAGCACCAGAATGTATCAGGGTCGTGCAGGCATCAGCTAACGCCAGATTTTAATGATAAGCTGAAGGGCTTAGTCATGACTAATGGTCAGAAAATAACTCTTATGATAAAACTTAAGTTAAACATAATTGAAAGAAAGGTGGATGGAGGAGTAGCTATCACAGGCTGACAGAAATAGATTCCATCCTTTGATTTTTAGTGTGGCAAATGAAGAACAGGGTCCAAGGACTGAAACAGACACATGAATTTATACTGAAGTGATGTGTGTTTTAAATATTGTGGTGTTGTTTTTTTTAATTGGAACACTTCCCAAGGACCATTCTGAATTTTGCTTCTATGAACTTTTCAGTTGAAATTGGTTTCCTGCACCCAGGTGTGTTAGCGCAAGCTAAGAACTGATTCTGTGAAGCTTTAACGGGTCATATCTTACATAGAATAAGAGGGAATCTCTCTTTCCAGTGCCACTTGCTGGAATAAACCTTATTCCTGGGTTTCTGCCCTTTGAGCTGTGAAGGCTCAAGTTGATCTTGAGTCTGTTTGGCACTTTTATTTTTCTGTACTTTTATTGCGTTCCTAGGCTGCGGTGACAATGCTGTGAAATTCACTGACAGAGCTAACTTTTGTTGCATGTTTTGTCCTCCTAGGAAGAAGAGCTGTGATTGGCTGACCAGTAATGAATAGTTTGTCAACAAAATACTGTTTACACAGAAAATGATTTTAGTGGAGCCCTATTCTGGTAGATTGCTCTAAAGAGTGATTTCATTGCTTGCTTGTCTTTCATATGAAGGCACTTGAGTCCAGGGTATGCAGGTCCTCTTCAGAAGCAGGCAGAAATTAAACCCAAGAACTGACAACTTACGTCTGGAGGGAGAACATTCTTTTTGTTCCAGCAGAGTGGTGGAGTGTCTGAGCTTTTTTTTTTCTTCAAGTCCGATTACAGATTTAGAGATTACACCTTTGAGATTGTCACTATCACTTGAAGAATTCTCAGAAATGTATTAGAAGCTCATTTAGCTATGGAGAGTAAATCCAGGTCATGTACTAGATAGTTACTTCCTAGCAGTGCCTGGTGTTAACCTCATGTAGCAGTCATGGCTTTTTATTGGTTTAAAACTGAAAAAGCAGTGACTCTAAGCTCCATCAAACTCAGCTTTTTATTTCAGTTGGTCAATCAAAATTGAAATTATGGCCTCTAAAGATGCACATACTTCCCTCAAGCTTATTTTGGTGTTTCTTAGTGTGGGACAGCTTATACTTGCTGGTTGTGGCTCTTATCTGTTCAGACCGGGTGCTGCAACTGCATTAGGTACCCTTGTGTGCTTTACCTTTTACATAGTGGGAAGTTGCCATTGTGTGGGTGTGTTGGGGTTTTATTTTTCCCTTCCTCTGTGTCTTTTTCACTGCCTCTTGGTCCTTGGGCAATGGAAAGTTTTACCCCCACAGCAGTGGGGACCCATCCCTTATTTTGTAGTCACATCTTATCGTGTCTTCTTCTTGTAACCAGTTAATAGTCTTTCTCAGAGCTGGAAATGTGATTCTGATGAAATGTACATTCCTTTTGATAAAAATAATTGTGCTCCTGAAAGTCAAGCTTTTAATCCTTATCTTTAGTGCTGTTCAGAAGCACTCTTGGCTGTTCCTTTTCCTTGTGTTCCGCGTTAGTGCGGTCTCTTATGATTCAAGATTTCAAGCTATCACTGGGCTCGTGAGTGGTTAAGTCACAATAAAAATGAAATTTTGAACTTTGCTAATCTCATTCACCATGAAGTTGAAAGTATACAGGAGAACCACTATAGACTGATCTTCTTCTGTGTTCACTTTACACTGCAGTAACACAAGCAGTACTAAACATATCTAAAATATGTATATTTAAAACACTTTTTCTGAATACTGTTAATGGGAGCTATAGAGAAAATGACCAAAAAATTCTCTGACGGTCCCAGAGGGTTTAAGATTTTTTTAATGTGTAAATAATATTTGTGTAACTCAGCTTTGCTTCCTAGGGCTTTAAATGTGAATTTGTTTATAAATCTGTTCCACAAAGCTGTGGAGTTGTCCTCTGTTACTGTGTTATACAGTATAGAAATGTGTGAACTCTTGGCTTTTGTTATGTGTCTCTGATAGTGACAGTTACCAGTTAGCTGATAGCCACCTGTGACGTTTCAGCTGCCCTGGTACTGTGTAGCTCTAACAGCCTGGGAAATCACTGGGTTCCCCCGGTACTTTGAGGAAGAAGGGAGTTCTTAATTAAAAGACTGGAATCAAAGAAAGGTTGTGAATCTTGGGCAGACTTAGTATGATGAAATAATACAGGCAGAAATAATAGTTATATCCGCTTCCTCTTGGTTTTCTACTTTTATAATGAAAGTTCAGTCTTGTACATAGAAGCACCATATAAAGTACGTGAACTTAAAAATAGTTGCTCAAGAACTTCTTTAATTACTTGGTGCTGGTTCAGTGTGTAATACACTTTGATCTTGATTCTTTTCAGACTATGAGAAGACAAAGAAATGAAGTTGTTATGGAATTGAGAAAGGTGAGATGACCTAGCATTGCTCTTACCAAATGATTTTGGACTGTGTCGGTTGTCAGTAAAATTGAAGAGGTGTGAGTTTTGTAAATGCTTTAATGAGATTCTGTTGTGGGTTCTTCTGTAGTTCACACAAACAGCATTGTTGAACTGTTTGGTTTTGGTTTCAGAGACCTGGTACTAGGTGTTCTGTAATTTTGCCCTGAAAAATAAAAACCAAACTTTGGGAATACAGCAAACCTGTGATGTCAGTGGTGGGGTGTGTGCACAGGGGCCTTCCAGCAGAAGTGGCAACTGCTATAAATAGTGTTGGATGGAGGGTTTTTCTGGGAAGAAGGGATTTCCAAAATGTATAGCCTTTTCCAGCTTCTTAAGTGTTTGAGTATTTCAACAGAATCATAGAATCAGTGAAAGGATTTTTATGGTGCTTATTTAAAACAGAAGTTTCTGTTCCCTTCTGAACCACCCCCCAATAAAAGTTGTAAAGATATTAAATCTTTTCTCTTTAAGAACAAAAGAGACGAGCATCTTCTAAAGAGGAGGAATGTTCCTCACGAAGATATTTATGAAGATTCTGATATAGATGGTGACTTTAGAGTGGTAAGAATTCATTCTCAAGCATGTCTTATTTTTATCTACTTTAAGACATTCCTGATTTCTAACAAGTTTTTTCTCTTTTCTAGCAAAACACTTCTTTGGAGGCAATAGTACAGGTAAAATCAATTATTTGTTTGAACATTCTTCATGTCATGGTGATACATATTTGAAAAGTCTCAGTTCTCTCTTCTTTTTCAGAATGCTTCAAGTGACAACCAGGGTATACAGTTAAGTGCTGTGCAGGCAGCAAGGTAAGGACATACTTTTCTCTCATAGTCTAGCTTAACCAGGTAAATGTTTGTAATTTACTAATTTAAAAATCCCAACTTGATAAACAGAACTTTACAAAACAGATTGAAATCCCTAGGACTTGGATGAATCAGAATTTCATCGTACATGAACCAATACTGGGATTTATCTTGATGCAACACTTGATGCTTCTCACAAGCAGAGTAAAATACAGAATTAACAGAACTATAAAGTCTTCAGCTTTCAATACAGATAAAACTGGTGTAATCCTTTTTATAGTTTTGTCACGGATTATGCCACTTGTCACTTGAAGGGGAATTTTGTGGTGTTATGTGCTTTCAAGGAGTGATCTTGAAGTGCTCTCGTGAACTTTGCTTGCACAAATTTACATTTAACTGCTATTTCATGACCTACTCGTTACTTTTTGAAACTGAAGAGTAATTTAAAGTTAACACAGTGCAGCTTAGCTTATTGGAAAGTCATTAAAGTACCTTTGAGAAACGAAAATAACCACATTTCAGTCTTGATTGAACCTTGATCATCCTCTGGAGCTGCAACAGGAAGGAAGAATCTTGCCCAGCTCTCAAAATGTACAACTGCAATGTACAAGGAACAGAAAACAGATTAGGAGTGTTTTAGGTTTGCAAAACACAACCCAAGCAGTCCTTCAAATGACACAAAAATCTGAAGTTTTATGTGAACTGTACTACAAGAGTTGCCCACCTGCTTGAGCAGGTGGGTTGTGAATAGGCTGCACTAGGGTGGGCTGTTTTGTCACTGAACAAAAGTCGCTGTAAAGGTTCTCTAAGCTTGCATCTGTTCCTTAATGTTATAATCTTGTAAATGTAAATTGCCTTTGCTTATAAAGGAAATCTTTTTTACTTAGTTGGAGTTGAAAATGCACATCTGGTTGTTACAAGAGTCTTCACATAATCTGGGTTCAGATCCTCTCTTTCATTTTCTGTTTTATTTGTTTTGCAACTTTGGCTTTTCATCTCCTTGCTCTTTCCCTGTATGCTCTTATTTCGCAAACTTTGTGTACACTTCTTTGCAAGTACTTGCTCACTGACTTCAGATCCTTACTACACAAGAAACAAATTTCTGCCTTTCCTGTCAAAGCAGCTGGGAGTTGTTTTATCTCCCTTGTTGGGTGGAGGAGGAAGAAGCTGTGGGACGATAGAACTGGGTAACTGATCTCTATTTTACTTGCTGGTAGTAAACTTCAGAAGTAGTCAGAGAAACAGAACAAGTGAAACAAGCAGAGAATTGAATGGCTTTAGTTTTCCAATGGTTCAGTAATTTGGATTTTGGGCAGTAGTTATTTTTCACTTTAGGTAGAGAAAACAAATCCTCCTTGGTTTCTGAAAGGATGAGAATGAAACAAGGGAAAAACTTCGTAGCCTTTGTGACCATCATCCTGCAATTAGTCTGTTAACGCTTGTTTTCTTCTTTTCCTGAACAGAAAGCTGCTTTCCAGTGATCGTAATCCACCAATTGATGATCTAATAAAATCAGGAATATTACCTATATTAGTGCACTGTCTTGAAAGAGATGACAAGTGAGTATTTCTAAAATGCAGTGCTTTAATTGTTGCGAGAATTGTTTGCATTTAGCTATGGGTTTATGGCATCTCACTGGGAAACTCAAGTTATAACAATTTAATTTTCTTTCCTACTTTGCAGTCCCTCTTTACAGTTTGAAGCTGCATGGGCTTTGACAAACATTGCCTCTGGAACCTCTGAACAAACACAGGCCGTAGTTCAATCTAGTAAGTCCACCCATATTTGATCATTTACAGAACACATACTGTAGCTTCCACAAAAATAAGATCACCTGAAGGCTACTGTAAAGAGCATCTGCACTCCTGTTCCTCTGTCTGGAGCATGTTCATCAATCAACATGTCAGGGTTGGTCCTTTCCTGTGATAGGCAGGATGGCTGAAATTGAGTTGTCAATCACAACTGGTTTAGCAAGGTTGATATCTGTGACTTTTCATATGTCAAACCCCAATAAAACACTCCCAACACCAATAAAAAATGAAACAAAAAACCCAATCTCTATGGAAGGAGAAATCTCCTATGGAGGGATTTCTTGTCTTACTGTGAAGAGAAGAAAAAATGTGGACCGCATCCAGAAGGTCTAGATAAAGCTGTCTTCCAAAAAATCAAGTTGAAGGAAAACTGCTGTCCTTTTTTTATTTTGAGAGGAATCTGAAGCATGAAAAGGATTTGTTCTTGGACTTGGAATCTGAGTTGCCAAGCAGAGCAAACTTATGTACTGTAGATGTAGCCAAAGTCTCAGTAGCACTGCCCATGGTAAAGCAGAACAGAGTACAAGTATCTGCAAGGCTTTCTGAATTGAGTGAAAAGACTAGCACAGCTTTGTGAGACCCATGGAAGAATCGAATGTGGAGTAAAACAAATTTTTCCTTAAATTTAAGGGGAAGAAAATTCCACAAAACTTTCACATTACATGAGGTACCAGTGTCTTTACTGGTTGCAGTCAGTGTTACAGGGCATCCTGCTGGTACTGTAGAACATGACTGACTGCTTCACTTCAGTGATCAAAGGTTGTTTCCTTTTTGTTGTTAGTGCTATGCAGTCACAGGCTTCTCACAAACTTTTTGTTTGCTTTATGCTTAGAAAAACACGTGGTCATACGAAAATTCTTAGCACAGTGTTCTGTTAAATGGCTGTGCATTTCGTGTATCTTCACCTGGAAAAAGGGGTTAATTCTCCACAGCAGATGTGTAGGAATTTGAGGCAGGTGACATCTGTTTGAAGGATTTTTTTAATGGAATGTGTGTTTTGAGGTTGCATTGATTGCAAGATCAGTTGCCCTTTGCTTTTGTGTGTGAAGAGCCTGTTACTTGGAATGCATCTTGGATTTGACTCTTACAGTTTGTCTTTGCTAGTTTGTCTTTAACGTTTTCCCATCCTCCTCTTCCTTTTGGAAATCTAATTGACGTATGATCTATCCTATTTCTCTGGTCTAGAACACTTTTAATTGAAACCTGGCGTATCGATAGGTTGAAGGGGAATGCCAAATATAGTTGGCATTTCAGTCAGTGATGATCTCTGATTTAGCTGGGACTACATAAATGTTTAAAATACATTAGCTAATTTAATAGTTAAACTTAGGTAAGTTTGAATTATTTCTTGTAAGGATTTTATTTTTATGAAGAAAGGGTCCATTGTAATCTTTTGTAAAGTGTTAACATGCTGGCTGGGGATATTTTTCTTTGTGTACAGGCATTGTGCACCACCTTTATGTGAAGTCTTTTCTCTTTTGAGAGATGTATTTCTTAATGGTCACTTGGGATTCTGTTTGCTTTTCAGATGCTGTGCCACTTTTTCTGAGACTGCTGCATTCACCTCATCAAAATGTTTGCGAGCAAGCGGTGTGGGCTTTAGGAAATATCATAGGTTTGTGTTCCTCTTGTCACTAAAACCAGACTTTCAAGTTTCTTTTTGTACCGAGTGAATAAACTAGGTAGGGTTTTGTGTGTTGATGCTCAACGATAAGACAAAAGGCAGCTCTTATGCTGGAAACTGCCCTGTACAGGAAAAAAAATTGCTGTCAAACAGATATGCAGCTACTCTTGAAATGATGTCGTGTTGATTGTAAACTCTGGAGAGATCTTCAGGAGTACATTGAACTGTCAGTTATTCATGAGGGTATTCATGCCGCTCCTTTTTCTTAGCCCACTGCCCTCCAAGTCATTCTGTTAGCTTTCTTAATGAATGGTTCTAAGCAAAGCAATTAGGCACGTACAGGTCCTATTGCAGTTTTACACAAGTGTCTTTATCTGATGAGGTGCATGTATCTCTCTGGGCGTCTTTCCAAGGCCTTGTTCTCCAACTGAATACGTGTTTTAAATACCCCATGTTTTAAGTGTCTGGAAATTGGACTCTCTCTGCATGATCTTTGTCTTCATAATTCTGTCTCAAACAGGTGATGGACCCCAGTGTAGAGATTATGTTATTAGACTTGGAGTAGTGAAGCCTCTGCTGTCCTTCATCAGCCCATCTATTCCCATAACTTTCTTAAGAAATGTTACTTGGGTCATGGTCAACTTGTGCCGTCACAAGGATCCTCCACCACCGATGGAAACCATTCAGGAGGTAACTGGGTTACTTGCTGTTTGGTTAACGAAGCTGAGTGTCTGCCTTAAAAATAACCATCAGATGTCTCTTTTTCTCCTTAGATCCTTCCAGCACTCTGTGTTTTAATTCACCATACAGATGTAAATGTAAGTAGCACCACTTAGAGCTAGTTTTATATTCTGGTATAATTTTTTAGCTGAAGTATAATAAAAAGCTTGTCATAATCAACTTTTTAATAAAATTAATCTGTGCTATTCTTCTATTATGGCAAACTTACTTTATCTTTCAACAGTTACACATTTGGCTTGGTATTTGAGTATCTCTGCAAATGCTTGTTACGTGGACTTTCCCTGTGCCTAAAAGTAAAATGCAGTTGCAGTTGTATTTCTGTGAATTTTAATGTAGCGATAAATACAGATTTTTTTTCGACTAGCACTTAAGCTTGAAGTTGTAACAAAGAACCGGAGTAATTGAAAGAAAAATTAGTGTCTACCTGTACAAAAACTTACTGTTGGATGTAACTTTTAAGGGGGTAAATAGGAATGTTGGGTTATTCTGATAGTGAAGTAGGTGAGTGGGACTCTCCAGAAATAAAGAAATAAGTCGGGTTTTTTGCCTAAACTTAAATTCGTATTGGTTAATTCTTGGCTTCGTAATAGCTTGGTTGTTACTGGTAGAAGTCCTTTACCAAATATGCTAATTAGAGTTTGACAGTAGTCAGTGACACTAATGACACTATGTAATGACACTGGTAGTGACACTACTTTTTGGCATATACGAAGATAAAATTAAGCTGATTGGAATTTCTTGAAGAGGCTGTACCTGTGAACCAGTCAGCTGGGATGATGCTCACTCAAGTTTTTTGTAAGCTGCCACTTGAAACCTTCTGATTTACTGCTATGCAAGGAGGCTTTCCTGTGTACATGTGCGTTCAGAGGACGAGCAGGTTTTAGTGCTGCTACATCAGATTAGAAAAATTAAAACTTTCAAGTTTTTGTAGGGAAACTGCCAAGAAAAAATAACTTGGTGCTGTATGGTGCCTCATTGTGAGTCTGTAATACCTCACATTGTCCCCCAGCACTTCACAGAAGGAGCTGATGTAACTGAATGAGGTTTTCAGTTGTATTTTTTTTTTAGCTAAAACAGGTTGAATAGTGGTTGTGTTTCAGACTTTTGGAGAGTGGGATGTGTGGGTTTTGTAAAGTAATTCAACAAGCAAAACCCAACTTTAATTCTGGTTTCACAATGAGAAAAATTTGATTGTTTTTTTAATGGGACTTGTGTGCTAACTGCAAAAAAATGTTTTGATTGTCAGATATTGGTAGATACCGTCTGGGCACTCTCCTATCTAACAGATGCCGGCAATGAACAGATCCAGATGGTGATAGACTCTGGAATAGTCCCCCATTTGGTTCCTCTTCTCAGTCATCAGGAAGTCAAAGTGCAGGTAAGCTTGGATAACTTGAAGAAAGTTATCTAAAACTCTAAATGTAGCATTAGAGGAAGTTCATTCCTATGGTTCATGTTGAGGTCTAATGTTATTTCCCACGTACTGTAGCATTTGCATCAAACCTCTTGCTTTTTTACCTGTATGAAAGTGCGTGTTTGGTTAGAAGAGTATTTTAAACAAAAAACTCTTCAAAGTCTGTGTTTTGTTTCAGACCGCTGCGCTGAGAGCCGTAGGAAACATTGTCACTGGTACTGATGAGCAGACACAAGTAGTTCTGAATTGTGAAGCTCTGTCACATTTTCCAGCACTTCTGACACATCCCAAAGAAAAAATTAATAAGGTGAGTAACCACAGAGCATGCACCAACTAATGGTGGATACCACATAATATAGTGTGGTGGAGATTTGAGTAACTGGCTGCTTAGAGCAGCTTATGGTGAGAGTAGGCAGGGTGTTGAACTGTTTCTTGAGGTCAATGCAGAAAAACCTACGAGGGGCTGCAGGCTTGCAATTTAAAAGAAATTTGTTCCCTGGTCCTTTTAATTGAATTCTCAAGAAATTAAAATTTTTAAGTCAACAGTCAGAATTCTAAGTTCTTGATACATGAAGTGTCACTTAAATTAAACCAATTCTCTTGGAAGTGATGAAATAGAGATAAATGGATGTCTCTTTGAGTGGAGTGCATGCAATAAGTGGAATTTAAGTCAAACTGGGGGTGGGGTTGTGGGGAGTGAGTGTGTGCATGTGTATATGTAGAAGAGGCTTTACATGGGGGTGCTGATCATGCTGTGCTGATTCCGGAGTGCATATGAGGCATGTTGTTCAACTCTAGGGTGTTCCTTTACAACACTGCCGATGATTAAAGCCCAAAAGAAAACCCACCATGAACAAGCTTGGGGGCATCCTAAATCTCTAACAGGTTCATTAATGACAGTGATCCTGTGAGCTGATCCAAGAGACTCAGATACAAGCTGACTCCAAGATTCAGTGTGAGAATTTCTGAATCTTATGTTGGCAAAACATTGGTCTGAAGTTATCGTGCCAGATAAATTGAGAGAAGGGAATCAAGGAGTGATGGAGGGCTACCAGAAAAGAGGAAATTTATCAACTGTAAAATTAAAAAGTGTAATGTAGTTTAGAGTTGTAAGTGAAAGTGTTATTTCTTGACTAAGGTGTGTATTTCCCACTTAAAAAGGATGCGGGAGCTTCTCAGTTCTTTAACGTAAGACAGATTGTATTTCAGTTCTTAGTTCAAACTATCAGCTGTTCATGACTGGGTGGGTGTTCTGGGCTAAGGATCTTTTCTCGTACTCTGTCCTGTGGTTATTGCTGGAAAGGGAGAGCCCTGGCCTTATGGACAGAGTGTAATTGCACAGGTTTTGGAAATCAAGTGTTTTAAGTCTTGCAGTTTCTTGATTGTCCCTTAGAAGAAAAATATTGTGGAGCAGGTGATGAGCAGACTGAAGTATCTCGTGGAGTCTCCTAAAGCTACACTTGGCTGCTTTGTTACTGGTACGATACATGATGGTATTAAAAACTGGATAGAGTATGAATTGCAGATCTAAAGCTATGCGTGGGTAAGAACAAAAAGGTGTCTTGCTGGAATGGAAATAAAATGTTGTGTAGAAGATTAACTGAACAATTTCTCGCATCCCTTTACGTTGCAGGAAGCGGTGTGGTTCCTGTCTAACATCACTGCAGGAAATCAACAGCAAGTTCAGGCAGTAATAGATGCAAACCTCGTTCCAATGATAATACATCTCCTAGATAAGGTCGGATAACAAGGAGAATTTTATTTCCTTAATTGGTGACTCTAACACTGAATTCCTTGTTTCTTGTATTGTATCAGACTGTAAAGAGGGCTGGGGGCTGTAAACCATAGCTGTACGTTGCAAGATAAAATATGTTCCTGTTGCTCTTGTGTGAACCAGGTGTATTGGAGAAGGGAAGCAGCTCATTTCACTTCTTTGTCTCACTTTGTAAGCAGTGGGCATATAGTTCTTTGCTCTCGTATGTGGTATTAATAGGTCTGTGTGGGAAGAGCATTGGGTTCCTACACAATGTTTTGGACTTGATCCTTCTTTCCCTGCATTACCTAGAAACATAAGTGTTCAGAGACATTTACTAGCCTCTTTGAGTTATTATTCCAAGTAATGTTCTGTCACACAGTATTGTGAACTGGGATTGCCCATCTAAACTGTTTAAAACAGTAAAACTACATCAACAAAAAATAGTGGATGCAGGAAATGTCGTTTTTGCGTGTTCAGTTCTTTCTGAGTGTTCAGTTTTTCCTATAGAAGAGAAGCATGTTGTATGCAGGGAGGGATGGATGGATCTTTTCAGTAATAGATGATGCTTACTGAGATTAATGCTTTTATTATTTAACTTTTCTTTCTTTTTGCTACATTAATTACTTGATTTTGGACCCCAAATAATGGAACAAAACTAGAAATACTGTCTTTATGATGTGTTCAGCCATGAGAGAGCAGCAATATCTTACCTCATTGTAGAGGCTGGCATTGAGACTGAGGAAATGCTTGTTTTCCCCAAAAGAACTGGCAGAGGTTCACAAATGCTTCTGGTAGCTGCCAGTTTTTGATCAGTGGGAAGAGCTGGAGACTTTTCTCTTTTAGATTCAATAAGCAGCCTTGAGCTGACTAACTTCAGAGCCAGATGCTGTTATGGTATGTGTGGTGGTTTATCAAAATTGACACTTCCTGCTTATCTCTCCCTGTACTACATGACAAGAGTTGATAAGGAATGCAGGAGAGTGGAGTGCCACAGTTCTTATTTACTTTGATGCAGACGAATGTCCTCTGCAAGATGGTTTTAAAAACGTGGTTAAGAGAAGGGATGAACATGCTGAGCAGGTTCCTGCAAGGTTGGTTAGTTACTTTCTCTACTTACTGTGCACTGCTACAGTGACACGGTGCAGAATAGGCTGAAATAGGTATAATCTTTTCTAGACTATTGTAGAACATAAAACCTAGAATGCTTATTTCTATTCTATTTTCAGGGTGACTTTGGTACTCAGAAAGAAGCTGCTTGGGCAATAAGCAACTTAACGATCAGTGGAAGAAAAGACCAAGTGAGTGAAACCTTAAAAGATCATTTTGGGGTGCATTTGAGAGGGACTGGCTGGAGTTTTGTGCCAGAATTATGAGTGTTTGGATTTCTCCTCTTCTCATAATTCTTTCCTGTTCCACCGAGGGTTTAAGGGTGAAATTCAGTTGTCGTTTATCAAATGACGTGAGATGGAGCATTGGTGGAAGAGGATTTGGGTGGAAGTTTTTCTGTGATGGCCTGGTGGTATAAATGGCTTTGTTCAAGCTCTGAGCAGACTCTTGGTCATACAATGTAGTTGTCTTTAGAATGATAGTAACCATTGAGTAACGCAAGTTTATCGTAAGCCCAGAATGTGAAATTAGTGGCAGGGTTGGGATGGAGATGTCAGTCCTCAAAGGTGAGGTTGAAGCTGTCTAATACTGAAAAAATTCAGAATTTGCTACTTGCATGTTCTAGACTAGAAATATGGTTAGATTTATGGCATAATACCTAAACATTACTTTTTAATGCTCTAAACCAAGAATGTCTGAAAGTGCGTGTTAGAGACACTTAGCTCACGGAGTAACCGTTCACAGGTAGATGGACATCTCATTAAGCTCATTATTTGTGGTGCAGTGTTTGCATCAGTCATGCTTCTGATTTCAGTGTTTGCTGTTTTTTTCCTCCTTGCAGGTCGCATACTTAATTCAACAAAACGTAATTCCTCCCTTTTGCCATTTGCTGACAGTAAAAGACACGCAAGTTGTGCAAGTGGTTCTGGATGGGCTAAGTAATATATTAAAAATGGCTGAAGATGAAGCGGAAACCATAGCCAGTCTTATAGAAGAGTGTGGAGGTAGGGCACTTAGGGTTTAGACTGAAGTATTTTTCAGAAATGGTTTGGCTTCCTGCCGCATCTGTCTCTTGGCTTTGTGGTGCAGATGTTCTAAACCAACTTTTTTCAAGTCTATCAGGTGAAAGTACTTGGCTTTTTCTAACTGATTGAAATAGTGATCAAGGAAAATGTAGAGGGTAATGGCAGGAAAGTTGATCAGATGCCAGTTTTCTAATGGTCTGGCATACCTGACAAATTTCTGTTAATGTAGGGATGATGTGTTTAATGTGCAAGAGGGGTTGATTTGCTTGTCACCACTTCAAAAATATTTGCGTGCCATACCTTGAACTGTGCTGGACCTGTTTGCTGTATAATGAAACTATGGGGTCAGTAAGTGGTGACACATGTTACGGATGAGTTTAACTGTTCAGTCATGGTGGCAGTTGACCTTTTATACATTATTGTTTTGGTTGCGACAGTTATTTGTCAGACCCTAGTGTATTTCCTTTAATCTCTTAATGTTTTATGCATGTCAGATTAGTTCAACAGCTTCTTAATTGTCATCATTCTTCCTAGATCTCATTTTAATGACTCTTGTTATGAGGCCTTAACGAGAGGGAGGTTGTTTTGCCTCAAGTTGGTATTTTAACTATATTAATGCTTGTCATTTATTTTTTTGTTGTAGGTCTGGAGAAAATTGAACAGCTACAAAATCATGAAAATGAAGACATCTACAAACTGGCTTATGAGATCATTGATCAGTTCTTCTCTTCAGATGTAAGTGTGTCATTGGTCTGCCATCTACTTCTGTTTATATTTGTGTATATAAGCAGTTTGAGGTAACAACAACAGCTCTAAAATCTGCCCTAGGATGTTTCTTTGAGGTCTCAATGAAGAATGAGCCATTACTTGAACCCTAAAGATCTGACGCCTAATTCCAGCTTCATCTCTCAGGATTAAAATACTGGCTTTGAGTAGTTCCCTTAACTGTCAGCTTCTGACTAAGCACATCGTCTCACATTTGATAAGTTCTGTTGCTGGCTTGAGTACCAAATTGGCAATGCTGCTTTCTAAGAAACAAACTACTTTGAATACTTTAGTAATTTCACAAGCAGGATATGATGACCAAGAACGTTTTCAGCTTAGATGTAACAAATCAAAGGAAGATTAGAACATAAAAGTTAATTGCTTACAAGAGAAATGCAATCATGTCAGTTTTGGACTTGAGTGAAGAACTTGCGGGTTCAGGTGACTCCAGAAATAGAGCTCGTTGTGTTCATGTCAGTTTGTCTGCACTGAGGTTTGTTTAGTGCTAAAGCTTCACTTGTATATAAACAGCAAGACAAGTCTTGTTTAGCAACACAAATTTTGCATACACAGCAAGACTTGGAGTTAATCAAGTGTCAGTCTGGTACGCTGTGTACCACCTGTTTAAATTGCAACGGTGCTTTCAGCTTAATTGTTACTGGGTTTAATGGTATTGGGCTCCTGTGCAGAATTGTGATGCTTTTTATGACGGTCTCCTTTTTTGGTCTTTCTGTCCCTCAACTCATGACGTTTTGTTTACAGATTGAAGAAGATTCTGGCCTTGTTCCAGAAGCAATACAAGGCGGAACATTTGGTTTCAATTCATCTGCCAATGTACCAGCAGAAGGATTCCAGTTTTAGAGTGGTATTTTGGAAGTTAGGTACAATGCAGCACTGAATAAAAAAGGTTTGATCCATCAATCTTGGCTCATGGGATCCGCTGCTGCATTAAATTGGGGAGAGAAATGTGAAGATTTCATTTGGAATCACAGAAAAAGCCCAAATGAAGTCAAGATGGCGAGTGGGTGCGAGTGAGAATGAGTGGCAAAATGTAATGAAAAACTTCACACTGAATGCTTATTTAGATTGTTCAAAGAAAAAGGGCTACAGGTCAAAGATCTTCAGTGCCTGAGAAGTGACTTCCTAGAGCAATTGGGGAGAAAATGCAGTGCTATCATCATCAAGCCTTGTAAGCATAAGAGAATAGGATGCCCATATAAGTCCAAGGAGAATGAGCCCAGGCCTTGCTATGAAGCACCGTGTGAATGGACAACGTTGAGTGAATGAACTCGATGCTGTGGAGCCCGGCTCATGTTTCCAGCGTGGGGCTCTTTAAGTCCTGAAGCAGGCTCCTAGTCCTGGAGTGGCGTGTGTACGAGAGTATGGGTGTGATGCTGTATGTGAACGCATGCAAGCTTGAGTCGCCTTCAGGGGGCTGATAACAAACCTAGTTACATCATCAAAATGAGTTCATAAGTGTTAACTTACACTGGACACAATGACCGGTTTAGCAGCAGACTCTGGTTTACTCCTGCAGCCTGTGTTGGTTTTTTTGTTTAGTTTGTTGGGTTTTTTGTTTTTTTTGGTTGTTTTAATTTTCCCTCTTATTTTTCTTTTAGTTATTTTTAATTTCTTTCCTGTATGGGTTATTAGTTGTTTGTAAAGTCAGAATTTCAGGAAGGCTTCCCTGTGCATTTGCACCAGATGAATGTTTGATGTTCTGAAAAGCTTTCCATATCATCAGTAAAACTAATTTGTAGATTTTTGCATGAGGAAAAACTCACCAAACCATTCATTTCCCTTCAGAATAGACTGTGTTGCAGTACACAAATTGCCATAATAGTAGAAAGCAGTAAAAAAATTTTTTTAAATGTGGTAATAAAAAAAACCCCCTTCATTCTTTTCATTTTCAAAGATAACATGAAGACCTTTGCATGTGGGTAATCTACAGCATAGTTCATTTTTTTAGGTTTTGTTGAGTCCTGTAACCAAATGTTTTTGTTGTGGTAGGATAACCGTGCTGTGTTTTTCAATGTTATACTTGTTTTCAAACTTTGTTTTCTATGAAAATGATATGGAAACTTCTAAAAAAAAAATAAATTTGGTGCATATGTACTGCCGAATAAAGACCGAAAAAACAGGTGTGCATAGATGTACAAATCAATTCATGGTTTGAACACCTTTAATATGCCTAATCCAATTGTTTTAGACTCTTTATCGTAGATGTAGGCAGCCATGAACAATCTATTTTGAGCCACTTTAGAGAGAAAAAAAGAAAAACATTTTATTTTTAAAACTTGCACAAAAGCGATGCAAGTGTTTTTATAATTGGAGTAATGCCTTAGTTTTGAGGTTCTGCACACTAAATTTGAGGTGATGTTACAAATTTGTATGACATGAACTCTTTATAAGGTGGCTCATTGTAGGAAATGCTGTGCCTTCCCCTTTGAGCACAAGTGTTGCATGAACAACAGTTTGCTATAATAAACATACCAGATTAGCCACCATTAGCATCTATATCTACCTTGTGTTTTAAAATCAACTGGTAATTCTGAAACACTGTAGAATGGATAAAGATTATTTTGTGATCATAACTCTTTGTTGGACTAGAGTATTTTTGCAGCATTCCTTGTCATCAGAAACATGGTTAAAAGTTTAAAAAAACAAACTAGAAGCAGCGGAAAACTAGCTTGTGAAATTTATCCGAGTAGAGTGCAGGCTAGGCTGTCTTGGGGAAATAATAAACATAAAAAAACTTGCAACAGTGATGCATTTGGTGTGTTTCTGTTCTTCTGCTTCTGTGGAGTGGCGTGGGAACATTGCTCCAAGTAAGTTACCCTGTTGGTTCCCTGACTTGGGGTTGTTGGGCGTCTTCTTTTTGAAGGTGGGGTGATACATTGTGTAAGCTCGCGGTACCTAGCTTATTTTGATGGTAATAACAAACCAACCTAATTGGATAGTATATGTTGACTAAATAAGTTAGGGCTGCTTTTATGTAAAGTGGGTAGAATCCCTTTGTTGTTAGGGGTAAGAGAACAGATGTTTGTAGCAACTTCTATATTTCCAAACCAAACAACCCCAAACAGAAATCCCAAATATGGCAAGGTCTGTGTTTACTATCAGTAAACGCATCTTCTTGGCACTTACCCTGATGTGGTCCACTGAGAGAATTGCCTTCAGTTGGTGCTGCCCTGGACTTACACAGACAGCGATGGTGCTTTTTGAGTTTGGTGCAGGTTTTTTATTGAAAAGTTCTCTTTATTTGCTTCCTAGCAGATCCTGTTGCTATTCAGTTAATTACCAAAACATGGGAAATTTAAGCATTTCAGCATCAACACGGTGGCAGTGCTTGGAGTCCTGCAGGAGCACAACAGGCCTTTTGGCCAATGCCTTTTTTTGTCCACCAAATTTGCAGTTTGAGGTAAAGTAATTACGTTGTTGAGGAAGGGGGATTTTTTTGGGACGCTTGGGATACAAGCACAGAGTCATTGTAGGAATACTCCTTATTAAGACTGCAACAAATAAGGGCAAAGTATCCCACTGCCACCATTGAAGCCACAGACCAGTCTTGTGCCGAAGTGAGAGGACAGATAAATTTTAGCCTCTGACTTTGTGGAGCAATGGATTGGTTACCAACAGAGGCAACTTCGGCGGTTCCTTTTTTGAACAGTAAAGCTGTGACATCCAGTGCACTTGTCAGGCTGGTTGGTAGCAGAGGGCTGCTGTGTGGTGGGTGGTTTGCATATAGCCGTGCAGATGTTAGCTTTGGTCACTAGAGTTTGTTCAGCTGTAGTGAAAATGACCAAAGATGCAGAGATGAGGTAGAAATTAAAAGTGAAGTACCAGTTAGCTTTTCAGAAGGACTTCAGGTAGCAGATACCTAGGGGAAAAAAACTCTGTAAGATTAAAAGGACAAAAGTTCATTATTCTTGTAAACTGTTAAGGTTTTTATTCTAAGGAGCAGCATTTTGGGGTCAAATGGGAATTGTAGGGTTCACCAATTTAGCTAGGAGAAGGTCTGCTGAGGGTTCTGGGTGGAAAGACGTGGCTTGAGACAAGTTAACCCTCTTTCTTTCCCACTACTGGAAGTGGAATAGCACCTGACAATGTGAGGCCTTTGAGGCTAGGAGAACCATTTGCTGGACCTGTGGAGCCTTGAGGAGAAACATAGATGCCTTCTTCCTTCACAAAGCAGTATCTGCTGATGGATTACTGCCATTCCCAGTAAGTTGTCTTTCTGTTCTATTAATAGTGGAGGAGATGGTTGAAATGTTTCTGAGCAGTGTGTGGGAATATGGGGCGACTTAAAAGGGTTTTAGGTAAAATGAGTGCCACTTAAGACATACTTGAGCAGGAAAACTTGTGTGCAACCAGGGCTCTGCTCTTAAGAGTTTAAAAAGCCAGAGGAAAATTACGTGCTGGGAAGGAAGCAGAACTGAATTTCCCTTGGAAGTGAAGAAATCTGTACATGTTCCTGAACTATCATATACATCAATGACCACATTACTTCTGCTGCTGTGTAACTAAGAACATCCTCGTATTAGCAACTTGCGGACTCTGTCTCTTAACTATGAATGTTTCCTCAACTCTGTGTCACCATGTTACTTACAGGGAATGCTGGTCACAGGGCTGGAAACAATTACCGACCACCTACATCTGGAGTAAATAAACTTCATGAAAAGGAACTTAGGAGCAGAAAATATGCAAAGTTCACAGACTCTTCCTAATAGTTTTTAGCTACTGACAGTAAAAACCTGGTACAGATGTAGTTGAAAGAGTTAAGTTTCCGGTTATTTTTCAGTAATACTAAGGGGGTTTTAAAAATTGAGTTTTTCTTTTTGCTTGTAAGTCCCTGGTTCTGCTGGTTTAGTGTGCTCCAAAGCTGAAGAAACATTTTCTTCAAGTTGCTTTTAAATCTGTTATGTGTAAATACATCTATACTTTTAAACTTCTCAGAATTCCCACTGAAAGCTTCTGTTACTAGAAAACAAGGAATGTGGGAAACTACATGCTAGCTATTGGCAAATGAGTTACAGAAGTCTAGTAATTCAGAGGAAAGGCAAGTGGTCAGTAGTCTGACTTCAGCAACACAAGCCCATGGAATGAAGCAAGTCTGCCATCCCTGGAATGGTGCATTTTCAGATTAAGTGTTTTTGTTTTACGTACTTAAAAATAAGAATTCAGTAGGTAGGTATCAAGTACACCACCTCTGCTCTGAAACATCAGTTACTTATGTTGTCAACTACTGTATGAAGTGTCCTTGTTTCTTCTTCTGTAGCTTTCTCCTTAAGACTTTCCTAATGTGACAAGGTGAATAGTAGAGGGGGAAGGATTAGAAGATGATTTTTTTTAGTTCTATATTTTGTAGCACAGGTAGCCGAGAAATGAAACTTACTCCCAGGTCAAGCACTTTGGACTCTTTCAGGCACTGTGACTTAGATCTTCTTTGTAGTCTGTATTGATCCTGGAGTAAATATGAAGATATTCCAATCCACCACGATAAAAATTGTTTATGAGCTGATGAAGCATCTTTCAAGAAACATAAAACTGATTTAGTGCTTCATGAGCTTGGGAGGGACGGGAGAAGTCAATACCATGGACCTCTGCAGCCATGTGATCTGAAAAACTTGGTGATTATCTCAGATATAAAAAATAAGAAGGGCAACCAAAAGCTCTAGTTCTCCTGAAGACGACTTTCCTCTCCCATAACGTTGTATTTTTCTCTCACTTGTTCCAATAAAACACTCTTACGTGTTTATCTTGGCTATATCACTGACTCTGTTTTGCCACAGCACATTTCTAGAACTGCATAAATAAGTGCAGATTTTTTCTTTTTAATGGGGTGATGTGTTCCAGAGCACTTGTTAGGGTCTTTGTATTTCACCTGACTCTAAATTTCCCAAACACATTTCAGCAGATTTTTACCACAGCAATCCCTGCTAACGTTGGTAGCAAGGGGCTGTTTCTTAAGCTGATATTTTCAGAATTACACAGATTTCTGTCATGGGTCTACCATGTGAGAGATGAAGGACACTTTTTATTGGACCCTTTCTCTCCCCAACAGGGGAGGAGAAATAAGAGGCTTACGGATTGGAAACAAAAATGCAACAGCTTTAATGAAAACATCACTGCTGATGCTGAGGAAATCCCAGACTGGATCCTGCAGACACCGGAACTGGATACAGGAGCTGGATTCAGGTATGCACATAGAATCATAGAATCATAACGGATCGGAAGGGACCTCAAAAGATCATTTAGTCCAATCCGCCTGCAACAGCAGGATCACCTAAACCAAGTCACACAGGAACCTGTCCAGTCAGGTCTTGAACATCTCCAGAGAAGGAGACTCCACAACCCCCCTGGGCAGCCTGTTGTCTGGGTTGAAGGTAGAACAGAGTCCACTTCAGGCAACAGCCGTGGAAGAAGGTTGGTACAGCTAGTGTGATAACCATGGAATATCCATGTGGTTGTGGCCTCTTACCAATTGGGCACAAGGGATGAATTTTTACAAGGGCATCCAGAGATGGATCAAAGGGAATGAGTTCCAGTTAAAAGAGGGTAGATTTGGTGAGATCTGTGGAAGAAACTCCTCCCTGTGGGGCTGCTGAGGCACTGGAACAAGTTGCTCAGGGAGGTTGTGACTGCTCCATCATCCCTGGCAGTGTTGAAGGCTGGGTGGGATGGGGCTCTGGGTAACCTGGTCTGGTGAGAGGTGTCCTTGTCTATGGCAGAGGGTTACCTCTGAGGTTATTCTGACCTTAACCGTTCTGTGATCTTTCAGATGGATGCACTAGCAAAGAGAGGTTGCACAGTCCTAATCCAACTCCCTTTTTGCAGTAATCCGGAGTTTCACCCGCCAAGAAGATACTGTCTGTGTTTGTAATCCCATTGTGCATTAAACCTTGCCGGGGGGTGGATTCCCCCCCCCCGTTTTTAAACCGTGGCACCTTCTCTTCTCCTAAAAGCAGCTGTAAAGTGAGTCCAACGCTCCGGTACGACCCGTACGCGAGCGATTGCGCTGAGGGGCGGGTCCGTGCGAGCGCTGCCCTCAGCGCGGCCGTTACGGGCTCGCGCGGTTCAAATTTCAAACGGCGTAGCCGTTTCGCGCATGCGCGGCTGAGGGCAGTCGCGGGAACCGGCGTCCAGGTGGGTCTGGGGGTCGAGTCCGCGGCTCCCCGGGTTGTGTTTCAGGGGGTTTTGGTGAGGGAGTGTCTGCTCTTCTCCCCTTCTCTTCTTTCCCCCCTCCCTTTTTCTCCAATGTTCTGTCCGTTCCTCTTCGCCTCTGTCCTTCTTTCCATCCCTCTATCTTCTCTCCCTCCCTCTGGCAGCCCCTGAGGCGCCCGCTCCATCCTGTAGTGCCCCGACCGTTCCTCGCCAGCTCTATTCCACGTTTACACCCTCAGCGAGTTTGTCCTGTTGTCGTTGATCCCTTTGTCCTAGTGAATCCAACTCCTTTCTTTGTTTCAGGTGCAGTTTGTGCCGTTACTCGCTGTAGACTCATCGGTGGGAGCTGGCAGAGGGGTTCACCCACAGCAAAGACGATCCCGGCTGGTGGCAGGTAAAAAAGGTCTCTTCTGCCTTATCGCTCTACTGCACAGATGGATTAATTGGCAAAGGAATTGTCAGCACCAGGAGCTGCACAGAGTTGGAGAGTTAATCTCAGCAGTGAATCATAGAATCATAGAATCATTACGGATCGGAAGGGACCTCGAAAGATCATCTAGTCAATCCCCCTGCCACAGCAGGATCACCTAAACCAAGTCACACAGGAACCCGTCCAGTCGGGTCTTGAACATCTCCAGTGAGGGAGACTCCACAACCCCCCTGGGCAGCCTGTTCCAGTGCTCTGTCACCCTCACCGTGAAGAAGTTCCTTCTCAAGTTGATGTGGAACCTCCTATGTTCCAGCTTACAACCATTGCCAGAGGACTATATTTAGGGTGTTTTCAGTGCTCTGTGTTGTATGAACTTTTGGTAGTAGCAGACAAGAAGCCAGGTGAGTGTTATAAAGGGAGGGAAGCTCAGCCCAGCTTGTTGGGGAAACAGGACAGACTTCTCACGTGGGTTCATCACCGTTTGGGTTGTTAAAAGCAAATTGTAGACATCTGAGTAGGGCTGTGGACAGAGCATTGCGTGTAGGATGTTTGTGGTGGTGGTGTAAAGCTGGAATGGGCAGCAATATAAAAAATTAAGGGTCTAGGTGTTGTTTCTGGTGCATGGCCTGTTAAAACTAGCAAATGTAGTGGCTGTGTAGGAGGCTCTATCCTTTCCCAAAGAATCGCTGAGATTGGAAAAGACCATAACCTAATGTCACCACGATCAGCCAGACCATGGCATTAAGTGTCATGTCCGATCTGTCCTGAAACGCCTGTAGGATGGTGACTCCACCACTACCCTGTGCAGTCCTTTCCAGTGTCTGATCACCCTTTCCATGAGGAAGTGCTTCCTAGTGTCCAACCTAACCCTCCCCTAGCACAGCTTCAAGCCCTACCCTCTCATCCTGTCACTAGCTGCTTGGGAGAAGAGCCTGAACCCTACCTGCCTTCAGGTAGTTCTAGAGTGATAAGGTCCTCCCTGAGTCTCCACCAGGCTAAGCAACCCCAGCTTCCTCAGCCTCTCAGACTTTCCTTCCAGTCCCTTCACCAGCTTTGTTGCTCCTCTGGAGCCACAGCAGCATGTCTTTCTTGAAGTGAGTGGCCCAGAACTGCCCTCAGTATTCAAGGTGAGGCCTCACCAGTACCCAGTACAAGGGGAAGAGTTATGTCTGTCCCTAGTCCTGCTGGCCACACTATTTCTGATACAAACCAGGGTGCCATTGGCCTTCCAGGCCACCTGGGCACACTGCTGGCTCCTGTTCAGCCAGTTTGTCAACCAGGACTTCCAGGTCTCTCTCTGCCAGGCTGCTCTCCAGCCACTCATCCCCCAGTCTGCAGGGGGTTATTGTGGCCAAAGTGTAGGACCCTGCACTTGGCCCTGTTAAATCTCATTCTGTTGGCCTCTGCCCATCAACCCAGCCTGTCCAGATCTCTCTGTAGCATCCTCCTAACCCTCCAGCAGATCGACACTACCTCCCAAATTAACATCATCTGTGCACTTACCAAGGGTAGATTTGATTCTCTCATCCAGGTCATCAACAAAGATGTTGAATAGAACTGGACCCAGTACTGATCCCTGGGGCACACTGCTGGTCATTGGACACCAACTGGATGCAGCACCATTTCCAGTCACTCTGTGTCTGGTCATCCAGCCAGTTATCATGCATTGACAGGTACCAGAGCTGTACCTTGTCCTTCTGTTCATTGTTTTTAAGAGATTGTTGCCCTTTACTGCAAAGGTGACTTACAAATGCAAATCACTGCCCATAATATTATTTCATCCCCTCATGTTTGCATGACATAAATTTGAGCTTTCTGTGCCAGTGCTCTGGAGGCACTTCAAGGACCATTCATGGATCACTGTGGAGTGGGGAGATGGTGCTTCTGTTATGGGTTTAGTGTGGTACAATGTGGAAAACAGTGTTGTGTCCCCCAGGAAAGAGCAGATGATGTTTCCTTCTTCCCTGGGAGCAGTGTGAAGAGGTGTGGGAAGCTTGGCAGCACCAGCTGCTCTGGAGCATCTTCCTTCAGTGCTCTTAGAGCCCTTGATACGTAGGGTGCAGCTGCTTCTTGCTGCTGGATTAATTTTGCAAGCTCCTCCAGAGTGGGATGGGGCACATCAGCTTCTTTCAGTTGGCTCTTGATCTTAAGCAACTGGTTATTTAAGGCACGGAGGTAGCCTGCACTCTAGCTAGAATTGCTTCTACACAGCACAGTACCCGATGAGCAGGATGAGCGCTGTCCCACAGAACGGGCGGCGTTATCGAGGACCTAGCCGTGTCGCTTTGGCAGATAAGCTGTAGTACCAGGATGTTGTTCATACAGCATGTTTCCACCTCGTCTGCAGTACTGCTAATCAAAAGACGATGAAATCGCAGCCACCGAGGCTTCTTTCACTGGGAGGCTTCTGAAACTCGCTCTGTTGCTGGCACAGTTACGCTTGTGAACGTTCATAACGCCTTCCAGCACATACTTGCTGGGTGTTGTGCGGGGTGACTCGTGCAGTAAACACGTATCACAGTAATGACAAGGTTGGAAAAGACCTTAAGGATCATCCAGTCCAACCTAAATCCAAATAAACCCAGTAATCCTAACATCTAGATCATGCCACTCAGCACCTCATCCAGCCTAACCTTGAACACCTCCAGGGACAGTGACTCCACCACCTCCGTGGGCAGCCCATTCCAAAACCAAATCACTCTTTCAGTGAAAAATCTTTTCCTAATGTCAAGTCTAAACCTCCCCTGATGGAGCTTAAGACTACACACACGCGTGTACTTGCTGACGGCTTTGTTTGGAACACTTAAGGAAAAGTATTTGCTCTGGGCGTGGATTTATTTTATTTTCTTTTTCTGGAAGAATATTTTTTCTCTTTGCTTAACAACTTAACCCCATGATGTTGGGTCTGCTCGGTCACTGTTTCATCAGAGCTCCAAGTCTCTCTGCTCCTCATCTGCTGAATTATTTCCACTGCTGTTCACATGTCGGATGTTCCCTCTGTGCTGCCACCAGTGCAGGGTAAAACTGAAACTGGGATTGGAAATTTTTGTTTCCCTGGTACCACTTTGGAGTGCTTTTTTTCAAAATTGCAAAAGCACAGGTTACCTACAGCCAGATCCACATGAGTGTTCCAAATACTGTTTGGAAGTGGATGAATATTGAATAATAAGTAAACCAGGTAAGTCCTGGCACTTCTGGAGGTGGAGAAGGATGCTCCGTGCACCCTTGAGCTGCAATGCAAAGCTCCTGCTCTGGCATTGCCAACCTGGCTTTCCAGAGCTGCTGTTCACTTGGGAGCAACTCGTGTCACTCTCCAGATGCCTCAGTTGCCTGGGGAACAGGCAATGAGGGTGTTTGACTCCCTCTGGCCAGCAGCTGTGAGAGTGATGAAAAGGCCTTTGAGCTGGCTGGGGGCTGCTGTGCCCTGTGCAGGCTTGGGATGAGGGAGGTGCCTGGGTTGGCACTGCCTGGGGAGCTGATGTGGGGAGCTGATCACAGAGCCAAGAAAAAGCCTGTGAAGTTGCTCCTGTGTTTTTAGGGTAGCAAGCCACTGCTTTGCACTTGACACAAAACTTTTTCAAGCTTAATTTTATAGTGCCCTTCACATAGCACAGGCAAGCAAGTTTCCCTCCTGTGACAGTTCCTTTGAAGAGAACTACTGGATTTAAGAGAAAATACATTTTAAGCATAAAGGGTTTTTTAAAAGAGCTGTGTTCCTTCCATGCGTATCAGAGACAATAATTGGAAGTACCTGCTAAGGTTTCCTTCTGTTCTGACCACAAGCTAAAACTTGGCTTAAAAGACAAAAAAGTTTCAGTTGAAGTTTCCAAGAGCCATAATAATTTCATATCTAAAAATGTATATGCACATATATTTATGTAAATAAAACCTTTTTTCAGGTAGTGAGGTGGATTGTAAACCGGCTACAGGGTAGAAGTCAGAGAGTGGTGGTCAATGGGACAGAGTCTGGTTGGAGG
>VXBP01008189.1:758948-872114 GCA_013400115.1 Rhinopomastus cyanomelas
CTAGTGACCGGCCGCCAGCTGGATGTGGCACCATTCACCACCACTCTCTGGGCTCGGCCCTCCAGCCAGTTCCTAACCCAGCACAGAGTGTTGCCGTCCAAGCCGTTAAAACAAGTTAAAACAATTACAAGATGGGGACCATGATAAAGTCCCTCTCACTGCATGTGAAGATCAGGTTTGTGATCTCCTGAGGAAGCTGAAAGTACACAAGTCTGTGGGACCTGATGTCCTGGAGTCCTGAGAGCATTGGCTGCTGTACTCACCAGCCGCTCTCCATAATATTTGCAAGGTCCTGGCAGTCAGGTGAAGTCCCTGCAAGAAGGGAAAGATCACACCCATTTTTAAAAAGGGTAGAAAAGAGGACCCTGGGAACTACCAACCTGTCAGCGTCATCTCTGTGCCTGGGAAGATCATGGAGCAGATTCTCCTTGAAGGTCTGATAAGGCCCATGGAGGATGAGATCAAAGCCAGCCAGCAGGGCTTCACTAAAGGAAAATCCTGCCTGATGCATCTAATGGCTTTCTATGACAGAGCGGCTACATCTGTGGACAAGGGAGGATGTGGATGCCATCTATCTGGGCTTCTGCAAGGCCTTTGACACAACCTCCCACAGTGTCCTACTCACCAAGTTGGAGAGTTATGGATTTGATGGGCAGAATGTTCCATGGATATGCAATTAGTGGGATAGTTGAATACAGAGGTTAGTGGTCGATGGCTCAAAGTCCAGATGGAAAGCAGTGACAAGTGGTTCCCTCAGGAGTCAGTATTTGGACCTGCACTGTTTAATATTTCTATCAGTGATAGACTGGGATTGAGGGTGTCATCAGCAAGTTTGCAGATGACAGCTGGGTAGCAGATTGAGAGAGGTGATTCTGCCCCTCTACTCTGCTCTGGTGAGACCTCTCACCACAACACAAGAAGGACATAGACTCATGGAGTGGGTCTGGAGAAGGCTCCAGGAGGACCTGATGTAGACCTTCCAGTACCTGAAGGGGGCCAGTAAGAAGGCTGGAGAGGGGCTGCTTATGAAGGCCTGTAGGCAATGGCTTCAAATCAGAGCAGGGTAGATTTAAATTGGAGGAGGGTGGTCAAACACTGGAACAGGTTGCCTAGTGAGGTAGCTGAGGCCCCATCCCTGGAGCTATTCAAGGTGAGGCTGGACAAGGCTCTGGGAAACCTGATCTGGTTGAGGATGTCCCTGCACACTACAGGGGGGTTGGACTAGGTGACCATTGGAGGTCCCTGCCAACCCAAGCCATTCTATGATTTAACAACAAAATAAGGACCTTGGGCATTGCCATAAAGTTGCCCACAGAAAAGTAAAACTTTTTAGATACACAGTTCATAAAACTAAATCTATACAGACTGTATGAATTCAAAAGTTAATTTATTGAGGCTGGGTTCATGAGAAAAACAAACAAAAAAAAATATAAACCTGTTCGGTACAAGTCAGTAGCAGCAACAAGAATGGATGTTTGTTCCATCCTATTCTTGAGCTACACTGTGGTTATGAGCGGCGAGTTCAGCCAGTACTTTGGAGGCGATGACTTTGGGGTTGATTGCCACACTTTTCGTAGTGTCATGAGTCTTGTAGATGCCGAGTAACCTGTCTGCCATCTCAAACATGTTGTTTCGCAGGGAGATGACGATAAACTGCGCGTTCTTTGTTTGCTCCTGAAACAAAGTGTTTGTGTTAGCCCACAGCACCTCAAAAAGGTCTGTTCCTGTAGGGTTTTAGGAACAAACAATTGAAAAATGTGGCCAGAATTGTGTTGCCACTGTCTCTCTTCTGGCAGAAACTGTACTAGTAGTTCCTGTCAGATACTTACATAGATGTAAAATGCTACAATAGACACATTTTTGAAGTCAAGTGCTGCATCAATCTCATCCATAAAGTAGAGTGGTGTTGGCTTGTAATGATGAAGAGCAAAAACGAGAGCCAGCGAACTCAGGGTCTTCTCTCCTCCTGATAAGTTAAATATCTTCTTCCAACTCTTCTTTGGAGGTCGAACACTGTAACAAAGGCAGAGTTTGTAACGTATTTCTGTTTGTGATTAAATATGCCACGATGCAAAGCAGGTCACAAGAGGGAGGAATTCCTGGAAAGCACCGAGAAGCCAAGTGTGCTGCCTGAGACAGAGTCCTCTGCAGCTCAGAGGTGGTGAACTGCAGTATTTCTGTTCCCAAGGAGTAACATCCTAGGCCTGTGCACAGCTACAGGGTGAAACCAGGCTGCTCTAACACCCAGCTGTGTTTAAGAACTCCAGAACTGCTGTTTAATGATCTCTCAGAAGTGTTACTGCTCCCTTAAGTAACGAATCTACTCTTAGGAGCAGTTAAGGCAGAATTAAACAGTTTGGGAATTTAGAAACGCTGAGAAATTACTTCAGAGCTTTCCAATTGCTTCTGGTTACATTATTGCTTCAGGAGAAATAAATCTCAGGGCTAAAAAGGCTTCAAAGAGGAACCAAGTAATTACGAGTGACAGCAACCAAGTCCTTTGACAAACCTGAACATGATTCCTTCAGAGAAGGGGTCCAGGCTGTCCACGAGTTCTAGCTCCGCATCCCCTCCCTGAGTGAGCATCTGGTAGTTCTCCTTCAGTTTGTTGGTTATGATGTTGAATCCTGCCATAAATTCGTTCAGCCTTTGCTTACGAAGATTTTCACAAGCTTGTCTGAACCTGTCTCTCTCGTTGGTGATGTCAGTCAGCTCAGCCACACGTTTCAAGTAGAGCTCTTCCTGCGCAAAGAGAAAAAACCCCACACAAGTGCAGTTAAAACAAGGGATCTCCTTCCTCTAACTTTTAAACCATTTCTCCTGTCATTTGAAAACCCCTTTTGGCCAGGTTGAAAGCAAAAGAACCAAACCATCCCTGTGCTGCTGCCAAACCCACATTAAATCAAGAAATGCACAGCTGAAGGTCTCCTCTGGCCCTCAGGAGCTCCTATGGCACTGATGTGCAGCAGTGGATCAGGACGATGAATGGTCCTGCCTCATGCTCACCTTCTTCCTGTATTCTGAGATAGCCCCAAGGTTGGGTTTCATGTTATGGCACTGGGCTTCCAGGAGAGCAACCTGTTTGGTGATGGCATCTAGATCCCCAAGAGCCTCCAGCTCCTCCTCGCTTAGCACGGGCAGTTCTTCAAGCGGTTGATCATCTATGGCGTGCAGTGATAACTTGGAGATCTGAAATTCAAAATCCATTACAAGGAACCTTTAAAGAACACGTGAACAGGTTTCTAAAATAAAAGGTTTCTCTGTTAGTAGCACGGAAGCTTCCAATCTCAAAACATGCAAAGATCCTTCACGTAAAGTCCCTTTAACGACAAGATGCCGAAAAGACAAAGCCCAACCTTTTTTCCTATGAAAGGAAATAATTATCGATGATGTTCTTAGGAGGGAGACTTCTCAGCAGCAGCAGCAGCAAAGGAGGAAATCCCCACTACTGATGCCACAGAGTTTGAACAACCCTATCCTTAAATATTTATTTCAAATGTGAGCTCTTGCTGGCCCCGTTACCCGTAACTGGGGAAAGGCCGTTTCTGAGGCACCAAATGGACAAGTAGTTATTAGCGAAAGGCTTTTCAGGGGAAGTTGTTGCTGTTTCATGAAGAACACACAAAAGGAGTTCACGCTGCCCCTACCTCTTTTTGCCAGTATTTAATCTTTGACTGGTGCGTGGAAATATGACCGTCAAGTTGATCGATTTTCAGCTTAATATTAAGAGCTTCCTTTTGAAGTGCAAATTCATCATCTTTAATAGCTGCAATGTCCTGGAGTAAACTGTGATGCTCCTGCCGAGCCACTGGCAACGCTTCCTGCAGGGAAAAGAACAAAAAGGGGGCTGTTTGTCAGCTGACTAACAAAATGCTATCCCTGCCTCAGATTGCAGGTTTGGATTTCACTGTATTATTCACAGAGCTTCATCTCCACAGTCCTAAGTGCTTCTGTAAGCAAGTGCACAGGGATTTGTATATCCTTGGAAGGACTGAAGATCTGCTGTAGTTTCTTTTCATTCCAGATCTGGAGCAAATGAGTCCTATACTTGCATGCGTTCAAGTAAAAGGCAGTTTTTGGAGCAAGACAGTCTCACAGAAACAGCTTTATTGGGAAGAATTTCAGCCATCCTTGTTGTTCACACCCTCTTTCCTGTAAATCTAGAAGGAAAACTGAAGTCCCACATCAAAATATTTATTTTTTCCAGTTAAGATAATTCTTTTTTGGGAAACTTAAACCAAGTTTTACTGTAGCTTCAGAAATTGGATCTTGACACATTTGCAGGTAAGTATAACAAAAACAACTCCCTGAGCATCCTGGTGTGTCAGTCTGCACCCGTACAACATCTGCATAAGCATGACATGATTGAAGGGTCTAATTAGGCTACAATAAGGATTCAAATCGCCATCCTGATTTTACCTGAAGACCCAACTGCTTACTAGGGCAGCTTTAGCCTATTTTCTTTGACAAATGATCGCAGTTGCTGGTTTTGTACGAACACACAGAACACATCAGGGGATGCAGCAGAATTTTACCAAAAGTACCTGTGTGTAAACTTCTGGAGGACAAGCAGTAGAGTAACTGAGGGAAAAACGTGTCATGCGTGAGGCTGTAATGACAGGGTAACACCTGGTGTTAGATAACGCTGGCACAGCTTTTACCTCAAACGCACTTCACAGACGGAATCCTCTCTGGGGAAACAGCAGAAGGAACTAACACTCACCTCGGCTTTGCTGCATTCGTTTAAGACCTCGGCAGCTTTGTCTTCAAGCGTAGCCAGCTCTTCTGTTAACCTTTTTGTTTCCTTCTCATTCTCTTTGATTTCCTTCTCTGTGCAAAGAATGGACTCCTCCGTTTTTTTCAAGTTTCTGAGGAGGTAGAACTGTTTACAAACAGTGCAAATATGACACAAGATAATCTAGAAACACATCTGGCTCTAGAAAGATCCTCCAGCAGCTACCAACAGCCAGGTAGGAAGTGTCAGCACTTGAACTCACGCTACTGAGACACCCGAGTAAAACAAAGTTCCCTTTTCCTTTACCTCCTCGGCAGAAACAACATTCAGGGTTAGACTTGCAGCTGAAAATTAAGATCAGCCACAGAAAGGTCTAAGTGGAACTGAACAGTCCAACTCCAGCCCCAGATGTTACCCCAGAGCGAGCTGCTGCCTCCAGTACCTGTCTGCAGTCTTGATCGCCACTTGGGCTTTAATAACGGCTGAACACAAGCGATCGATTTCCTTGCTGATCCCATCGATCTTATCTTGCTGTGCTTGGATTTTTTTATTATTTGTCTCGAGGATGAGGCTCTTTAAGCGATTCACTTCTTCCTCTAGTTTCGAGGCTTTCTCAGCAAGGCAGTCATGGTCTGTGGATAAACAGTTGTACTTAGCAGACGCGGGGGATGTAGACACGCGGGATGGTACATAAATAAGAAGCCATTTCCAGCTTATTCTTTGTGTTTATTTAATGGGAAGACGTTCAAGGATTGCAAGAACTGGCCGCTAACTGTCAAGGTTCACTGTACTAAGCTCCCAGTTTCTTCAGAGAAATGGTGAGTGGAGCTCTTACAGTTCCTTTCACAAGAGGAACAAGACTGCAGTGTGCCTACGGCAGAATACAGGGGGTTCAGGTCCCAGAGGCAAAAAGCCTTCACAGCCATAAACATCTCACACCAGAAACAAAAAAACACTAAAATTGTTTTCTTTAGCTGGACTGAAACATGAACTTGAGCAACTGCAAAAACCCCAGGAGTTTTGCTCTCTAATCTCTAGAAGCACCTTTTATCCCCACTTAGAAAGCAAGGGGTTCCAAACTGGTGATGTGAAAGAAAGACTAACTCTTCACTCCTGCCTGGGACAGTAAGATCATGACTACAGCTATACCCTGTGGTACTCTCTCCACAAAATGTACCTTTTTTATAATCACTGTGGATTTTCTCCAGTTCCTGCTGTTTGGCTTTGTCCGGAGCAGAAGCAACCACGTTTGCTTCGCATTCCTTAACTTGTGTTTCTAGAAGAATTTCTTGTTCAGATAAATTCTACAGAAAATACAACTGTGTTAGAATCCTGAACTTCACAAAGGTCCAGGATGCTAATAAGGACTTCATTAAGCTGAGGCTGAGAAATTAACCCCTGGACATTCAGGGAGAAGCCAGAAACTGCCTCAACAATAATCCTCCTCACCTGGATACTCGCTGAATACTTTTCTAAAGTATTTCTCATCTCCCGAATCTCTTGCTGCTCTTTTCTTATGTCATCTTCAAGCTGTGACTTCTCTTCTTCATACTGCGCTGCTCTCTGTGAATCCTTCTGCAGCTGAGACTCCATTTTATTGATCTACATTAAAACAAGATACAGTAATTGGCCCAAACAAAAGAAGGAGCTCAGTCATGCTCTATCCCCAGTCTGCCATCTCTTAAAACATGGGGAGAAAGAGAGTCAGCACTGGAAATGTGTTGTAGCCAGACAGAACACGCTTGAAGGGCTTAAGTCAGAACCCCAAAAACAGACAAACAGAACTACAAATGATTTTCACTATAGTTAAACTTCAATGCCAGTTGGTTTCTGCTCTTAGGAAGCTTTTGCATAAAGGAACTGGTCAAGTAAATATCCTTATTCTTACCAGAGCTGGTCCCAGCTACAGAGTTTCCAAAACTCTTGGAAACAGAGAACGCAAGTTACAGCTACTGATCTTTACCAAGTGCCACAGAAACTCTCACGGGCAAAGAACCTTCATGGACAGACCACCAACCAATGAAGGCTAAAACTAAGCTCTGCCTCTCCCTGACACATCTGACAGGGACATCAAACGAAGGATCAGACCTGTCCAGAGCAGGTGTGCTTATGAAATGACAAAACACAAAGAACTCTGATGAAATTCCACCTTTAATTAATTAAATTACATACTAACCTCCTCTTCTGAAATATCCACTGTGACCGAGGAGCCCATTCTACCCTTCATTGTCTTACCCCCGCCGCCAGTCATTGCCCCTAAAGGGAAAGGGGCAAAGTTAACAAGTTCATTGTGCTTCAATGTCACCTACAAAGTGCTCACACTACATCTGTTCGCACTTCCACACCTGACTGCTCGATGATCTGTCCTTGCAAGGTTACCACTCTCCATCTCTTGTCCTCCTGAAACGCCACTCTGGTAGCTTCGTCTAAGTTCTTGGCTACCAGTGTATCTCGCAATGCGAAGTAAAAAGCCAGGCGAACCTTCTTGTCCTCTACCATCACCAGATCAAACAATCGAGGAGTATTTTCTGGAGTTGGGATTTTTTCACTTTTTGTTTCCCATATGTTCATCTACATCACAGAAAGGAAATAAACAGATGAGCGATTCCTTG
This sequence comes from Rhinopomastus cyanomelas, assembly GCA_013400115.1. Lineage (NCBI taxonomy): Eukaryota > Metazoa > Chordata > Aves > Bucerotiformes > Rhinopomastidae > Rhinopomastus > Rhinopomastus cyanomelas. The sequence goes on from VXBP01008189.1 coordinate 766,296, forward strand.
GGATAAAGCATGAGGTGGTCTCATCGTTCTAAGGTATGTTTACAGCTTTAAAGAAAACACAGCTCCTTCCTTACTCCCAGCATCATTAAAACCTCACTGGTACACTATTAACTCTGTGCATGCTGTGCTGAATGGATAGTCCTGCTACTCACTTTATCCAGGGCTATAAACGTGGCAACTCCAATTCCCCCAGCCTTTAAGAAATTCACACACTGCTGTGCAGTGTCAATTGTATCGACAACAATGTTGTCTAAGGCCCCGCAGCACGACGAAATGGCAATGTCATACTTTTCACTGATGGTTCCCAAGTCTCCCTAGGAGGGGAGGAAGAAGTGTACTGATGAGCTTGGCTAACAGAGATGAAAACAAATACCAAATAATTTTATGTGAAAGACATTAAAGACTTTAAGATTAAAAGCACAAGAGCCTTTAGACATTTACCAGTCTCCCATATATTCCAGGAATATTTCCACATTTCTTCTGCTGAAGCAAAGCCTCGAGCACTTTTCCTCGACTGCGACTTTGTGCTAAACAGCTTTTGGCTTCTTCAACTTTTCGACGCAGATTTCGAACAAGATTCTTAGTCCCCCATTCTTCCTTTCCCAACTGCTCAAGTCTGTTCTGTTTCTGATGGTTAAAAAAAGACACTGTCAGCCTCATGGAAACCACTGTGGTCAGGGAGTCTTAGACCGGTGATTGTGCAACTGGGCAATGAGAAGCAGCAGTAGCAAACATTTATCACAAGTGTGGCCAATGTTGAATGTAGCTGCATACAAGTACAACGTTAATTTGTGAATCAGGCTTAGATGAGGCAGAGGGATTTGTTTTCTTTGGGGAATGAGAAAAGAGCAAGAAGTAAAGTTCAGGGAATGCTCAGAAACATGGCCACTTAGTTATTCTGACGTGTCTTATTGTGAGAGGTGAAGCAGTTCCCTTGCAGAGATCTAATCTCTGATTACATCTCTGCAAAAAGTGTAAGATTTAATATCAGTGCTTAACCTGAGGCAAGCTTGAAACAAAATCCTTACTTTGCCAATTATTATAATCTAGTTTTTAAATGTTGTTTTGTTGGAAATGGGTTTAACTTTCACAGTGATTATTGACAAAGAGAACTCAGGTTTGTGTTGCAGCACTGTGACCTAAAGAAATGATGCGTGGCAGTCAGGTCTCACCTCCTTCAATTGCTGTTCAGCTTGGGGTAGTTTTACACCAAGACTTTGGATTGCAGCTTTCCTTTCCTTAAGGGTTTCTGAAGTAGTCACCAGAGCCTGCTTTCCCTGGTTTAACTGAGCCACAGCAGAGTTATAAGAGCTGAGGTAGACCTCAAGCTCTGACTGGGCTATTAACATCTTGGAACGGGCTTCATTCACCACTTTGCTGAACTCCAGCAGCTCTGTCTCTTTTCCCTGCAAACATGGACAATGTCATCACATAGAAAATGAGACAGCAAGTGTGTTTATGACACTGATCACACTGTATAGAATCACACAATCATTCAGGCTGGAAAAGAAACCCAGGATCCTTGAGTCCAACCATCAACCCTACTGTAAAAGTTCACTCCTAAACCAGATCCCCTAACACTACATCTGAGTGTTTTTTAAACTCATCTAGGGATGGTGACTCAACCACCACCCTGGGCAGCTCATTCCAGCGCCTGACCACTCTTCTCTGTGAAGAATTTCTTCCTGCTGTCTAATCTAAACATCCCCTGTTGCAGCATGAAGCCCTTCTCTCTGGTTCTGTTGCTAATGACCTGTGAGAAGAGACCAGCACCAATATCTCTACAATGTCCTTTCATGTATTTGTAGAGAGTGGTGAGGTCTCCCCTTAGCTTCCTCTTCCTCAAACTAAACAGCCCCAGCTCTCTCAAGCTCCCCTCACAAGATTTATTCTCCAGGCCTTCACCAGCTTTGTTGCCCTCCTCTGCCCTTGCTCCAGCACCTCAATGTCTCCTTTGTACTGAGGTGCCCAAAACTGGACCCAGTACTCAAGGTGTGGTGTCACCAGTGCTCAGTACAGGGGGACAAACACCTGCCTTGTCCTGCAGGACACACAGTTTCTCATACAGGCCAGGATGCCATTGGCCTTCTTGGCCCCTGGGCACACTGCTGGGTCGTATTCAGCCTCCTGTCAATTAGAACCCTGAGGTCCTTTTCTGCCAGACTGCTTTCCAGCCACACTGCTTCTGTAGCGGTGCATGGGATTGCTGTGACCAAAATGCAGGTCCTGACACTGTGGAAACCCAAACAATTACCCTCAGCCCATCGATGCAGTCTGTCAAGGTCCCTCTGAAAAGCCTTGCTACCCTCCAGCAGATGGACAATCCCTCCCAACTTGGCGTCATCTGCACACTTACTGAGGATACACTCAATCCCCTCATCAAGCTCATGTATCAAGATGTTGAACAGGAGTGGCCCCAGCACTGAGCCCTGGGGGACACCACTTGTGATTGGCCTCCAGGAGGATTTAGCGCCATTGACCACAACTTTCTGGGCCTGGCCATACATTGCTCTCTGTAGGACAGGAGGAGAGGAAATGGGAATGTTCTCTCACTCCTGTCAGCAGCCAGGTTATTGAGAAGAATAAGTTGTGTATACCTGAAGCGTTTTTCGTTGTTAACCAGAATGTCAGGGAATTCACGTGCAACATTACCGCACAAGCTTTACATAATCGTCAAATTTAAAGTTGAGAGAAGCCCCACACACCGTGTTAAGTTACACAGATCACATGGAGAAACCATGTCAGAAAAGAATCCCCTAGGTTTACAGGATTAATTTCCAGCCTCCCAGTGCTCAGCAATTGAACAGCTCCTATCACCAACCATGCCCAAGCATTAAGGTAGCTGTCAAGGAAAAATTAATTAGTCTCCACTGAACTAATGCGGTAAATGGTGCCTGTGCACACAAAAGAATGTTTCACAACTACCTTGGTTTAATGAACCAAACGGCCAAGTGAAAACAGTTCAAACCTCTGTTTCCTCCCGAAGATGTCGTGTTTCATCCTTAAGGCTGGCCATGACCTCAGCGAGTTTTAGTTCTTCCTTCTCTTTTGCCTTTTCAAGAAGCTCTTTCTGGGACGTTACTTCGTTGATAGTTGTTTGGCTAGTAGAAGACAACTTTTTCAGTTCTTTTACCTACACAAGGAAAAGACTTTCAATTTCGTCTCCCACTGAAACAAGTAACTTTTGCCTTAAGCCCCACCTTGTGTGTGCTGTGTGGAAGCCAGAGGCTGGGTGAGTCCTAACGAAGGTCACAAGATTCAGTCATACCCAGTACTCCTGGAGTCCTTTGCTATTGCATCCCAGATGTTCTTGGTCAAAGCGAACAACCCCACTTCCATACATGACTCAAGGTGCAGCTCACACTACCTTTTCTTTGTGCTTTTCTAGTTGCTTCTCCAGTTTCTTCATGTTGCCCTTGGTGTATTTTAGATTTTCCCTTACTTTAATATCCTGCAAATCCAACTGAGTAAATTTTTCCTTATTTTCCTCAATGAGCTTTGTGATACTATTGATTTTCCTAAAGGGAAAAAAGAGAACAATAATCTATTCCATACACTGTAAGATGTCAGTAGAGCTTAAGTTAAAGTAGTGAGTGGACAGAATTTAAACCAATACTAGTTTATGTGAAAACACAACATCCAAAGCTCAACTAGCAAAGCACCACTAAACACATCATCAATTTGACTTTTTTGCTTTGATGAATATTACCCATATTTCTCCTAGAGAGCACACCTGCAGAACCCAATCAAACTGGGCACTTACTTTTCAAGTTCTTTGACAGCTTTATTCTTGGCTTTCAAGTTGTCTGCAATTTCACAACTCTTCTCATTAATGCCTTTGGTTTCTTCATTAACTTTTTCTTTCTGCAGTTCCAGATCATTTATTCGTTTCTTTAGGTTGTGGCTAGAAAAAAAGAAAAATAAGCAAAGCTCCAAACTCCACTTCTGCCCATGAATCCAACATTCCTAACAGACAGATATCGATAGCATGAAGCACAACCAAGTGACTCTGCAAAGTATTAAATTCACTGTGGAGTAACCTGGACAATTTAATAAAAAACAGGAAGACCCTTCTGATGAAAGTGGCCTTTATGATCTATTTTCCAACCTGAAACAAATCAAGACTTAAGAGAATTACTTACATGTAGTATTGACAGACGCGATTCTTCTCTTTGAACATTTGGTTTTCCAGACAAAGGAATTCAATGGCCTGGTTCTTGTCCCCTTCCAAGGCATCCTTCTCTTTCTCCACCATTTTAACTCTATTTAACTAGACAAAGCACACTGTCAGGGCTGACTTTACCACCAGTACCACAGAAGCACAACTCGTGAGGACAAACACCCCAGACCCTTCAGAGCAATCCTATGCGATATGTTCGGAGTGTTCAGTGGGTAAAATTCTGCAAGCCAAGGCTTTGTATGAAAGCTTTTCCTAAAAAAATAAAAAAGTACCTGAGCTTCTTTTTTATTTGTAACACTAACTCCACTTTCTGACACTCACCTTTTCTCCTCTCTCCTCATTTAGAATCTCTACTCTGCGACACAGCGTTTGGATGGGATGCTTCAGTCGCGCAGATCCTATTATGTCTTCCAAGTATTCCAGCATGCCTTCATCATGTTCCGTCTGGCCTTTTGGCTTCATCATTGAGATCTGCTCCACTTCCCCCTTGGAAAAGAAAGGTTTGATGGTTTCTTTTCATTTTTGTTTTGGGAGAGCAAGTTAGTATTCTGAAGAAATGCAAATAGCTTTGGAATGCAATTTGGTGACTGTATCCTAGCATAAGAAAAAAAGAACAAAATAATGGAAGTAATCAAAACTGATTATCCAGAGCAGCAACATATGGGGAAAACAGAGACCAACATGAACAGACGTCTCCTCCCAGAAGAGTATGCATGGTCATGATGTCCCCAAACCTCTTCTGAAACCAGCATTTGGGTCTAAACATTCCTTCATTTCTTTAAAGATTCAAAATGTACTTCCCCAACCTGAAAAAAGAAGAAAATAAGACATGCCCTCCACATCAGGCAGCATCCCGTGCTCTTTAACACTTTGGACAGAGGAGCAGGACACGTTTGACAGTACAGGTTACATTTTATAAATGACAGGGGATACAGCAGCAAGCCAAGACACAACACCATATAAACATATTAAAACAGTATCTGGAGCTGGCAGAGATGTGATAAGCGCTGTGGAAATTAAATAAGGAGAACACCAAGTAGAAACTACTACCCTCCTAAACCTGGGCTGGGTTGGTACATGACAAGAGAAGAGGTTGTTTGTCAAGCAGACTGGCCATAGTGCAGAGCAGCAGGTCTGGTCTTCGTGACCCATTTTTAAACGTGTGTAGTAACCAACTGCATTAAAGGTTTTAATTTAATTTTGGAACAGACAAGACTAAAAAGCAAAATATTATGTGCATAAGAAAAGCCCAAACCTCTGTGCAGAGGGTGAGGAGAACTTTTCGTGAGGCGGTTTGTTCCAGGTATCAGCACACAATGACACCTAGTGGCACTGGGCTCCTCAGCAGGAAACCCCATGTGGCCCAACAGAAGGGGAAAGGACAAATTCTGCAAATTTCACTACTTCTTCAATGAAAACATTTTTATCTGTTTACAGCCAGTAAAGATACTGAATTCAGGTGCTGAGCATAAAGCCTAAGGATTTTCTACGCTTTAGGTACATCACTCAAGTTAGGTGCTGCTGTAAACCTCTCAGCTGACCTGGATTTAGTGTGAGCACAGCAATTATGGATGGGCAAGGGAAGTAAATAATAAAAAATTTTACTTCAGTCACAACCACCTAAGAAAGACGATACTAAAGCAGTTGTGAGGATTCTCCACAGTTCACTAATGCAATGGACTATAATCCAATATGTTTAGTTAACTAATTAGGTTTAATCTAATCATCTTGATTCTGCAATCCTGTAAATTAACAAATCTGGGGTCTGATTAGTAAATAGCTATCACCATCTGAGCAGGAACTGCTTTGGTTGAAGCCATACATACAATGACACACGATTATTTGAAGTGAATTGCACGAACTGAACTCATCACTGAATGGGCATCAATGAAGAGATGAAGCAGGACTACTTACATCAGTTCTAGGATTCTTTTCTCTTCAAAGAAAATATTTAGAAACTATAAATAATAATTACCCTCTTATTATTCACTTATCTCATACTTACATTATTTACCAAGTTAATACATGAAGAAATCTATTCAGTCTGATGTTGCAGTGAACATCTTAACAAATTAACAAGGTTTCCAGCTACTTTAATCAATAAAGCAAATTCATAAAAGCTGTACCTGCTCTTCTTACAAGCAGTCCTGACAATGGTTACCGGGGAAAAAACCTCACATTGTACACCTCTGCATTCTGTTAAAACTGTTTCTTAAGAGTTATTACTTAACTAATTGCTTACCACTCAATCATTACCTAACTATGAACTTATTACTTGACCAATTGTTTTGCATTAAGTAAAAGTAACCCCACACAATGTCACTTTTTTATCTGACAAAAGATCAGAATTGAATTATAGATAGGACTTGTGAAAGTGAAACCAAGACAGCAGCTGGCAGCCAGTTGTTGAAAAGCAAACAAGGCTGGGGTCTGCTTAGCACCATTGTCACACCTACAACTAAAAGCTCTGAGGGCACCACCTGGCAATTAAAGAGATGAATTACTGTCTCAGCTATCTTCGTCTAGTTCATGGGCATCAAAGTCATGAGAGGAGAGAGAACAATGGGCAATGGAGAAAAAAAATAAATCTTTGTTTTAGTTGAGAAGACAAAATGGACGTCAACACTAGGGCATTAGTGACACTGGCAGACCAGTAACAGAGAGTGAAAGAGCCACAGAGGTCATCACTGTATGAAAAAGCCTTTGGGGAAGTTCTCACCCAGTGTGAGAACTCTTGATGGAACTACAAGCCAAACTTCAGCCTCTGAATTTTATGCTAAGTAGTCCAAGGTAGACCAAAGCTAGCATTGAGACACTGGGTTCAGCACAAGTGAGAGAGATGCGCAAGGGAACATAAGCGCGTGAGCAATTCAGTCCTTATGCTGGAGGACTTTGTAGCAGGGGACAGCTGTAGAGGCTGCACAACGCGCAGGGCTGGATCTACCTGCAGGTGTATCAACAGCTAGCTTGTTCCAATAGGAACACAGGCGGCGTGCCGTCCGTCCAATGCCATTGCCTGTGGGGCGGGTGATGTGACCTCTATGTAGGTTAGCGGCTTTGTTTAAGAAACAGTTTTTGCGAGATCCTATCGGTATGAGTGCGAAGGTCCTGTTAAGCTCCCGTGAACATCCTCTCAGCTGAACCTGGACTCTGCGAGTTCTTAGTCTTCTACAGAGATGCTTGCCTCAGCCGCTGCCTCAGAGGTGTAACAGCTTTGCAGCAGCTCCTGCTGAACTCCCCAGCAATGAAGGGCTCAAACAGAGCCCATGTTTATCTGTGGAGAAATTTCTAAGCGATAGTTGAAATTTTTAAGACTTGCTTGGCAGGAGCCAGTCTCCTCTGAAAGCCATTTCCTCTAGTGAGAAGCATGAGGAATGACTTCATGGAACTTAGAAGCTAGACGTACCACCTTCCTTCACACAGTCAGACCCTGGAGAAAATGGGTTAAGCACAGATGTTTGCTCCCCTGAAGGGCTGTTTATTAGAAAAATTCATACCACACTGTACTTCAAACAATAGGGTTTTCTTTCTATGCAACAGGTGATCAATGGAATTTGTCCTTTAAGCACTGAACTGAAGCAAACCCTTGAGGCCTTGAGCTGTAGCCAGCACATCCAGAGTGCTGAGAACAGCACATGCTGCTCTAACAGCCAACTCCCAGTTCTGTGGTGGAGACATCAGGCTAGCTACTAATAAAACAATAGCAAAATTCAGATTTTTTTAATCTTCTTTTATGGAACACAGCTAAGACCCAGTTTCCTCCAACCAGTGAAGCTTTTTCCCCAAGAACAAGGAAAATGTGGATGAGATTTTGCAGGTACTTCACCAGGAGTTGAAAACACAGTGCACATAACCATCAGCCACACCAATAGTGATGGTTTATGCGCCAGAAGAATGAAACCATTGGCCCCACAGATTTGCTTGAAGGAGAAGCCGCATTAGAACATTCAGCATGTGTTACTATAAATCTGCTTTTCTACAGAGATTTAAAAGATAGACTAATTTGGTAAAATGCTTGTTTTGGGAAATTCCAGTCACTGTTTTTCTTCTCTTGGTCTTCTGTTCCAACCTACTTCTGATAATAAATTACTGCTAATGAGGTTAAGCTCTTTTCTGATGCAGCTTCAATTCTGCTTTTGTTTGACAGAGCTGCAGAAGTCAATCAGGAGTAAAATTAGAGAAGTAGTTACAAGTATCAATCACTGTTTAAGAGCTTGTTTCTATCTCTTAGTTTCTGTCTGTTACGAGCTGAATGACAATGTTCTTTTCCTGGATGTTCTGTGTGATCCGTTTCCTGATAATACAAAGGCACTCAAACAGCAGGCTTATCTTCTACAAGCCACCAGGCAGCGATGCGAGATGAGTTTTTCCATATCCCTGTACGGTACTGGTGCTGCTTTTAACCCCTCTCCTGGCAAAAGTACGGCAAGGAATGGCAAAAACATAAGTGATAATTTGGTCTATCTTCAATTTTCCAGAATGGTAATTGCAATTTGACTTAATTTTGACAGTGCACCTCTACTCCTGGCAGTGACCAGGCTGTGCTGGGTCAAAGGTTGGACTTGAAGGTCCCTTCCAAAGAAAAAGTTTCTGTGATTCCCCTCTTCATGTAAAGTTTGGACTACAAATACAGGTAACCAATACTCCTGTGACATCATTCACAGGAGTGAATTCTTCACTCATTTTTCAGAGCTTTAGAGTTGTTTTATTTTTCCCAATTTCACTGCTACTTAATTCTCACCATCTTGTTTCATATATACCCGTCAGTTTTACCGGACGGCAAATATACAGGAGGAGATAAAGTATCAAACGCTCAACATCAGGGCCTGACTTTCACAATAAGTGTTAAGAGCTGGGTGGGCAATCGAGAAAGTCAAGCAAGTAGTAAATACACATACAGAAATGTAAAAAGGCCATTAGTGTCCAAAAACAAAGGAAAACTTAGAACAAGCCTGTCAGACAACATTCAGTTCATTGCACAAAATGACTATTCTGCATTCTGGAAGTAATTTAAAAATAGCCTTTGTCAAGCTGTTTGCACATCTGTCTAATTTTGGAAGCTTTAAGGACATTCTTGTATTTAGTACAAGAATCAAACTGAGCGCAAATCTAGAGTCACTTTGGAATCAGAGTCAGTCACTGTTAAGCCCAGCCTACAATGTCTGACTTCAGATTCATGGTATGTTCTAATCAAGCTATTTCATTGATCACTCTCAGACAACACATTGTCCCTAAAAAAGTGCTTCTCTGCACATATTTCTCTATTTTTCTAAAAGAAGGTTAAATCAAGGGGAGCTACAATGTTAGGTTGCCGCTTGGAAAATGAAACGCTTTAATTGCCAACATGTGGTTTTTGATAAGGTCAGAGATCCCATTCTGGAGCTGCACACAGGCCTGCTGGTGTATCTCACGCCACTCTGTACTCACTTCAACGTAAGTGTAATATTGAAATCAAATGAAAGTGGATCTGTATCTAATGAATTAAATCTGTTCACCTTCATTTCCTCTTCAGCACACTAAAAGAGAACTCTTATGTTATTCCCACATAGCAGCAGGTGAAAAACTTGAGCGAACTTCCTTTCTGGCAACATAATCTTGCCATAGGATAAGATTTAGCAAGTTACAAAGTGCCATTCCAATCAGTCACAAAAATACATGCACATAAAATAACTGCAGTTGTTTAGACTTAATTATAACATTTTCATGTCACCCTAAGCAAGTCTATCAAATACATTTAAGTGAAATACAACAGTTAATTAGTAAAAATTTGCTTAAACCAGTTTCAATTTCTTTGAAAGTAGCTACTGAAGTAAATGAACTAATAGCGGTCTGCTCCAACGGTACTTTTAGTACAAAATTAATTCAAAGTCTTGTGCCGTTGATTACCATTTCTGCACCATTCACTCGCGAAGCCTCTGGATGGGAATTACCCATGAAACTCTACTTTCCTTGTACAATGGCTGTATCAACTACTCTTAGCTTACCTTTAAGACAGCAAAAGTCCAATTTCAGTAGGCATTAACAGCTGCTTTGCTCCGTACACACACCCACCCTGCCATGTCCCAACCTGGCGTTCCCTCCAGCTCTCCCCACTTATTTAATAATCTCATAGGGACAAACATCAACCAGGGTGCAGAGACTCAACCTGTCTGGAAGAGTCACACACACTTACCTCCTGAGTTCTGCTCAGAGCACGGAACCCATGTGAGTTTTCTGCATATGGACACCAACATCTCAAGTAAGTCTTTTGGGAACAGCAAAGTGACTTCATTTGTTGTTCTTTGCAGATTTTTTTTGTCATGGTGCTTAGTAATTTTTTAAGTGACAAGATGAGGTTTTTTCCTGTTGCAGTTTCAGGTTGTGGCCAGCTCATTAAAAAGGCACTGAATAGTTTTCTATCCCACAGTACTAAAAGCATATAGCAATTTATTAAAAATATGGGGTATGGACTATTAGAGCTTCAAGATCACCAAAGTGACAAACTCCTCCTGTTAAACATTGGCAATCGTAACCAGAACCATTTTTAAGCAAGATTTTTTTTCACTTAGCTAGATCAGATGCAGAATTTCTAACTCTTAGAACTACTCCATTATTCTTACAGGTCTCATTTTTTGTAACATTACAGAGTTTTCATCAGTAATTTTCAGTACAGCATCAGCAAAACTACCTCTAAGCAACTTTTACAAAAATTCAGTCTGGCCTCAGCTTTCAAATTGTACCATCTGCGATGTCAAAAAAAGACTGAAAAATAGTGGGTTAAGGGAGAAGCAGCCAAGAAATAAACCAGCTTTCTAAAGAGCCAGAATTTTCCACTGAGTGTTGCTAAAGATATCATCAAGTATCTGAAAGGTCCGGTACTACCTGTAGAACACATTTTCTCAGCACTTTTGCTCTTTACTGCAAACCAGTGCATATTCTGTCACATGCCAAAAATCAGCATTTGATAATCTTTAATTAACATTTTTGCCCCAAATCTGTAGTATAATAATTGCACATAATTGTGAGATAACTACACCCCATTGACATATTGACCCTATTTAACTACATTCTACTAACACAGTCAAAAATCAAAAAGACTTATAACTTATTTTAAATGAGACTATTGGACGTGAGGTTAAACTTAAGCTTTAGTTTAGCTAAAACAAGAGAAAAGCTGAATAAACCTTTTACTTATCCCTCTAATTTTAAATGATTAGATAAATAATAAAGAGTAAATGGCAATCCTTGTGACAGCCATTCCCAGTTTGCACCTTCTGAAATGGTCTTACTTCTAACTAGTTTTTAGTATTTGAGTTTTGAAGTTCTAAGACATTGAGCACTTTCTGGTTAGGAATTGGAACAACTTTAAATTACCAAATCAGTAGATTTCACTTTAAAAAGGTGTGCGAAACCTGATGTGCAAAGAGAAAGAACCTTGGCATGCCTCAGTCAGAAAAACTACAGAAACACAAAATCTCAGTAGCTTCCTCTCCTGTTCATTTTAACACGTTAACCACAGAGGGTCTGGAGAAATGAAGGGAAAAATGATGGTGGGTGCCTTAGTATTGCCTATACTTCCCCCTAATTTCCCATTATAAAGGTGGAAAAGCACAGAAATCAGTATTTTACGAAGAGGTTATGTTCTTCTCTCATTGATAACTTCCTGGGAAACAACTTCTGTGAGAAAGCAAAATATTTTGAAAAAATAGTTTTTTTAAAATCTTAGCAGTACTGGCTCCCTATCCCCTCCTTCCAGCAGAACCAGGGTGTGCTAACACACCAAGCATTAGATATCCCTGCACCATAATTGCTACCTAATTTAATCTTTCACTTTGTATCCCCCCCCCAACTTTTAGAAATGCTAATATTACAGAACAACTGTACAGTAAAGGTGTGTATTTAGCACAGTTGTTTTGTTGGAGGTGCTTCTCACTCCATCTCAAAACAGAAAATACAAGAATAAAGGGTTGGAGGGAATAATTGTCATGCAGTCTTCAGAACAGATATATCCTCTTTTTGTGGGTTTACTGTAAAACTGCACAAAAAAGCTTGAGGAAGTGAAGCAAGCACAGCAACCTCTCTACTATTTGTTTGGTTTCTTTAAAGAGGGGAACTGGAAGCTCCTTTGACAGAAACAGGCCTAAAATAAACTCAGCTGGAAAATTTCAGTCCTTGGGAGGCTCCCACTGTCCACCAGTTTTCTAGGCCATGATCCTACAAGTGTATATATGGGACCTGTTGTAGCAGTGAAATAATTGCAGGTAATTGCCGATAGTTACTAAATTGAATATTTCAATACTTACATCAAGCACTTTCACTCAATTTACATTTTAAATAATTGTTTGGCACATAGCAAAGTTCTCCATTATTTGAAAATTTAAAAAAAAAGTAGTTCTTCAGCCTGTCTTTAAACAGCAGATACCAGCAAGTCTTACCATCTTAAAGGTTAAATGAGAAAATCAGTGATATTCTATTGACAAATCCTAGGATTATTTTCATACCATGGGTTGTAAACTATATCTCTTAAAACCCAAACAAGAACCTGCTGTTCTTCGAGTCCTCTACAGTCATTTAACAAGTGTAAACAAAAAATGCACTTCATGTGGTTTTCTCTTGCATTTCATTTTTGCACATAGCTCACTTTCTACATGCATACTTCTCCAGTAAAACCATGTCTAGATACAAGAGCACAGACAAGTTAAAAACAGAATCACTAAGATTTAAGCTAATATTGATGCACTTTTATCTAAAGTATAAGCAAGTTGCTGAATCTCTGCCACGCTTAAGCAGCACAATAATATTGGGGTTTAAAGTTGATTCTACTACACCAATATTTACGTGCTGCTAGGGCGGAACAAGTATGTCAACTCTTCCATTCATCCATGCTTCAGGAACACATATTTGTTAATAGAAAAATTCCTATTAGAATCTTGCACTGTTTCTTTTCCTTAAATTTCTAAAGCAGCAAATAATGATTCGCATCTTTATTTGAGCATGCAAACCATGATGTGCTGCTAAAGCACATTAAGGCCTCAACTACAAGACTTAAAATCTGCAGAGTAAGTTTTTTTATGCAATTGGAAATGCAGCTTTAACTAAAATTGTTTCTATTCAGACACAAACCTGTAAAATTAAGAACCTGTTATGGTCCAGGTCAATCCCATGGCTTCGGAGAAGAATACCAACATCTTTGAATGTCTTTTTCTTTCCATCAATATGATACACAGAAGAATTATCTCTATAGGCAGTTCTAGACACACAAAATTTGCTGTTAGGAATGACTTCGTAATCATCTCCGTCCTGTTTTGAGGAAAAATAAAGCCAGAAAAATAATTACTATATCACAGGTTTACCTCATGTTTTACCATTAACCACAGAATGTTCAGGTTTTAAGTCAACTGCACTCTGGGGTCTAGTAGGAGGGGAACTATCTTAAAACTGCAAATCTCAAAACAGAGGAAAAACCCAAAACAAGCCATCTTGAGAGCTGGATGAAAAATAGCCCAAAAAATTTAAGAAGAATGGCCTCCAAATCCTGCCCTGCTCACCTTTAATAGAAGCCATTGCTTTGAAAATACTGAATTTACTCTCTTCACTACTGCTTCATATCACAAAGGAAAAGGCCTGCTTCACATTTAAAGTGGCTGTGCTATCCCACCCTTGAAATTTCAGATTAAGAATTCTTGAATGACTCAATTGCTGTTTGCATTTAAAAGCCCTCTTTCACAGAGCTAGGAATAGGAGCTACTTCAGCTGAGTAGTTCCAAAAAGAAACTGCAGAAGATAAAGCAAAACATAAAGACGTGACAAACATGACATCAGCAGCTTCAAAAGGTACGTCAGCTCTACCTAGGAGGCAGCAACTACAATAAAGCTGGTACTATACTCGAAAAGGTGTTGTACAGACAAACTGACCTACCACTTTCCAAGATTAACCCCCAAGAGCATGATCAAATTGGTATCAAGCACCTGTAAAAATGCTTTAGGTCATAAACTTAGTTCCTAAAGGGCAAGAATAAGTGGGGAAAAAAAATATTAATTTTTAATCTGGCTCTTATAAATTTAAGCAGAAGGGGCATGTGTATATCAAGACTAAGAAAAAAATTATAATCTTTTAAAGCAGCTCCTTCCACAGCTGTATCTGGTGCCACTTTAACACAATTAACAAAATTTACTGTACACTTGCCAGTTTTGACTGACCCCAAATTCAACAGCTGATACTTCCAGCTAGAATATGTGCACAAAAATTAAATTTAAGAGAAAAAAATAATTGAAATAAATTGTGATAGCAATGAATCAACAAAAATGTCCAGAAGTTTTTATCAATAAATGAAATGACAAGCAAAACAAATTTTTTAAAATTTGCCAACAATTCAATTTCATTAAAAAAAATCCATTAAAAAACCTGTAGTAGTAGGATGCAAAGTCCAGAATGTTTATGAAAAAACTGTTTTATATACTGTAAACATGTTTAATTTAATAGTGTAAAAAAGCAAGTTTCAGATTAGTTATAGATTTTTCTAAATTTAGATAACCTCAAATAGTTTCTAACCGGTTAGAAATGTTTTGCTTAATTAGGTTTTATTTCTTATACATTATGCTCATGTTATAAAGAGTATGTAACATGTCCAAACGCTGACATAAATTTTTAGGGGTTCCTATTAATTTCAGAAATACTTTCTATTTAATTAAGGTTAATGAGATTACAACTCTAAAACAACTATTTAAGATTACTACAGATTTCTAAACAATTTTAAAATGGACGTGTATCAGAAAAATAAAAACAGTCTGATACTTGAAGCACTGCACTACCCAGAGCTAATTAACTTTGAATTGATGTTTTACATTCTGAAGGTAAACTAATAAAGTTTACCCTAGCTCAAATAAAAATAACCAAATATTATGTTTCAAATCCTTACAGGACAAACCAAGTCTCCACAAACACACATACCTTGTCGATGATCTTTTGGAAGTGGATTTCCACACAACAGCTCTGGATGTCCACGTGTTGATCAGAATTATGGATCAGCACAGAGACTTTTTTGGATCTGATTTTTTGTGCTCGATACCCAAAGACAAAAAGCATCGAATCAATGACATTGGACTTTCCACTGCCATTTGGCCCAATAATACATGAAAAACGCTGTGAAACAGAAAGGAGGGAAAAAAAGTTATATTCAAAGGGAAGTAGATCCTGGTCAGTGTACATCACCCATTTTGTTTGTGAATAATTTAAAATACAATTATTCCTAGAGCATAAAAGAGCAGACTATTTGATAGGTTAAGTTTTTACTGCCAAAGGTAAAGCAAGGCAGTTTATTTAATAAAAAAACCCCACCTCTGCTCAGCTTTTTAAATTTTAACTTGTTAACTCAAAGCAATACTGCATTTAAGCAGCATGTTCACAAGGAAAGTTTCATGATTAGCCACGTAAGTCTCTTGTGGGCACTAAAAAAAATTCTCGTTCTTCAAACACACCCCTGATAGTCCTCCAGTAAACAAAATACAGGGAAAACTGGGCTTTTTTAAAGGTTTACTAATTAAAACTGTACAAAATCATAAAGTTGTATTTAGCCGTTTTCTTTACTATCCAATAATGAAAATTTAAAATATCACTATAAAAGTCCTTCTAAAGCTTTACTATTTTTCCGTTATTTTCAGGTAAAGTTACATGAAGATACAGGAAGGAATACTAACATACATCGAAGCCTTACCTTCATTTAAAACACGATTAAAATAAAAGAACGATACCTTATGAAAAGGTCCCAAAACTTGCTCGCCTGCGTAGGATTTGAAGTTTTGGTTTACAATATGAGTTATCATAAGACGAGCAGCACCAGGTTCGTTGGTCATTGCTGGAGATGGGGGAGGAGATATGCTACCCAAAATCTCTTCTAAACTTCGATTATCAAGCACCTCATTTGACTCTGCTAAAAACCATCCAAAATAAACAGAAAGGAAAAAAAGGACTATAAGCGCTCAATGACTAAACACCTTTTAAAACGTTCAACTAGAAAAGATCTGTTCTAGATGGAATAGATGTTCTGTACTTTTGCCTCTGATTACTAAATTGAGCCAAGTGAAATTAAAATTATTTCATGAAGTATATCTTTCCAAAGAGATACTTAAAATGTTTAAGATGTCTCATCGATGCACTAGTGGGTTTGTTCTTTTCATTATGTAATTCTTCTACTGTAATAGGCACTCTGCAATTACAATAGCTACAACCTTACAATAAGCCTACAAATCTGAAACAGGCAAAGTCTTTCTAATTAATAAGCACAAAGCCACATTTCAAGCGTGCTCACAAGTCACTCTGCAAGATTTGGGGATCACTGCACAATGCTCTGAAAGCTGTAATGACAGCACAACTACTCTGCAAAAACAGGAAGTTTGTTACGAAAACAAACTGGCCCCCTGGATATCAAGTCGTTGCAAGCAAAGCAGCTTTTCAACAGTCACCACCAACTTTTCCTTCAAGCAGATGGTAGGTTTTTGCCACCAATTCCCATGCATTAATCTATTTATCAAATACCTTGCTTTAATAACTGAATATCTGGCTACCTCAAAAGTAACACACTGGTATTTTTCTTCTCAGGCATTTTCAGCAAAAACTCAACTTGAGAAAATACACTGCTTCATGAAAATGAAAGGCAAATCATTCTAAGAGTTAAGTAAATAAACTTGACATTTATTCCATTCCACGAAACGCCATACCATTGGCTGCATATAGATATGAAAAATCCTCCTGTTGTACCACAACCTTAAGAACAATGTTACAGATGAGGAATATGCAATGAGCTTTTTTATTACGAGAAAGACTACAAATTGCTTTTGCACTTGTATGAAATCACTGGTCCAAACACTTTAACTCTTTGCAAGCCCTCTCTGCCACTTTAAGTAGCAGTTTGAACTTGCCAGGACTCATAGCTTTCAATACCCCTGTCTACAAAAGAGCAAAACCTATCTGAAACAGCTGGTAAATCCAACAGTGTTGTTGCTGAACAGGCACCATCAAGTTCACACACCACCAGAGGCCAAATATTTAGACCTACCTTGAGGAGGTGCTTGGCCATGCTGCCCATCACCTTTGTTTTCCACTTCCATGTCAATGGTGGACTCCTCTAAGGGCTCTCTGCCTTTCTGATGGGCTGCTGTAGAGTGTTTGGTGATCTTTCTTGACATGATCGCTGCTGGCTTCCACTTCCAGTCTGAGCAATCAAACTACTGCAGACATCTATCTCCTTTGCTAACATAAACAAGAGGACCCCGTGATTGAAGCATCGACCTCCAATTCTCAGAGGAATATACCTACATGGTTAGTTTCTGTATTAGTCAAACATCTGTGCAAAGAGCAAAGGCAAAAATTCCAAATTTAAAACAAACCCTCCAATTTAGCCTAATAGTCATCTATTTTAAGATACATCACCCCCAAAAACAACGGGCTGACATTACTTATAGAAACAGGATGAATCTACCAGCAAAAACTCCCACAGCAACGTCTGGCAGTTTGTATGCTGAGAGAAAAGAACCATGGTGCTGGGGGCAAAAGAGTTAAAGACACATTTGCAATAGCAAATTGAGTAGCCTTATGTCTCCTGGACATACTCTTCACATACAACATTTCAGACCTGACAGGCATTTTGCTTTCAACAGCCCATGCCAACTAAATATTTCATATATCTATAGATAGACAAACATCAAGAGCTACAGAACTACGCCAGAGACCTGACTCTTGAACAGCTTAAATCAACACACTCCTTTCACCTAACACATCACACAACCAACAATCAACATTTAACAGAGAAAGCAGAACAAAAATACCTTTATCTAGATGCAGCATTAATTGAGAACGAAACATCACAAAAGTCCACCAGCTGGCAATCAAACACAACTCCCAAAACCAGTACAAAGAGAAAGCAACCGATGTGAAGGAGCAAAACTCTCTCCAAAGAGTTTAAACTGCAGCAAGCGGCGAAGTTAGTTTGCAGGAAAAAAACACCCCAACAACCAGACATGAGAAAGTTTACTTCTCATAAAATAAAAAAAACCTGACGTGGTTAGAAAGTCATCTTACAATTGGTGCCAATCATTTGACGTTTTTAGACCTCCCCCCAACCCACACTCTCATGAGAGTCCTTCATTTGGGACAATGGGGGATGGGGGAGAAATGAAAGAATTTATTTTAAGGCAATTGGAGTCTATCCCCCTGTGCAGAAGCGTTCCGCAATGGCTGTCTCAGACAATTACTGCCTCTCAATGGACCAGATTACTTTTAAATTTTTTTTTCCTCTCACAACTGCTCCACTCCAACGTAATTGTGCGATATAGACCTATTTACCTTACCAACCCTTCCCTCCCCCTCACTGTAAGATACTTCAATAGAACAGACAAGCAAAAAACTATTTGACCTCAGCTTTGAAATGGCGATAAATCCAGCAAATTTATCAAATTCGTGCCCAGCCCCTCCCTCCCCCGAGTCAGCCCAGAGGTGTTTGTTAAAATCATCTCCCGACCATCTCCTGCCATGTGCCAGTTTTTGCTGCGGGGATGGTAAAAAAGGGCCGCAGCGAAGGACAGGAAGGATGCCTAATGAAGACCCGAATTAATTTAATAGCGACAACCCGTGTCAGTGAAAAACTTTGGTTATGATTTTGGGAGTTTGGGTTTTGGAGGTTTTTTTATTCATCCGTTAATCTTAAAAAGCCTAACTGCACCCTTGTCACGGTCTTTCCGGGTCTTTAGGGACTTCTTAGGGTTTCTCTCTAGTGTTTCGAGCATAAAATGGAGCTGATTACAGACGGGTCCCCGCTTTGTGAGCGGATTAAACCCACGCCGAAACTTCTGAATTTCCTCGTCCTTGGCGAGTCCTTACGGGACCCTTCTGGGCACAGCGAGAACCCTCAGCCTTCCTCCTGTAGACTGCAGAAGCCCTTCTCGCACCCCCCTCTCCAAATCTATCTGCTGACACCGGCCAGGACGGAACCTTCGACCCTTCGGCAAAACCAGCCAGGCTCAGAGCTTAGAGAAAAGAGGCAAAAAACAAAGCGCGGGGCAGCGCCCACCGCCTCCCGCCCTCCTCTTCAGCACCCCGAGAGCGGCCTCGCCGACCCCCTCGCAGCGGGGAAACCCCCTACCTACCCTCGGCGGGGAAACGAGCGGCCCCTCAGTTCGCAACCCCCTCACCGAGCTTCCACCTGCGAGAGGCGGCGGGGACCAGCGTCGGTGGAGCTCAGAGGCTGCAGCAGGGCGGGCGGCTCAACTCGCACCGGCAGCTCGGCGGCTCTTACACTCGAAAATGGCGCCCAAACGGCGAACTCGAACCGAAATTCGTTAGAAAAAAAGCGCGGGGCACGCTGGGAAGGGAGGGAGGAGGGGGGAAAGGGGCGGCCGTCGGTGTTTGAACGGAGCGCCACCATCTTGTTTTCCGTTACTGCGCGGGAGATTAAATGAAATTAAAATGAATCCCCTCGCTGCGGGGACTTTTTAAAAACATTTTTTGAGTGGGTTGGGGTGGGTAGACGGAGCCACCGCCGACGGATCCCACAGAGAAAGGTGTTTATTTGAATTTTTAGAAGTAGGTCAGTGGGCGGTGCTTGGTTGCTGGGTAACGGTGGTGAGCGACGCGTGGGGGAGGACAGACCAGCGTCAGGGCGAGCCTTTTATTAATAGACATTTAAACATACATACTTAAAGTTTATTAAAAATTGCAGTGGTACGGCAGCTTTGCAGCCGCACTGACTAATGGGCAGCGGGCCGTATCACCTGGGGCGGGGACGGCCTGTGAGTTGGCGGTGGGACGAGGAGGAGGAGGAATCTCGCGGGAAGTCACCATAGAGACGGAGCAACTTGGCCCCGCCGCTCTTGGCAGCACGAGAGGCCTGGGTCGCCGCTCTGCGCTCCTCGTCCCGCTGCTAGCGCAGGTAG
Source organism: Rhinopomastus cyanomelas (assembly GCA_013400115.1). Taxonomy (NCBI): domain Eukaryota; kingdom Metazoa; phylum Chordata; class Aves; order Bucerotiformes; family Rhinopomastidae; genus Rhinopomastus; species Rhinopomastus cyanomelas. The sequence goes on from VXBP01008189.1 coordinate 786,382, forward strand.
GGGCGGGTTTGGGGATGGGAGGAAGCGGTGGGCGATCCTCTTTGCGACGTTCTGAGTCACCACCGCGGTGAGTGAGAGAGTCGGGAGCCGTAACCCCATCTCCGGGTCGGTGTGGGAGGGAGAGCCCCGGGGGTCAGTGAGGAAAGAGCAGACGCATCCCGACTCCAGCCGGCCCGGAGCGGGTTTTGCCGTCTGTGCGTGTTCTGGGTGCTTGTCCATCGGGGTTTTGGGAGCCGAAGGGGGAGGGAAGAGCTGCCGTCCCCCCATACCGTCAGACCCTTCTCCCTTCGTTGCCCCCGGCCAGCTCTGCTGCATCTCCCAGCGCCGATTCTGAGCCTCATCCCGCCAGAGTATCTCCGTCTTCCCTAAAACTCATTTAACCTGCTCCTGGGCCGGGGTGGGCAATGGTGGCTGTGCCCGTTGACAACGGGGAGGGGGGTTTGTGTGTGGGGGTTGCGTCCGTCTTTTCGTTTCACTTAGTGTTTATACCGTTTTAAAAGTAAATCCCCCTCTTGTCTTTAGGGGGGGAAAAAAAAAAAGCAGAATTCCGTGTGGCAGGAGCAAGAGAGCTGACAGCAGCGAAACCGTTTTAATAGGAATAAGCAATTAAAAACTACCAAGTGGCAGCTGAAAAAGAGGTATGGTGTGCCCACTGGCTAGATGCCAGTGAAGAAGATAAAGTCCATTAGACCAAATAAAAATGAGATAAGTTGTTAAGCAGGATGGGCACTCTCATTAAATTAGAGAAGAAAACCCTCATGTAAGTACCTTGATGATGAGATACCCTATGCAGAGGTTAGATGATGAAGTATGAGTAAGATGGTTATTTAAAAATAACTACAGTGTGCTTTTCGATTAAAGTAGGGTTAAGGATTACTTGCTGTATTTTTGAGGCACAGGAAATGATGTTTGAGCCCTTTTAATGGTTCTTAAATTCTGCACAGTAGCTGTTTTGAGAGACTAATTTTTACAACAAAATAATTCCAGAAGGTTACAAGGCCATGCTGGGCACCATCATGGTTTTCTAAGGTTCCACCATCTGCTCCCTCTCTCTTACTCTCACTTCTTTCCATTCTGGAAGCAGAAAATTTTTAACCTGGCTACTTAATGTGTTTTGGCGTGTTTGTTGCAGGTCTACCCTACATACCTTTTTCTAATGCTCAGTCTGAACAGCTGAAATGCGGCTGAAGACTTCACTTTTAAAGGAACCAAAACATATCCTTTGTCTCAGAATAATCTGTAGGAAACCTTGTTAATTCTGAATCTGAAGAGCATCTTTCCAGAGAGGATTTTTATCATAGATGATGTAGATCTGTATTTATGTTTCTTCACCTTGCCATTCAACGCATCCTTTGAAGGCAACATTTTAAGAGATGTCAAACACTCTTTGAGAAATACCTTCCCTTAGAAGTTATCAGTGTTTTGAGTAAAATGTTTTGATATTTTCTTTCTTATTTGGAATGAGAAGTTAAAAGCTTTCCCAGACAGTACATTGGAGCAGTGATGTATCTACTTGCTTGTAGTAGGTTGTGCAAGTAGCAGATGTAGGTAAAGTTGTAATTTTCCTATTGTGTCTATAAATTATAGATTATTTGGGGCTGATAAGCCAATGCATTTGAATGTATGTCCAGTAAAACTCTTCTAGATGTGTAACCCAACATCTCAGCTGTGGCCTCAATAAATATTTGTCATAATAACAGTTGTATTTTTACATGATTGTTCACTTAATGTTTTGCTGAATTTCTACCAACTCTTTTATTGGCACAGCAGAACAAAAAGATAGTGGTGAATTGTATTTACTTACATGTAAAACATTCCGTGTAATCTTATCAAAGTGATTCTTCTCTTTTGTTCCTTCAGTTTTACATTGCCTAGGTGACACATTCTCTAAGTTTATTTTTAACAATTAAACATTGTCAGACTTCTTAACTTAATTAAACATAAAGAATTAGTTAGCTGCGTGGGATGGACTACAGCTGATGAACTATATTCCTGTAGTGATGATCACCAAATTATGAAATGGAACCTCTTAACTAGTGAAACCACTCAAGTAGTGAAACTGTCTGATGATATTTACCCCATAGACCTCCACTGGTTTCCCAGAAGCATCAGTGGGAAGAAGCAGTCTCAAGCCGAAAGCTTTGTTCTAACAAGTTCTGATGGTAAGCTGATTTAAAATTTGCCTTGTTATAAGAATTGTGTTGAAACACAAACCCTGTGAAGAAACACATCCCTGGTGTAGACTGCTTGACTGATAGTGTTGCTGTTGCTGATGGGGTTGCTTTGTTAGTTTCCGAATGATTTCTGATACTTTCACATGTTACATCCAATAGCTTGGCCTAGACGTGACTTTTAAGAGCTGCAGGACTTGCTTGCAGAAGCTGGACAGTCTTTATGCCAATCCTGACTTTTTATACCATTGGTTTTACTCTGTGCAATTGAAGGTTTTAGTTTAAGCCGATTAAATTATCCCACTGTTACTAGTAATTCTGTACCACAAAGAAGCGGATCTTGTCAACATACCAAACTTATTATATTCTTTTATCAACAGTCAGATATTTTGGTGGTAAAGCTAGATTTCTACCCCAATGGGTGTTTCTCCACACTGAACTCAATATGCTGCTCCATACCAGAATCCTGCCAAGTGCTTTTTCAGGCAGAAGAGAATGTGGTGAATTGTTGTAGAGAGTTTCTGTGGAATAATAATGACCATCTGCCCATGACCACTCTGTTGACCACTTTCACAGGGTTCTACCAATAGTTTTAATGGGGCTGGTAGAGAATTTCCAGCTAACTTCTGCCCATGTTTTGGCCAGAACCTTGAATTTGTGGCTCTAGATTTTGCCTGACTTCACAGCAAGCTGGACTGGGAATAGGTGGTTTGTTACTGGGCATCGGCAGTCTCGAGTTGATGCTTCCACCTTGGTTTTCTGTATGAATGGGAAGAGGACAATATGTATTTGAAGAAGGAAGATGAAATTCATTTCTTGTGTGGAATTTTGTTGATTTCTCTGACTGGCAATGGTTGCTCTTAAGGGTTAGGAAGGTTGAGAGTTCAGTTCAGAATCGAGGCCCAGATTTCTTCAGGATGTTCAGTATTAACTTACATAACAAAAGCACCATCTGAATGTCACCTTGTTGTAGCTTCTTCTGGAGACTTTGACCAGGTAGGGTCATAACTTTTGCAATTCTTGATGCTGAATTTAAAGGGTCTAATGAAGCTGGTGGAGCTCTTCAGGTGGAAATTGAAGCTTTTGTGAAAGAAGAAAGGAAGATTCATTAGTAAAGTGCTGAGAATTAAAGCTGACACATGGATGACTCTTTTTTTCCTGCTGAGAACTGCAGTGGGAGCAGATCCCCAGCAGTTGTGGAAGGTGCAGAACAGTGATAAAAGATTCATTTTGGCTTTTCGGTGGACCTTGGACAAAAACCAATAAGGTGGATGACAACAGGTGTCTGCCGCAAAAAGGTATCTCTGAAGGACTGTCTATGCAGCTGAACACTATTAAGTCCGTTTTCAGAGAGAGTCAGAAGTCTCTAGCTGGGTGTGGACACACATCTTGGACAAACTGTAATGGCTCTCTGCAAAATGGAGCTGACAGCGAGACAAGATGCACGGGGCTACGGTACTGGTGCATTTCTTCGGTATTCTCTGTAACATACTGGAACACAGGCTGTGTGTGACTTCTACCTTGTTTTTGGCTTGGCTGGTTTGGCTAGGAAGTCATCACGTTTGCCTTCTCTGTTTCTGGCTATGCTATTTCATCTTTGTGCTCCATAAATAATAAAGACTATTTAACGGGATTTGTATTCTTTTCCTTTCAATGAGAAATGTGCGATGAAAGGATTTTGGTAGGTCAGCCGATGCTCTTAATTTTTGTACCTTAATTCTCCTTCTTTCTGCCTTTGTATTTCTGCTGTCCTGTTTCTGTAAAGTTCTAAATTGTTTGTCTAAACAGTGAGCAAAAGGGCAGCTGTATTGAGTCAGACCCTCTGTTAATTTAGTCAGTTTTCTAGTGTTTTTAAAATAGTATAGTAGTGTCTCATTGTTCTGGTTGAAAGACGCTTTGACAGTTGATTGAAGAAATAGATAAGGACAACCACCTTCATGAAAAAGATTATTTTAAAAACTTGGTTATGCAGTTTTTTGCTCTAGACTCAGTAAGGCCTTTGCAATTACTTCCTAGGGTTTTATGAAGTAACGTAAATCAGTGACAGAGGTTAAAAGTGAGGAGCTCTTGCAACTTAACAGGTGATTTCTTGCTGCTCAATATTTTAGTTGTGTGTGGCCTCTTAACAATCTAGTTAAGCCTCTTAATGTCTACATTGTCCTTCTGCATTTGTTTGCTTATAACTTTTACTTGACTTCTTTTTTGCCTGATGTTATAATCTGAGGGTTCTAGTGAATGTTGAGATAATTTATAAAGATTTCAGCTACAAGGCAGAGTAAGAGGAAGGTCAGGAAAACTCTGTCACCTCCATAAAAATAGTATTGCTGAATAAGGAACAAAATTCTGTGAAACATGTAAATGATCTTGTAGGTCTATGTTTGTCAAGTCTATCATCCAGCTTTTAGGATCCAGCTTTTAGGAGATCAGCTCCATTAACTTTCACTTTCTTTTAATGCTGCTGTTTCTCACTTGCATTCGGTAGAAACTGTTTTGGTTCTCTTTGCCAACCTTATTGCAGCTGGGATTTTTATTTTATTTTTATTTTTCCAGATATGTTGGCTCTTTGAACTGCCCAGCTCTCAGCACATCCCTGAGGCTCATCCTCTCAGCAGTGCAGAGCTGGGAAAGCCTTATCAAAGTCTGCAACCCACCGACTTCCCCCTTTCCCAGGATGACACATCCTTTAGACCTTGAGGCTAGCCAGCATGGTGATGGGTCGTTAGATAATTCTGCATTGTTCAGAGAGTTTGCACCCAGCCTTTGCGTTCCTTATGGACATCTGAGGCCTCTGTTGCTGTTCCACTTGTTAATTTGGCTGCTGCCGGTTTGCTTGCAGAGCACAGTACAACTGAGCTTTTCTGGATGAGTAGTTACTGAAAAGAAAGATGTTGTGGATGCTACAGAGCAGTAGATCCTCTGCAGTAGGAAGGCAATGATAGATACTTGGGAGGGAGGAGAGGATGAGAGGATGTCATTACTGTTTATATGTTTTTAGAGTGTTAAATGTAAACCAAACTGGATTAAGAAGCTCTTCCCTTAGGGAAAAGTTCTGTTCACTAAATAAATGAGACTTCCCTGACTGGTGCTTTAGGGTTGTTTAGGGCAGGTAACTAGTAACTCTGGAACTCCTTGGTGGGTCAGATTAGTGAAGCATGATTTCTCCTTGATAAATCCATGCTGACTATTCCTGATAACCTTCTTCTCTTCCACGTGCTTAGAAATGACCTACAAAATAAGCCACTCTATCATTTTTCCAAGGATGGAGGTAAGGCTGACTGGTCTGTAATTTCCTGGATCTTCTTTCTTCCCCTTTTTGAATGCTGGAGTGACATTTGTTTTCTTCCAGTTCTCAGCACCTCTCCTGTTTGCTGTGATCATTTGAAGACGATGGAGAGTGGTAGGGCGACAGCATCAGGTTTTGCCCTTCTTTGTTGCCTTCTTACATAACCTGACAATGTCCCTATAGTTCTCCCATGTGACAAGTCCCTTCTTCCACAAACTGGAAATTTCTTTCTTCCATCTTATCAATATTAACTTTTTTTGCATAAACTAGTGATTTTTTGCATTGTAAAAACACACAGAGAACTTTTAAATCACAAACAATGAGTGAATAAACCTCAACTTTCTGTATTATTGGTAATTCTACATTAGGTCAGTATTTAAGGTCTATAAAAAGCAATGACCAAAACATCCATGGTTTGTGGCCTATACTAATCTCTCACTGGAAGTTTCTCCAGGACTGGAGAGTTACTTTAAAGCTTGAAGGCAATCTAGGATGGAATAAAATAAAGGAACAGCAAAATCTGAGATATTAAGTCTAAGTACTTCCATCCCTTGAAGAATACAGATCAGTTTTTCCCTTCCTTAATTGTGTTTAAGGCAGCACTAGTTCAAAAGCCTCTGATAGTAAAATGTTAAGTTTTAAGAACAGAAGATGAAGAAAACCATTGAAAAGTGGCTTAGTTCCTTTTGGAGCAATCTCTGCAGGGGAAATGGTTTCAAACAGAGAGAGGGTGGTTTTCTGTTAGATCTGAGGAAGAAGTTCCTCCCTGGGAGGGTGCTGAGGCACTGGAACAGACTGCTCAGGAAGGTTGTGGTTGCTCTCTTCCCTTAAAATGTTGAAGGCCAGGTTGGCTGGGGCTCTGGGCAACGTGGTCTGGTGAGAGGTGTCCCCTGCCCATGGCAAGATGATTCTCTGAGGTCTCTTCCAACCTAACTAGTCTGTGATTCTATCTTGAAAGAGTTGTGGTCACCCTGCAAAGTGCCTGTAGTGCTTCTTGTTTGGCCAATGAGATAATTTAAAATAGAATTTTTGTTTTCAAGTAGTTTAATTTGAATTGTTGAACTCTCCTAAGCCCCATGTTTGTGCTGCCACACATTTCCAAATCCTCCTTTGTCTGCTCTTTTGTGCAGTTTAAAATTGATCTTCCTGCATTTAGGCAACATCCCTCATTTGGAAACAAACACTTCCTCATGCTTCTGCTGAAATCATTAATAGCATTGGGTTTGGCTCCTGTGAATTTCCATAACAGCTCCACAAATGCCGGCAGCAGTACTTCCTCTGAGCAAACCCAAGAGGGACCTATGACAAATAAATAGCCAAAACAATGGTTATACATACCGAAAGGTAAAAAGCTCCAAACCCACACACCTAGCATTGTAGCTAGGAGTTTGTGCTAGTTGTAGCTGTGAGCAACATCATTGCCTGTTTTCTTCTTTTGTTGTTAGTCTCTTGGTTTGTGTATTTTTAACAGAAGTTAGCACTATTACAGTCATGAATAGTGATTCACCAAGTTAGATAAACTGTTTGTATCTTTTTTAGGGAAGTTCCACTTGATTTCGAAATTGGGGAGAGTTGAGAAGAGTGTCGAAGCCCACTGTGGAGCTGTGTTGGCAGGGAGGTGGAATTATGAAGGAACAGCCTTGGTTACAGGTAAGTCCTTAAAAGTCCTTAAAACCCCTCCTGGACTTAAAGTCATGAAGGGTTTTGAAATCCTCACAGAAAAACTCTTACTGAATGAAGGCTTTATTTAGAATGCAAAGTTGATGTGTCATGAAGAAATTCAAAAGTCAAAAATATACTGTTAAGTAAAATTGATGAAAAACAGGTGATTTCAATGAAATACAAGTATGTTATAAATCCAGTAGAATGTTCAATGATGTCAGAGATCTTTTCTAACCTAAGCAATTCTATGATTCTGTATTGTGGGGAACTAATGTAATCCTTGACACATTTTTAGAAGGTGCAATCCTAAATGTGATAGCCTGTGCTGTAGTTAGACTGAATTTGAATGAATAAAACCAAGACTTGCTGCTCATACAGCAGTCTAGCTTGACATTCTCATGGGAAGAGGGGAACCACAAAATCACCCATATACATGAAGTTAGCTATAAGAAATTAGATATATGGAATTACAGGTAAATCAATTATAGTAGATCTAGTAAAAGCATTATTGTTTTTAGTTATTCTATTTTTTAACATTTATTGGTGATGTAGATCCAGGTGTTTCTCTGAGGAGTCTGGGAGTGTGTCATTTTTCCCTAAATCATTTGCTAATTAGTTGCTTTATCGTGATGTTAAGGGGAAGCTAATTAAATTTCCTGCGATAGGCTTCTCCTTTATGGAATTTTTTTGGGTGTCTGAGTTTTCTGCAGCCTCCTGTTGATCTAGCATAGCTGATTCCTTTGGACAAATCCCAGCTCAGTCCAGAAGTTCTGAAAATAATTTTGGATCTGTTCGTTTCCAGACTCAGTCTGACTCTAAAACACTGCTTCAAGGAACTTTTGTGTCTCGCATGTTCCTCTCATATCCCAGAGGGATAGAAATACTGTTCATTTTCAAGACAGATTTGCTTCAGAAGCTTCTCCAAAGGAAAAAAAAAAAGTCAAAATTGCCCTTTCAGTCTTTTTTTAATTATTATTCTGGAAAGTCTGCATGATATTAATCCCATATCCCAGTACTCTGAGATCAGCTGCTCTTACACCTCAACTTTACTGCAAGGAAGAGCACGTCGTCGATGATATATATCGGATAAAAGACTCTTCATGTACGTATTGTAACGGTATCAAATGTGCACCAACAAGATGTGTCAAGTATATTTTCGTCACACTGTTTAAACACTTAGAAACTACATCAGCCCCATATAAAACCCTGAAATCTGGTAAGGAAATTACCTTTGAATGGAAGAACAACGTTGAGCATCTAGGTGCAACTTTTTCCTCATTAGTTGAGTCTGGGAGGCGCTAAATTGAGGCACAGGGTTGTAGGTTTTAAATGGGATTGTACAGCAGGAAATGTGTGTTCTTAACTCACACATAACTAAGTGTGTAAGAACGTAATCTTTAATGAGTAAACTGAGTGTATTAGTGACACACAGGTGTTATAAAATTGGAGCCTTCGGTTATCTTCAGTTTCACCATTTGTCAACTGGCAAGTCTTCAGTTTAATACATAAAATCTGCTCTTACTCTCTTCAGACCCCTCAGAGACTCATTTTGTCAGCCTTTGGGCTGTTGAGCTGTAAAGTACAAGCAGTGCTGAATGGAAAATACAGCACTTGGGATACTTAAAATAGTGATGGACGTTCTTTTCCCTGGAGTGGCTTCAGCAAATATGGTTATAAGGATTTTTAAGAGGAAGAGGCTCGTTGATGATAGCAGAACAATCTTGAATATTTTTTTTCCTTAATATACTGTATGTCAGTGTCTCTGGAAGGCTACATGAACGTTTACTCATCAGAAGACCTGAGCTTATTTTAAATACAGGTACCCTGTTTGTTTTTCCATTGAAGTTGATTTTTGTGATCCCTTAACAGCTGGTGAAGATGGCCAAGTGAAAATCTGGTCTAAAAGTGGAATGCTGAGATCCACTTTAGCTCAACAAGGTAAGTTAGTTGTCTTAAAGTTCCACTATAAATTTTTTTTTCAGCATATTACAAAATATAGTTAAATAACAGAACTACATCTGGCAGCAACCAGAAACAATATAAAAACTTAAATAAAATTAAACAGAGCTCATAGTAGAATAAAACAGGAACTGGATTTTTAATAATGTGATTATCTTTGAATGTGAAGACTTTGAATTAGAAGAATAGTTTTTATTGCAACATTTTTATACAGTAGTTTCCATGTCGACCTGGAGATTCCAGAGAAGCTAGATTTTAAAAATTTAAAATTTAGTTTTTAATAACAAGCTGCAGACTGTTGTGGCAGAATTGCGAAAAAACTAAATCTTGAAAAGCATTGAAAGGTGTGAAGTGCAGCTAGGTTGATGCCTCTGAACATTAAAACTCGTAACAGCCCCTGGTTCATCTATTTTTTTTAACCCAGTGACTAATTCAGTGTATGCAAACAGTCCTGCTGATGTGAAACCATCCCTGTGCTGAAAGTTCATTGCTAAACTGGGGCCTTGATCTTGACTTTGTAACTACAGTTTTTATACCTGTTTGAGCTTTCCAGGCGTTTGAAGTCAGTTTAGAAATCAATTATTATAAAACACAGCAGTGTAAGCTGTAAAGTCCTGATTGATAGAAAATTCTACTTGATATTTTTAAAGAGCTGTTTTGTCATTTCTAACAGTTTTGTGACTGTTTCAGTGAAGACACTGTGCTCGACTGTGTTTTGCAGGCTTCGTACCTTGAGATCATGTGGCCTTTTGACATTTTTTGAGAAACCACATGCACCTGGGGTTGGGTTAAATGTCAGACCCTTATCTCCTTTCTAAAGCAAATTATCTAAATCCTTTTCAACTTGTTAAAGGCATCTTAACCGCAGGAGTGAATGTAAAATGTATTTCCATTCTGCTAAGGAAGTTCAGACTCGGTTATTGTGTCTTTTTCATGCTTAGCATGTCAGAAGAGAAGCCAACAGCAGGATGAGTTTTGAAAAATAAAAATAAAAATTGAAGCGCTTGTTTGGCTGTTTCTCAGCTGTGTGGTTTCAAGGGGTTTTATGCTTTGTTGTGCTTATTTAAAATTTGATGAAGTGTACAAATTCAGATACATGTTCCAGTTTGGAATCAGCAAGCTGAATTTTCACTATACAATTGATTCCCCATGGATTAATTTACTTCTTGTATTTGGTTCTAAGAGAAGATCCTGGAAGGCTCAGAAACCCTGTAAATTTGTGGAGTCAGATTCCCACAGAACCCTGTGTAAGCTACTGAGGTGCCTGGGATCGGGACAGTATTCTGCAGAAGTGCCCTTTAGGAGAAGTGTTCCAGATGTGAGCTAGTTTTTAAACTTGCTGTATCATCTCCTTGAGAAACAAACTGATTCCCAGCGCTAACATTCTACTTATTCCACTCTTTGTATTAGAAATAAATCTTCAGCCTCATATCTCGGGGTGATGGTCCGCACGACTAGTTTATCTTTGGAGTTTTCTTCACTACAAAGCCACAAATGTGCAATTTTCCGTTTTTTAGCTTTTTTTCAGTGGTTCTGTGGAGAGCTCTGGACACACCTCCTTTAGTCACCTCTATTCCCAATGGAATAGAGTGACCCCGCAGGCTATGTGTATCGTATGGCCATTACAGCCATGGTCTCACTTCTGCAGCCATAGATTATCTTAATTTTTTTTTTATGTTCTTTCTCTTCATTAAACTTAATGAATTAAAAGAAAATACCCTGGATTTGCAATCCTTTGGACTTCTAGCTGACAGGCTGCACTAATAAGGTTTGATTTATTTTTGATTTTTTTGTAGTTCATGCTGGTAACCCCCAGGATTATGGTTCAGGTGGGATTCTCTGTGTAAGCTGTGATGTATTCGCTGTGCTCATGGTGTCTGTGTTCCTTTGGAGAGAGCCATAGAGTTATCTCCTAACTGTTCTGAATTTTATTTCACCAGTGAAGGTGACAGCTTTGCTGATACTCCAAGGTCTGAGAATCTTCAGGGCAATCAAGTCTTGTGGATTTCTAGAATATGTACTCCAGTTCTTGTGGTATTCCAAACTCCAGTTGAGACAAGAGTCATCCTTTGCAGCAAAGTTGTATTTTAAGTCCATGAAATGACAGGCTGGAGAGCTGTGCAGGTTAAAATTTAGTGAACTATAACAAGGGCAAGTTTAAAGTCTTGCATCTGGGCAAGAACTACTTCAGGTACCAGTATAGGCTGGGGACTGATCTGTTAGCAAAATAGGAGAAACATGCCTGAGAGTCCTGATGGACAGCAGGAAGACCATGAGTCAGCAATGTGGCCAAGAAGACCAACAGCATCCTGGGATGGATCAGAAGGGGGATGGTTAATAGATCGAGAGTGGTTCTTCTCCCTCTCTGCTCTGCCCTGGTGAGACTGCATCTGGACTATTGTGGTCAGTTCTGGGCCCCTCAGTTCAATAAGGACACAAAACTGCTGGAGAGAGTCCAGTGCAGAGCCACACAGATGATGAAGGGACTAGAACACCTCCCTTATGAGGAAAGGCTGAGGGAGCTGGGCCTCTTCAGCTTGGAGAAATGGAGATTGAGGGGTGACCTCATTAATGTTTATAATTATATGAAGTGTGGGTGTTAGGAGAATGGAGCCAGGCTCCTCCCAGTGCCATCTAGTGATAGAACAAGGGTCAGTGGGTGTAAACCAGAACACAGGAGGTTCCACATAAGTATGAGAAGGAACTTCTTCATAGTGAGGGTAACAGAGCACTGGAAGGGGCTGCCCAGGGTAGTTGTGGAGTCTCCTCTGGAGACGTTTAAAACCTGCCTGGATATATTCCTGTGTGACTTGGTCTAGGTGATCCTGCTGTCGTGGGGGGATTAGAGTAGATGATCTCTCGAGATCCCTTCCAATCCCTAATACTCTGTTGTTCTGTGATTTCTCATTCCTTGAAAACTGAATTGCGCCAGAGAAAGTTTAGGTTGGACATAGAAAAAAACCTCTTCCTGGAAACGGTCATCAGGACTTGGAGCAGGCTGTCCAGGGAAGAGGTTGAGTTGCCATCTCTGGATGTGTTTCAAAGTCATGGAGATGTGGAGCTTAGAGACAGGGATTAGTGGTGGTCTTGGGACAGTTGGGTTAATGAATATCATAAAGATCTTTTCCAGCCTAAGCCTTTCTATGTTCATCATGAAGTGGAACNGGGCTGCCCAGGGTAGTTGTGGAGTCTCCTCTGGAGACGTTTAAAACCTGCCTGGATATATTCCTGTGTGACTTGGTCTAGGTGATCCTGCTGTCGTGGGGGGATTAGAGTAGATGATCTCTCGAGATCCCTTCCAATCCCTAATACTCTGTTGTTCTGTGATTTCTCATTCCTTGAAAACTGAATTGCGCCAGAGAAAGTTTAGGTTGGACATAGAAAAAAACCTCTTCCTGGAAACGGTCATCAGGACTTGGAGCAGGCTGTCCAGGGAAGAGGTTGAGTTGCCATCTCTGGATGTGTTTCAAAGTCATGGAGATGTGGAGCTTAGAGACAGGGATTAGTGGTGGTCTTGGGACAGTTGGGTTAATGAATATCATAAAGATCTTTTCCAGCCTAAGCCTTTCTATGTTCATCATGAAGTGGAACTTATTTTTTAAAGAACAACCACATTCCAAATGCAGATCTTGGTGGTTTTGTGCTGCCACAGAGACATAAAATTGTCTGAATTAATGTTTCTGCTCCTGTGCAAGTAAAAAGTCCCACACTGACTGATTAGTGAACAATCTGTACACAGTGGGAATCATTCAGTCAGGATTCACATCTGCTCAGAGAGCACCGAGGTGGGAAATCCCACCCTGCGTGCTTCATGCTGTTGTACCTTCGTCAGCGCTTCTCACTGTCCACTTTCTGTCAATATTCAGAGCTTATTTATTCTTGAAATTGTTTGTCACCAGTACAGTCCATCTGTCCTGCTGAACTCCTCTCACCACAGCAACGCAGCAGCCTGGCAGCCTTTTCCCAACCAAGTTCTTGTTAAGTGCAGAAGGAAATGAGTTAACTTAGCTCCTGCTGTTAAACCCTGGAAATTGTGGTTAAGTAGGCAGCCCGTCATAAAAAAAGTTCAACATTTGGTTTAAATATAAAAGCCCTCTGATTGTTAAATCAGTGTTAGGGCAGGAACAGAAATGAGTTTATTTAGAATTTCTGTGCAGCTGGTGACAGAATTTATGTTGTTTTCAACAGAAATTGCTGCCAGTAGGAAAAAACAGCTGGTGCCAGATTTACTTAATATATGTTCTATGTTTCTATGAGTTGTCTACTATTAAAAAAACCCAGCAAACCTCTACATAATCCTGTTTTATTAAATAACATAAAATAAAGGCTTCTGGGAAAGAAAGTACATGAAATACAAAAATATTCAAGAGCAGTTTGGCTATTTGGAGACTAACGAAGTTTAGAGTTTAGTGTGTTGACATGATTAGTCATAAATGAATCAACTTTTTATTCAGTGAGAACAAAATTAGGTGATGGTGGGACACTTGACAGAGGAGTTCCATCCCATAAGTATCTAAAACTCATCAAAATATTGCCAGAAAATGATAGTCTTGAGTCTTTTTTTTTTTTTAATAGCACTTAACAGGCAAAATGTGTCTTTGCAAATTTTACCCTGTAGGGGCAAATTTCAAGACTAAAAAGGGCCTTTTTATAACTATAAATTAAAGATAAATTTTAAAATTGTGTACTTAATCAAGAACCATAAATTAAAGACTGAAAAGTAGTGTGTTTAATTTTCATTCATTTGATCAAGCCAATACTTGCTTATCAGCTGAAATAGATGTTCAAGTCCCTAATGTCACATAGTGCTGAAACTTGCTGTCCATTCTTGTGATAGAAGTAAACATTTGGACACAGTCTTAGCTTTCTTAGGGTTTTTTTTTGCAAGGAGTCAAGTAGCTTAATACTTTTGATTATTCTTCTTCAGGGGAGACTAATCCTGACAAGTGCTATGGAAAATATTTGCATAGTTGGCAGGCCTGATTTTTTTTTCCAGGTGCTTTTTCCAAGGATATTTTTTTTACTTCTGTTTAAAAAAATTAAATTTGAAAACTGCAACACAACACAATTTTAAAACAGAACTGTTGGATTTATTCCAGATATTCTGGAGCTTTCAGTCTGGAAGGAAATGTTTTACATTAATTGTGAACTCTTTCTAGTTTTAGTTGTCATTTGTTTCGGAAGTTGCTTGTCTATGGGATGTTTCAGGTTTGTTTTTATTTTAATATATGCAGCCAAACAAAAATATGTGCTTTGCTAGAGGCTTAATTGTGGAGCCTAAACATCTTCCAAATAATAATTTAGATGCAACACAAAGCTTTTTTCTCTTTTTGGTGGTCAGTCTCACCATTGTAGGTGAAAAGAGCTGTTTTCTGATGTCTGCTCGTAAATATTAGGATGGCTGTTGTCACCTTGATTTTCTGTGTCTTAAGTGACAATTGTGAGTAAAACGGAGTCAAAGCATTAAAAAAAAATATATATATAAAATGCAGCTGAGACCTTACAAGCAAACTGACCATGACGGACTTTGTTGGATTTAACAGAGAAAATCCTACAAATGGGAAGGGCAATACAAATCTTTGTTGTGTCCCTGTTAACCATGAGCAAGGAGATCATAGAATCATATGTACATGAAACTGTAAGAGAAGCACCTTAAAGATGAAGGTGATCCGAGAGTTATAAGGACAGTGTCACCTCCTTTTGCTCCACTATGTCTTGGCATAAATCGATGAAATTTTTGTATCGTGAGCTTTAGTGAAGCTAAAGAAACAAAATGGTCTAGTTATGAAAATGATTTCATAGAATCATTAGGGATTGGAAGGGACCTTGAAAGATTGTCTAGTCCAATCCCCATGACACTACAGGATCACCTAGACCATGTCGGACAGGAACCCATCCAGGCGGGTCTTAAATGTCTCCAGAGAAGGAGACTCCACAACCACCCTGGGCAGCCCTTTCCAGTGCTCCATCACCCTCACGCTGAAGAAGTTCCTTCTGATATTTGTGTGGAACCTCCTATGTTCAGCTTATACCCATTGCCTCTCGTCCTATCACCAGATGTCTGGCTCCATCCTCCTGGCACCCACCCTTCAAATATTTATAGACATTAATGAGGTCACCCCTCAGTCTCCTCCAAGCTAAAGAGACCCAGCTCCCTCAGCCTCTCCTCATAAGGGAGGTGCTCCACCTCCTTCATCATCCTTGTTGCCCTACGCTGGACTCTCTCCAGCAGCTCTACATCCCTTTTGAACTGAGGAGCCCAGTACTGGACACAGTAGTCCAGATGTGGTCTCATCAGTGCAGAGCAGAGGGGGAGAAGAACCTCTCTTGATCTGCTGACCATCCCCATNCACAATCCACCTCACTACCTGATCATCTAGAGAGAACACAAAATTAAGGGCATTTAAGGATATGGTTTAGCTGCAAGCTTGGGACAGTTGGGTTGGTGGTTAATGATCTTAAAGGATTTTTCCAGCCTAAACAATTGTATGATTGAAGAAGCAGGTGGAAGATGTATTTAGGATCTGCAGGGACAGGCCTTGTGATGAAGTCAGTAGCAACAGCAGTTTATGCATAATTTGGTCAGAGAAGTCATAAGGAATCTTTTGTTGTGTCTGCAGGAACACCTGTGTACTCGGTAGCCTGGGGTCCTGATTCTGAAAAAGTTCTCTACACTTCAGGGAAACAGCTGGTGATTAAACCTCTTCAGCCAAATGCCAAAGTTTCCCAGGTACCGTTGATACGTTAAGGTTGTCTCACACTTCCACGTGAAAACTTACTGCAGTTACGTAGGTTTGCCAAAGATATTTATGCTAAGATTTTCCATGCAGCCTGCAAACCACTTATTTCTCCTGCCCACCACTTATTTCTCCTGACCCTCTTTTGGAGTTTTTTGAGAATAAGGAGATTGTTAATGTCTCTAAACTGAAAAAACCCCCCCAAAATTCACAATTCCTGCTGTGGGTAGTCCTCAGGCATGGGATTAAGCATTTCTCTTTTAATAAATAAAGAAGCAGCAAAAAGCTCCAGCAGCCTTTCTCTTGTTGTCTTCAGACATGTTGCATCTGTGTTTAATTTTTTAATTTTTTTTTTTTGTTTCAGTGGAAAGCCCATGATGGACTTATTTTAAAAACTGACTGGAACTCAGTTAATGATCTGGTTCTTTCTGCAGGTGAAGACTGTAAATATAAGGTGAGTAATGGTTAACTCTTTGGGAGAAACTAAATTACTGAGAAAGGTATCATGCATTCTGATGTCTTCTACTATTAATCCCTTAAGAAATGGTTTTTATTAAGATATTCTGTATCCAAACCAGAAAACACTGTGTTTCTCTCTGAAGCAAGAACACTTTAAATTGCATTTTATGTTAGTTCTGATGGTCAAAGTGTATAATGGCTGTGATGAAAGTGTACACCATTAAGAAATTTAAAGAATATTACCAAAGTGTTAAAAGACTTCATTCTGTGAATTGGCCTCCTGGTGTTCTGCTGGCTTAGATCAGTGAGAAAGTCTCGTATGGATAAATACTTTTTTTTTAGGTGTGGGACAGTTACGGACGTCTATTATACACCTCCCAGCCTCATGAATATCCTATAACATCCGTGGCCTGGGCTGTGGATGGAGAACTTTTTGCTGTGGGGTCTTTCCATACGTTGCGTCTGTGTGACAGAACTGGGGTAAGTATCAACTCAAATAGCAGATGTGGAATTGTACAGATTGAATGATAATGCAGTAAGTATTCCTGAGGTGTACAGGTGGGTATTTTTATTAGAAAAAAAATAGCCATGACTTTCAGCAACTTTCTGCTGGCTCTATCTTAGGTATTTTTTATCGATTTGCTTAGCTGCCATTCTGAATATGCCTGGGATTTGATAAAACAATTTTACAATAATTTACTTTTCAGGACTTTATGGTTTTCAGTGCATTTTTCAGCTTTCTTCATCAACAACATAAAAAGGGTTTACCAGAATCTCCTGTGGGACAATCATCAAATGCAGTTATTAGCCATAAAAAACCAAAATTAATGGTCTCTTTCCTACTTTCATCGGTGTTCTAAGTTAGCCCAGCACACAGAGTGACCTGATGGTGTCTGAATTTCCTGTGGTTCTGCAGCTTTTTGTTCAGACTCATCTTTCATGGAACCTTACTGGTTTAGGACCTTTATCATCCGATTCTCTGCCTCTTTTCTTGCGATGTTTGTTGCTCTTTTACTCAGGTTGGGAAAACCATGTTTGCTCTGTTGGGTTTGGGCGTCATCAGCACTCCGACAATTTGTTTTGCCCTCTTCTTCCACAGCCACTTCCCATCTCCTTTCTGAGCTCTGGCATCACTCTGCTTTGTAGGATGTAGCTTTTGTTTCTCACCCCAGGGCTGTTTTTCTTTCTATTTTTTATGTAATTTACCGGGAGTATGCCTCCAGTTATTTTGTAATCACCATTTAATATTAAACAGGCTTGTGGAATTTGTTAGAAATTTTCATGCAGGTAGGTGTATTTTTTAATAAAATTAAGCATTCTTTTGCCTGGTTTATTACCCTTTAAAAAGCAAAGGCATGTCCAGTAGCCAATGCCAGGTGCTTTTGTTTGTTTAGCATCTAAGAAAGAATAATCAGTTGGATTCAAAAGTAATGATTTGTCACGGAAGTTTTTTTCCTGACATTAGATGTAAATAGTTATTTAAGAAGTAGCTTTGCTAGCAATGAGGGAAAAGGAAGAATGATTCACATACCACCAGAGTGATGGAGTTTGAAGAGAACCAGATCTGGCTTTTACTGGTCAGCACAGACATTTTTATGATGTCAGATGTAATGGAGATGTATTGGCAAACTGCTCCTTGGGGAGCCATCAGGCAGTATATATATCATTAATGCTTCTCTATCGTGTGTGTTCAGTTTGGGGACACAGTTGAATTAAATTCTCTTAGTGTATGTTCTGTTCTTTCTACCCGGATACTTTGTTCTAGCAGCTTCATGTTAAAAGAGAAAAATGCAGATCTTATAGCAACTTTTAGAAGTTTATGTCTTCATTTCAAAATAATTTTTGCTCTGATAACATTATCTAGATCAAAGAAATTATTGTGGACGTCCTACAGAGCAGCAAACAAAATGTTTAATGTTGAAATGTTGGAACTAGATGGGCTCTGAGGTCCCTTCCAACCAGTCATTCTGTGATGCCCAGAATGTGTTGTCTGCTTTAGTGCCCTTGATCTTAAATCTTGCAGAAAGCACTTAGATGAATTTTCAAGTATTGTATATTGAAATGTGGAGCTGCATATATTGATGGTCAGGCCTTAGCCTTGCTCACGTTCACAGCTTTTCCAAATCTCCTTGCTTGGATGGAGGGCAGTGCTTAAAAAGTTCATTTATGAAAGCTATTTCCTGTGGCTCTGCATGCTTCCCTTGACATTACTGATCAGGTCAAAATATTTACACAGTAAGAGATGGTAAGAATGACTGAAATTCCCTGCTGTCCTCCTTCCCTGCTCCACTCCCACATAAGTATCTTAGTAAAGGGACCTTACCCATCTGCTTCAGAGACAGGTTGCTTTCCCACTGAGAGTATAGAAAGAGAATTGGTAATACTGCTTAAAGTGAAACACTGTGTTCAAATCAATCCCTTTCAATTTACCAACAAATATTAACAAAGTTTGACTTCAAATTTATGTTTTAACATCTCTGAATGTATTTATGGGTTTGCTTTGAGGAGACCTTTTACATTTTTCTTCCCTTAATGGTTTATCAATTTGATTTGATTTGATTTTTGGTGGTGGTTCTTTTCCAAGTTAATTGTGCTCTTCTTGCTGAATGTTTTTGTCTGTTGATGTTGATCTACAGTATGGGTTCATAAATAAATTGATGTTTGTTTACTAGATCTTGACCTTTGATTTATCTTCATTTCATCACTCTGCCTAGCAAATGCTCTGTAGTGAAAGCAATCCTGTACATACATCTCTACATTCATGTTTTTAAATAAGTATGGGCATTCTACAGACTTGCTGTTCATTACAGAATTAAGTTGTATATTTGACTGATTGTTACACATGACTCCTTATGTTCTGTGGCTTTTTCAAAGGAATGTCCAATTTCTCTAGAAATTCTATTGAAAAGTAGGAAAACTTTTTAAAATTCAGGCAATATTGCCTATTCTTTATAGAAAATGGAGGAGAATATTCTGTAAATACAACAACTACTCGTCCACCCTATTTAAAACAAGTGTGAGTGGCTAAAAACTACGGGGCTCTCTGGTAGCATGGTCATATTCATCTTTCTCTCAAAAAGACACATACTTGAACATAAAAAGTTGACTATATTAATTTGATATCCAGAGTTGGCCATATATTAACTAGTTAACAGTGTAGTAATTTTTCCTCATTTTTAATATGTTAACAAATAAGGACCTATTTTTAGGTCTTGGGTCTAATAACTATGAGAATGCACTTGGATATCACAGGGGTTTTAGATATCCTTGTCCTAAAACAGGAGCCTCACCTGGAGGTTGTGGCTTAGTTCTTGCTAATTCGCTTTGATTACTGGAGTCAAATCCAACGAAAGTTTAAGGCAGCAGCTTGGAAGCAGCCAGAAATGATTGCCAGTGTTTAATGGACTTTCAGACTAAAATGTGTTTTCAGATATCCGTTGCCTCTGCTCTAATGTAAAATGCCCTGTGGAGCACAGGAAGAAACTGAGCCTTCACCTGAAGGAACAATAAAATGTTGAAACAGAGGTTCTCATCTTCAGAGAGTTGAGCAGACTTGGAGAATCAGTATCATATGTGTGGCAGACAGCTCCTTGTTCTCAAGACATAGAGTTCTCTGAATCTGCTTATGGAGATAATCTCAGTGACATCTCAAGAACCTTCTCAGCATCCATTTATGGCAGTCAGGGAGGATTCAGGGCCTGTAGCACTTGATCTTTTTTACTACATTGTGCAATCAGAAAAAGGAAGCTTAAGTGACTGCATTTGTGTATTTATTTAATATCTCAGAACTCTCAGAACTACTAGTTGTTGTTCTTGAGTTGGTTGAATTCAATGAAAAATTACTTATGGCCAAGGAAAAACATAAACCAAGTGGCGGTACCAAAGGATAGCACTGCAGCTAAAACAACATTTGTACAGTCCTTCTTATAGTCCTATTCATCCCTCCCTTTAATTTAAATTCACTGGATCTAGGAAATACGTAACAGCTACTTTGGTTTTTAAAAATTATTCGTATCTTGCAAATGAGAGAGCTAAATTATTTTTTTATAACGTGACAAATGGAGCAGACATCTGAAGGGAGGATGAATCACTGGAGTGGCCTGAATTATACTGAGAGCTTTTGAAAGCAGTTGGAAAATAAAAACTTTGTAATTGATTCAGATATTATTCTAAAATAAACTAGGTGGTGATTTGTAAATAATTTAGTGGGTGCTTGAACTACCTGAAATAAAAAAGACTTCTGTTTTGTTTTTTTCTAAATCTGGTTTTAAAAAAAACCAACTTTGCTTTTAAAGAAATTAATACTTGTTTTAAAGAAAAAAACCACTTTTGGAAGTGTATCCCCTCAGAGCTGCAGAGTATCTGCTGAGCATAATAAAGAAGCACCAAAGTCACATTCTTCAAGTTCCTTAAGCTGGTTCTTAGCTGATGGCATGTTGCCCCTTTTATTATTCATTCTGAGCAATGGGTAGAGCCTTGATCTAAAGGAAATGACCTTAGAAGCAGCTTTGGGCTGGTTGGGACCATCTCAATCCTGAGTTCTTTTTTCGGACTATACACCAGATACATCCCATCTGGCCAGCTGTAAAAGATTCTCTCTCCAGTGTTGGACATTTAGAGCATTTCAAGCGTGTGGGTTGCAATTGCTTGTCGTACAACCTCAAGAACTTACTCACTTGCCACATTAGCATGTCAGACATAGTTTTAAATACTGTGCTCTTGATTACTGTTAAGTGTTTCATACCCGGTTCATCCTATTGGGACCGAAGCGTAGGTTGTGGGACTGTTCTCCAAAAATTCCAATGACTTTCCTCTAATGCAGATCATGCAGGCAGTGGAGGCCATGTCCATCGGCCAAGAGGTGAAGAAGCTGAAGCCTGCAGATGGAGGCATTCACTCAGTGCACTGTCTTTGGTGTAGGCAGGACACAAGCCTCAACTCCATAGGTTGTTGCACAGAGCCTTCTGCACACCAGCACAGCTGGGAGCTGGAATTTCATTCCCAATGTGTCCCCTTGCTGTTGAACTTTTAAGTCTGACACCTCAATTTTCCTGTAATTTTTGTGGTTTCATTCTGTGTCAATCATATGAAGAGTCTGTGTGTTTTATGAAGACTGACTTAGGTTTTCTGTGTACTGCAAAAGCAATCAGAGCATGAAATGTGTTAGAAACATTAGGTGAGTGTTCCAGCTGTCTCCCCTTTGGTATATCATGTGTCCAGAAGTCATGAGAATCCGGTGTCTATATGTGACTTCAATCACGTGGTTCTGTTACTGATCTGCTTCTTTGATTTCAAATATATCAATATTCTGATAGTTCTTCACTTCTAGAAGTTTTATAAAGCATTCAGTTACACATTTCTGAATAGGCAGCAGTTAAGATTTGCTTCGTTTAAAATCAGACGTAATGTCTTCCTAAAACTCCATAAAAGGGCTATTTTATTATTTATCATAATCTTTCCGGGATACGCTGGTTTGGAAACTTGGGATGATATGGGATGATTTGTGTGAACCCCTTTTGCTTTTTGTAATCCCTGTTTTGCGAGAGTCTGACTTAAGACATCTGATCTCTTTCGATTTACTTATTCAAGCAGTAATAAGAAGCAAGTTTGTTGATGTCTCTTCAAAGAAAAAACATCCATTTACTACAAAAAAGCCCACCTCAAAATTTAAAAAACTACTTCCTCTTTTTTTTTCTGCCAGTGGTCTTATGCTTTGGAGAAGCCAAATACTGGCAGCATATTTAATATCGCCTGGTCCATCGATGGCACTCAGCTAGCCGGAGCCTGTGGAAATGGACATGTCATTTTTGCCCACATTGTGGAGCAGCGCTGGGAGTGGAAGAACTTTGAAGTAACATTAATTAAGAGAAGAACCATGGAGGTAACCTTGATCATTTTGAATTTTTAATCCTCAACAGAACATGGTCCCTTTTTTTTTCTGTGTAGATAATGCCTGAAAATGTTTAAGGTTGGCCAGTTAGCAAATGGTAGAAATAATTACCAGCTGCACAGAAGGCCAGATCCACACAAACCAGACCACACCATGAGACAGACCAGAACTGCAGAACTCAGAAGTCCTTTATTCTCATTTAACTCATTCATTCTCCAGCAAAACTCCAAAGCTCCTTTGAAGTATGTGTGAAATTAGCTGTGAGAGGCCAAGTACAAAAGAGAGGTAATTCCAGGTATAATTAAACTGTTTATGCAGAAAACAATGCAAATACATTGGCCAAACCAAATTACTAAGTAGTTACCATAGCTGATGTTTCCGTTAGCTTTGTTGTATCCTGTTACAAAGCTGTGATGAATGTTACGAGATTGGAGCAGAAGATTCTTTTGAGGTTCCTTCTAACCTCTAATTTTCTGTGATTCTGTTACTGTCTTAGGTCATTTCCAGATAATCTTGGTTGCTTACTGTAGCTGTGAAGAGTTCTAATGTGCTTTTCTGCAACAGATCTTGTATTATAGCCCAGGTTCAGATCTCCCAGAACCCCAGAGCAGTGTCATATCCCATATAACATACACCAGGTACCTGCGAGGTGCTTCCAGCTAAGCACTGAGCAACAGTGCTGGATGCTGCCAAGTCTCAGCATGACTAGAAATGAAACAGGCTCCTACATGTGGTTTCTGGAGCTTAACATTAGGATCCTTCTTTTGAAAAACCTTGGCCTGAATTCACTTTTAGGTTACCAAATATCTGGGAATTAATACCAAAAAATGAGGTTTTTACCTTCTAATTTGTCCTCTGTGTTCCCAGACACTGACTCACAATGCTCACTCTCTGAACACAGGGATAATATAAGATTTCCATCCTTACAAATTTTCCAAATTACACATTTGGTACTGGACACCAGGCCAATACTTTAATTGTTAAATGAAGTTCTTAAATTCCTAATTAGGCCCTTAAATATTTTTTGGGTTTTTTTTTTTTGTCGTTGTTGTTCTTGATTCTTTTTTCACAATGAATATGTAATTGGGAAAAGTTGTAACAACAGAAATACTCTATTACAGTTGGGTCAGGTGGGTGGGATAACATGAGTCAGTGTCTGGGAACACAGAAGACAAATTAGCAGGTAGAAATTCATATTTCTTCTTTCATTCCCAGACATCGACTCGTAACAGATGGGCTCTATGAATAATCTCCCAGGGTGCGTGAATATGCAAACAGCTGAGGAAGTGTAGCTGACCCCGATTCAGGACAAATTCTGTATTTTACTGTTTTACAGCTATTGGATTGTGTTCCTATAGATTTGTGTAGGAAAATAAAAAAAGGAGATGCAATTTTTTTGTACTACGAGAAGTTAATTGAAGACCAGTAGACACAGCAATTAATAAGACTTCAGAAATGAATTCTAGGCATTTGTAAACACAAACTCATATAACATAAAAGTAATACATAAAAATAATGAATTTGCAATATAAAAATTCATAGTAATTGAGTTCAGTCCTTGTTTTGCAATTGGTGGCATAATGGACAAAATCAAAAAGGAGTTACCACCTCACAACGATGACATATTTAAAACAACAAAAGCTCCAACCAGGAAAGAGAAAAAAAAACCCTGTTATATGTTCTTAGATTTTTTGAGGGGAACTTTGTACCAGGATACCCAGTGACAGGACAAAGGCGATGGTTTTAAGCTAAAAGATCAGATCTTAGGCAAAAATTCCTCCCTGTGATGGTGCTGAGGCACTGGAACAGGTTACCCAGGGAGGTTGTGGCTACTCCATCCCTGAAGGTGTTCAAGGTCAGGTTGGATGGGGTGCTGGGCAGCCTGGTCTGATGATAGGTGTAGCTGCCCATGGCAGGGAGTTGCGACTACATGATCTCTGAGGTTTATTGTTGTGTTTTTTCTTTTAGGTGCACAATGTTACTAATGATGCAGTGGACTTGCTGGAATTCCGTGACAGGGTCATTAAGGCCTCGTTAAACTATGGGTATCTGGTTGCTTCAACTTCTCTTCAGTGTTACGTGTTTTCGTAAGTAAAACAAGTTGCTGACACTTTCTCAAGCTGATGGAGAGTAACAGGAATTCTTGGAGGTTGCTTCTGGTGTGCCATTGTTTTGTAATAGGATAGGAATGATTCAGTCCTGCATCAGGTTTTAAAAACACAGGATTCTGTTTCATATGCTGAAATTTCAAGTTTATTCCTCAAGGCCTGAAATTGCTCAGTGAGATCATAGAATCATTCCAGTTGGAAAAGACTCTTAAGATTATCTAGATGAGTAATGCTGAGCAGTAATGTAGCTTGTAATAGGGCAGACTAGAGAGAGACTTTTTTTTACCTCTGAATCACAGTGAGAATCTTGAACACCAGTTTGTAAATATTTAGAAATACATTTATTTCATATAAATATGATTTTGCCGATTACTGAGACTCCGAGGTCAGCTGCTGCTGGTGTGAAGTAATGTGACAATGAACATTATTGGATCATGGTGCACGGTTATCTCTGTTCCTTGGCTTCCCAAATGCAATTTTCCTTTTAAAAAGCATGTATGCTTTACTTGGGAAATTCAACAGTGATATGTGAAAATTGGCAGCTTTAACAAGTGATGAATTTACATTTTTCAGCACAAAGAACTGGAATACACCCCTGATCTTTGATCTGAAGGAAGGAACAGTGAGTTTGATCCTACAAGCAGAAAGGTAGCTCAGTTCTTGGAATGTTCCATACCAGATGTGAAGATGCATTTCCTAAAACTGTGTCCTGTAATGTAATATATGTATTTTAACTCAATTACCTTTGGACTCCAATTTTTAATTAAAAAAATTGCCAGATATGCTAAAAAAAAAAAGAAATGGTTTCATTTTTCCCATATTTGTATTTGCAAGAAATAACTTTTTCTTATAATAGAATCTTAGATAATGTGAAAAGTATTAATCTGTGTTACCTGAAAAATATTTTCAGAGGAGATCTTTACATGTACTGTTGTAGAACAAGAGTCTTTTTGAAGGAGTAAGAGTCGGAGAAATAAGTAAGAATCTTGAGATTTTTCTCTATTATTTAGTGATTTCCTTTTTATTCTTATTTTTTAGGCATTTTCTCCTTGTAGATGGCGGAGGTCTTTATTTATATTCATATGAAGGAAGATTAATTTCCTCTCCAAAATTTCCAGGAATAAGAACAGACATTCTAAATGCTCAGACAGTCTCTCTGAGTAACGATACTCTAGCAGTAAGAGACAAAGCTGATGAAAAGGGTCAGTTTTCTGTTCTAATATTTCCATGTCTACTAATCACTTGTTGCAAGGTTTTCAACAGCTTTGTATTTAATTTACTGGTAAAAAAAGCAAGTGGGAAGCATAAAGATTGCTCTGTGATATAAATGAAAATAATGCTTGTTATAACAATTAATTGAAATTATGAGTCTTGATTAAATTTGAATGAAAAGTTCATAGAATAGTTCACATCAGAATAGAATTCAGTGCCATAGCATTTGAGCTGAGATAAGAGATCAACCAGGAGTGGCTGTCAGTTCTCTGAAAATAATCATATTTGAGAATTTCAATGCAATTGTAAAATGAGACTATGGGGTATGATGGTTATTTTTTTCCAACTGTAAGTATTTTTTTATCCACCAGAGTTTGAAAGTCACGAGTAAATCTAGCACATAGGATCCACTCACAGTAAATTGTGCTCTGAAAATGAATGGAACTACTTGAAAAGTCTCTGAAGAATTGTTGCTTTTCACTAATAAGCCCTATATTTTTTATTTTTCCTCAGTTATCTACATATTGGAAGCTTTATCTGGAAAGCCATTGGGTGATGGAAAGCCTCTAACACATAAGGTAAGGTGAAGGATAGCATGTCTCTTTTTTATTATACTTTGAAATTAAGACTCAAGAGTGAATTTCCTTAATAATGGATCAAATAACCTGGTAAAGATTTGCAGTCTTAACAGAAGGAAGTTTGACAGCTGTGGTTAACCCTTATAAAATAAAATCTGATTCTTTCTGTAGTTCCATCTGCAAAGGTCATGGTCATGTTTGGGACCACTGCTAATATTTCTGTATTTACATGGTAAATTCCAAAACTGTGGCAACTTCTGTGTGGTTTTGGTTTAAACTGCATAAAATTCAGTTTATATGGTGCTTCACTGAACAGGTGACACACAGTGTGTCCGCTTTTTTGCAGACATTTTTGTTCATTTGAATATCCAAAATAAAATGAATCTCTAAAACTGAGATTTGAGTCTCCAAAATAAAAACCAGATCTTTTCTTTTTCCTTTTCAGTCAGAAATTGTGGAGATTGCTTTGAACCAGAAAGGACTTACAAGTGAAAGAAAAATAGCCTTTATTGATAAGAACAGAGACCTTTACATAACTTCGGTTAAACGGTTTGGAAAAGAACAGAAGATTGTCAAAATAGGTAAGGAAAATTAAAAATAACATTCAACTATGTACTGGCAGGCAAATAGACTTTTATTTAATGCAAGGACCAAAACTGTGCTTCTTAATAAATAGTGAAATCAGACTTTTTCTGTCAGTTAGCTGTAAAGCTAACTGTGGCCTGGAATGAGCAGCTAAGGGGAGGTTGGACACGAACATCTCTCTTGGAATTATTCAATACAGGATCTATCAGACATTTTTCTTGCAAACTGAAACTTTCATTTCATAATATGCTTAATTGAAGGTTTAACTGCTGTAGCCAAGTGCATTATCCAGGAAGGACAAAGTACGACTGATCTGCAGTCCCAGAACTAAGTCCAGAAAACATGATTCTGCAAAGAACTTATTTCTAAAAAGAATGACCAAAATTTGGCTGAGCCCCTTACAGACCCCTTACAAACCAAGACTAACAATTACCCTTTTGCTACAGTTTCAAGAAATGTACTCTTACTTTAACGTGAAAATACACATTGTTCTGTTATCTTTAAATTAAGGAGCAATGGTTCAAACGTTGGCTTGGAATGACACATCTAACATTCTTTGTGCGATCCAAGACACCCGTTTTACGGTCTGGTACTACCCCAACACAGTCTACGTAGATAAAGATCTTTTACCCAAAACTCTGTATGAAAAGGATGCAAGGTAATCTTATCTTTTTCTAATCCATATAGTAGTACAATGAATTTTAACTAGTTTACTTGTACCTGAAAGAATTACATTAATTTTTTTAGCAACAGAGGTAAAAGCCAGGGCTGCAACTTCTAAAATTCTTTTTATGTTACTGATTCTTGACTAGGAAATGAGGAAAAAAGTGTCTTTAAGATACATCATAAAGTTTGGAGCTGAAGTTAGCAGTTTCGATGAACATCTTGAATCCAAAAGCAAAATTTTAATTATCACTCTGAAATATTATGTCAGTTGTTTGTAAAACCAGTAAACAAAAAACATCGTTGTAAAATATTTGTTGGGAAAGTATCAAGAAATAGGTCACAGCTAATATTATTTCAAGCTCAGTGTCTTTACATGTTCACTACAGCCTGTTCTGCTTCATGGAGGAAATTCATCAGAGAATGTCTGAATTCATGATTTCAGTCTAGGAGTTAGGAGAGCCAGATTTTTTTTATCAATAAATACATTTCAAAGTTTTTGTGCGAATAACACGTTTTGCCTCAGACTAGTGAATGTGCGTAACTGTCAGTTTACGGTTAGAGAACTGCTACGTGTTGGGTGTGGCTGCTCCGTAACCAAGCTCTTACGTTTCTATATGCTCTGAAAACCAAATTGGCACTTTGAAACAAAGATTTCTCTAAATTTTTTTTTCAATAAAAGGTGAATATTCCTTTTCTTTCTCTCCTCAGTGAATTCAGCAAAAATCCCCAGATTGTGCGTTTTGCAGGAAGTCAAGTAACAATCAGAAGAGCAGATGGTTCCCTGACTCACCTGAGTATTTCACCTCATCCTGCAATTCTCCATGAGTACGTTAGCAGCTCAAAGTGGGAAGATGCTGTCAGACTGTGCCGCTTTGTCAAGGTAAATGCTAATTATCATTAACATTCAGATATACAATAATCCTTACTTCAGTAATCTTACTTCTCGTTTCCATTCTTCTGCTTTGTCAGTGAAAAATTAGGCATTTCTCATAATTCCCTAATATGCATCATGTAATAATTTTCATGATATCTAATAAAAATTCCCTTTATTCACACAAAAGCCCAGATGGATTGAACACAGGTACTCACAGAAGTTGGTAATAAGCTTCAAGTTTTCAGGACAAAGCCTTAATGTAACTTAATTAGAAGTTCCCTGATGTTACTTCATAGTTTATTTCTGCTTAGTTTGTTTCATTTGGTTTTGTTTGCTTGTTTTTTCCTTTGCTTTCTTTTGTGTCTGTTTAGGCAACAGCAGCAGAGGAGGTGAGTCTAGCAGTCTTTAGAACAAACAGAATCTCCCACAAACCCACTTCCTTACTCTTAGAACAGAGTTTTAACACTGTTGTACAATTATCACAGCCTTAAACGTGTGTTTTAAATCTTTTGATAATTGCATTAGTAAATCATTACACACCCAGACCACTTGGGTGTGTAATGATTTTTGAGTGTTACCCCTTTAATTAGAAGGGTTTTATTCCGGCTTTTGGCAGTGGGATCTAGGATTCCAAATCCAGCATTACGTTAATTGTTTTGAGTATCTTAAATAAAATTATCTGAAACATCAGTGTCAGGTGGTAACGTTCATAATATTTCTTGTTCCTGATGCATACTAAGTTTTCTAATTCAAAATCCTTTCATTCATCCACTTCATTCTTATGGGCAGAGTCATTCAGTCAGCTGGATCACACTTAATTTAACGTTTTATGTAAATTTAAGAATAATATATCAGTGTAGGCATCGAAGGTTTTCAGTACTCCATATTTTAGGAGCTTTTCCTCATTACTGTTGGTAGACCGTAGTTGTCAAGGAGGGAGAGGAAGGCCCTTCCCTCTAGCAAATCTGACAGAATTGTCATTTCCAGTGTGCTGATACTCACATTGTGTGGTTTCAAGGTCCAAGTTAGGTGTCTAAGTCTCAGTTTTGTTTCATACAAAAACAATTGTAAGCGAGAGCATGAAAGTGTGTTTAGAGCCTACTCGGTGTGGCTGTTTATTCTGATTTAAGTCTGTAATAATCCTATGCTGCTTTGAAAAACCTCTTCACATCACAAAATATTTATTTTCAAATTGGTTATTTGACATGTTTAACAAAAACATTATAACTCACCTGGTTCCTAGAAAGCAAGTGCATTCAAAATGCTGTTTTTCCTTCTTGAACTACAGTTTGAGATGCGGTAGCCTGAAGCTTTTTTTTTTACTAGTGTCAGTCTGAAAAAAAAAAGTCAGATAAATCTAAATGGTTCTCTGAGTTACTGGATGTGTGAAAAAACCTAAAAATGATAATGCAAATGTAATAATGAAAATAGAAAACAAGAGTATAATATTAGTGTATTGTTAGTATTGTATTTTTCTAAAAATAATTTTTTTTCTTAAAATGTATTGGAAATAGCACAATGAGAGAACTTGTGAAGCTCTTATTTACTTCTCAGCAGGCTCACAGTCTCTTCCACAGTCAAGTAATTATTTTTTCCTCTTTAATTTGTAGTACAGTTATGAAAAATGTACAGGAACTGCTCTTGTCAGCATGCTGGATCCATTGTCATTCTTTGCAAAGGCAGGATGGGATCTGGGATAAACGAGGTCAAGAGAATTATTTTTAACCACATTAATGAGAAATAATTAATCAGAGACTTTCTAAGAAGAGACTTTGAACACAGTGTCAAGTCCTGTTGTTACACATTGCTTTCAGGACTCGTGTACTTCCTCTGAGAAGTCATTTTTAGAAAGAAAATAAATATTTTGAAGTTTTGGGGGTTGGATTCTAATTTTTTTTCATTTCAGGACCAAACAATGTGGGCGTGTTTAGCTGTGATGGCTGTTGCCAGCAAAGACATGGCTACAGCAGAAATCGCTTACGCATCCATTGGTGAGGTGAGACAATGGAACTACTCATCTCTGATTGTTGCACGATTAGTTTTATTAATTAATTTGCTTTATTAAGCTATTGCTTCTGTCGTTACCAGATCGACAAAGTTCAGTACATCAATTCCATCAAAGATCTTCCATCCAAAGAGTCGAGGATGGCTCATATATTGCTCTTCAGCGGGAACACCCAGGAGGCTGAAACCCTGCTCCTTCAGACAGGCCTGGTATATCAAGCCATTCAAGTCAACATCAATCTTTACAACTGGGATAGGTAATAGTTCCCAAACCCTTCATCAGCAGATTAACTGAGGGGACCTGGAATCTGTTTTTTATTTTAATTGTACGTATTTCAATTTCCTTTCTGCAGTCTCTCAGAGCTGTAAAAGATCCCTGGAGGTGTTTAAGGAACGAGTGGATGCAGCGCTTAGGGATATGGTCTAGCGGTTAGACACTAGGAGAAAAGGTTGGACTCAGTGACCCTGGAGGTCCTTTCCAGCCATGATGATTCTATGATTAAGTAGATCATATTCCAAGATTAACCCTTTTTTTCCCCCATATTTAGAAGTTACAGGACTGGAACAGGCTGCCCAGGGGGGTTGTGGAGTCTCCTTCACTGGAGACTTGCAAGACCTGCCTGGATGTGTTCCTGTGTGACTTGGTCTAGGTGATCCTGCTGTGGCCTAGTTGAGCTTTCGAGGTCCCTTCCAATCCCTAATGATTCTATGATTCAGTGATGAAATCCCAAACTTGCCCAGGAGCATCTTTAAATAACATTTTGGGTTTTTTCCTTATTGTTTCCACATTAAAAAAACTCAGACCTTAGTGATACCTCAAACTCTCTGTGACCCTCAAAGAATTAAGGCTGTTTTGAAATGTCTTGTTGCTAAAAATAGAGAAATGGCTACTCACACTCCCAGCACTGTGTAGGTGGATGAAATATTGAATTAAGGCTGAGAAAACAAAGTAGGAATTTCTCCTTTAAACAACCCCCTGCCATGTTTTTTCTAAGGCTATTTCCTATGCATTTCTCTGCTGTTATATTCATACCACTGGGGGCAAAATGTTGTTTTTCCCCACCACGTATCTGTGTTTTTTATTATGTTGCCTTAATAAATAGATGCATCATCTAAAAACAATGTCTGTCAACATGAGTATCCTTATGCCATTGAGAAGAAAACAGATGTGGGAGTAAGGGAGTAATCAATTATATTAATCAGATCTTTCCTGCCTTTAAAATACTGTTAAATGCAGCATAAATACCCAGAAATGTGTGTTAGGACACTGTTCAGAAGCTATTCCTGCCTGCAATAGTTATTATAAAGAGGAAAAAAATAACATCAAGAGGAGTAAACTCTATCCGGTTTATTTTATTCCTTGAAACAAAAAGGCTCCTATTACCAAACTCCTTTTGTAAAACCAGTAGTGACTGTAGTTGTGCCAGAGCATTTCTGTAGCCTGACAAACCCATTTCTGTTGTATTCCAGGGCTCTAGAACTAGCAGTAAAGCACAAGACACATGTTGACACAGTCCTGGCTTATCGACAGAAGTTCCTTGAGGACTTCGGTAAAAAAGAAACGAACAAAAGGTTTTTACAATATGCACAAGGTGTAAGTATTTCCCAGAACTACTGCTGCAGCAAGCAAGGTCAGCCCGCACTTTGTAGCCACTTGGGGAGGGAACTGCTCTTCTGAGCTCCTTCTTTGGTTTAAATGTGGACACAAACTTGAAGTACAAGTTCATAGCTTGAGGTTTGACTGGTGGTAGTTGTGCGTGTGTTTTATTTAGAGGCACAGATATGAATTATGTGGATTTAATGTCTGGCAAGGATTATATATTGAATGGTTTGGGTTGGAAGGGACCTTGGAGATTATCCAGTTCCAACCCTCTGCCATGGGCAGGGACACCTCTCACCAGACCAGGTTGCCCAGAGCCCCATCCAGCCTGGCCTTGGGTACAAATGGAGACAGTTGTTTTCTCTGAACAGGAAGCTGGACCTTAGTGGGTCAAACCTTTTAAATGGCTTCAACATTTATTGTCATTACATGGAGAGAACAATAACCAAAGGTATCCAGATAGATATCAAGAGTGAGCTATGAGCCACTGTGCCAGATATGATCAATAGCTAAATACACAGTTTGTCAAACCTCTGCAAACCCTCTCCATCATCAATACATTGTTTTGATTTAACAGCAGGTCACAGATACTAAATACTGAGGACAGATTGTCCTGTTCATATGCTGGAAGTGTCTTAGATTCCACTGCAGAGCTTCTGCTCCTCTCCTTCATGAGAATTCCCATGGGTGCACCTCATGGCTTTCACTGAGCAGCACTTACAGCCTTCCTGCTCTTCCCCTTGCTGCTCCTAAGCATTGCAAGTGAAGCCGTGAAGAGGAACATGTACTTGGACTGTGTCAGATCCTTTTATCCACTGTATGGATCAGGGAATACACCGGAGCATTGAGCTCAGATTCTTTAATTGGACACTGCCCCATTCTGATGTAACTCATTAGCTTTTAGCACCTCTAAGGATGTTTAATTTCCCATACAAGAACAAAAGTCTGTTCAATATCTATTCCCTCCTCCCCAGTGAACCTAGAAAAAACAGAAAAATGACAAAACACATTCTGACGAGCAATTTCATTGCTGTGCTGGAACTTTGTCTTCTACAGACTTCAGATCCGTTACGGAGCAAAACTCCTGTTAATCCTCTGATCCTTCTGAAGGAGACTGCTTAGATAATTCTGTTTTGTCTCTAAATCTTCAAGAACTCTGCAGTTTCTGGAAAGGTTCCTAGCAATAACACCTTATCAGGGACAGGGTGTGAGCAGAGTGACACAAATGGAACTGTTTCACTGTACACTCTTTTGAAACCTGGGGCTCATACTGCAGAAGGTTCATGAGTTGAAGCCCTCATCCATATTCTGGAGATCTCTGCTGGATCCTTAAGTAGGGAGCCTCAATTAAGTGGATTTTCAACTCTTGGCTGCAGTGGTAAATTCTTAGTGCAGCCCATCAGACTCCTATAACAAAGTCAGAAGGAAATTTTAAAGGCAGTGAAGGGGCAAAAAAGGGTGTTGGTTTCCCTTTCACCACCAGAAGTTCCTCCAGGCTCAAGAAAGGTGTTTTACCCCTTTGTCTCTTATAGTGCAGCCAAGAGCTCTGATATGTAGTGAAAGAGGGAACCTAAACAATGTACTTAGCTGTTATGTCTCACGTTTTATACATCAGGTACCAGAAATCTCATCTGTATCCTGAGAATCCGTGCCTTGGCAGTTGTTAGGTGTCACTGGTGAGGGTCATTGGCAGAATTAGCCCAGTCTGTGGTTTTGTTTAGCATCTGTGTGACATGTTAGAGCCAACACATCCTTCCATAGAGCTCCACCAAGATTTCAGTCACCACACCTAGTAAACACATCCTGAATTGAGGGATTAGCCTCTTTATATGAGAACATTGGATTGCAGTCATGTCTTCCCTTGCAGGGAATGTCACATGTTACTTCATGACTTCACACATTTATTGGTGTAGAAGACAAATGCCAGGCAGGAACTTCATTTGTGTTAGATCAGATCATGAGTGAGGTACGCTGTCCTTGGAGCTTAGGGACATGGTTCAGCAGTGGGCTTGGGATAGTTGGGTTAATGTTTGGACTTGTTGAAGCTCTTCTTCAACCTCAGTGATTCTGTGGGTTTGCTTGGTGGATATTAGGTGCAGTCAGAAGACATCACTGCTTGTATTATTAATCAGTGATAGGTCACAGATGTCATTACAGGAACTTCTGGTTGTGCTGTTGGTGAACGTCTCTCTGTCCAACATCTCTCTAATGTTCCTTTAACTCTTCTGTTCTTACAGCTGGAAGTTGACTGGAACAAAATCAAAGCCAAAATAGAGATGGAAATGGCAAAGGAAAGAGAACGAGCTGCAGCCAGTCTTGCGGTGAGAGCTAGTGTGACTGTACAGCAGTAACTGTCCTCGTGGTCACCTCCAGAAGAGCTTCTTGACAAATTAAATTTAAAAAAACCACCACAAACATTTTGCAGGGAAGAGGAATGAGCACTGGTCATTCAGGTGACGTGAATAACTGGAGTTTGCCCCTATTGAGCCATAAAAGGTACCTTCTGAGGTAAACTGTTTCGGATACTCTGCAGAATGAGCTGTGAATGCTGCTTAAAGCCACAAAAGGCGTCACTGGTTGGGTCTGTAGCATCTAACATGTATAACTGACAATAGTCAGAGCCTAAAGTTAAACTATCTCATTAATTTAAAATAAGAAGGAGCTTTGCACAGGTATTTTCTGTCCAAAATGTTGAATATCTTGTACACCTGTCACATTTCTTCCATTCTGCAAATCATTACACAGCACTGTTCTGTGTAGTTCATAAATTTCTTAATAAAACCAAGGTGAGTTATTTTGGGGTTTTTTAATGTGTCTAATAGCTCATGCATTAGTTGATCTCCATTGATCAACCCAACTGCTAAATAAAACCTCATTCTTGATGCGGCTTGGTTTGAAGCTCCTCAGTGTTCTGGTGAGCTGACATGTGGCAAAGCCAACACCTTCATCTCCCATCGACTTCCAGAAAGCACTTTAGTACCCAAAATATCACTAATGGCAAGGGATTAATGTTAAATTGATGAAGGCTGGCTCAGATCTGCAACTCAACATCAGTTTTGAAGGCCAGTCCAGCGGCAGTACCAAGTTTATGATCTTACTCACTTTGGAACCATCAGATGACCAAGAGTGGAGGATCTTGAAGCTTTCTAAAGCAAATAGAATTTGTGACGCTATCTGGAGGTGAGGGGAGGCACCAGACAGGGACAAATTGTGAATAGAATCTTTGTCTGGGTGTTCTCCTACATCCAAGTATTTTGGCAGAGATGAAGGAGGCTGAGGAAAAGCAGTTGATTTACCTGTGCAAAATGAACATTTCGGTCCTCAACGCTGCTTTTGTGGCTGGATCTGCCCACAGTAGGGTCTGGAACCCATGGAGAGATGGCTTGTCCCTGCCCATGGTGGCTCTTCCTTGTCCCTTCTCTGTGTAACTGAGTTTTACTTTCTCCGTGGTCCCTGCACAAACTGTCCCTGTCCCTGTCACATGCAGCCTATGAAAAAGTCCCAAGCTCATTTCCAGTGAAAACAGAATTTGCTGTCTCAACTAGGTACGAGGATTTTACACAGCATCTGAGAACACCTTGGTGACTCTGCATTTGGCTATCTCACACTTGCTGTCTTTGGAACCCCCTTAGCTGGGACCCATGGAGCAAGGTAACTGGTTTTTCACAGAGTTCGTGGGCAGGAGACCTGGTGGTGGTTGGTCACCCCACTGAAATGAGAAGCGTGGTACCAGCAGGTGCTAAAAATATTTTATTAGCAAGTCCTGGAGGCTGTCCTCCTGCGTTTGCCTCACTGGCATAGGTGACTACAGCCACGGGTTGATGCTGGAGGAGACAGGGATCCAGCAGTCGGGAGAATGGTCCTGTCAGGCTGCTTTAGGGCAGTTGTGTCCCTGTTGACCCCATGTACAATCGCCTGTGGCTTCCACAGATGAGCAAATGCAGGTGAGGGGAGCTGGCGATGCTGCACCCAGCTCTTTGTGTCACCCCACAAGAAGCGGGTTAACTTACTGGAGGTGAGGTTCGTTCTGCCAAAGCGATGTCATCGTGCTGGAGGAGATGTCATACTGGAGGCAGTGTCATTGTACCCAAGGTAGTGTCATTGTCCCAGGACTGATGTTCCCAAGTCACCTTCCTCCTGATGACTTACCCCTCTTCTCAGCTAGCTCTGGCTGGGGCTGAAGATTGGCTGGGCTTCTGGGGCTGTGGGTGGACAGGAGGAGCCCCCAAAACTGCAGGTGCCTTCTGTCTTGTCCTTCTGGACATCCATCCCTGGTGTCCTTCAGCCTCTTGCACTCTCGCACCAGCACCTCCAGCATTGTCCAGCAGAGCCATCCCGCGGCGGGGAGGGGGGTCCCAGGTGTGAAAACTTCTCGGGAGGGTGTGCAGGAAGCAACTGTCGGGTCTTTCTAAGAGCCCCGCCGATCCGACATCGCACCTCCCCGGGAATGTCGCCGGTATCATCGCGCAGGGTCCCAGGGGCTCAACCGCAGTCCCCGCCGCGTTCCCTCGCGCAGCGCTGGGCTTCCTCGTAGCTGGGCAGATTCTTCACCTCCTCGTAGCTGGGCAGCGGCGGCAGCTCCAGTCCCGCTCCAGCCCCGGCGGCCTGCGGGGTTCCCGCCGTGTCCCGCAGCAGCGCGGGGGGGCCGGGCCGGGGCGGGGANCGCCCCCCCGCCATCGTCCGCGCCCCGGCGCGCACCTTCCACGGACCTGCTCCCCGACGGCCCTTCCCGCAGGCGGCGCAGGGTTTTATCCGCCGTCGGGGTCGGGTTTTACGGCTGATGAAAAATTGATGCGGCCACTCCTGGCGGCCGTTCAGGGACTAATGTGGGTGTACCGGGCCAGGCTCGGCATCCGCACAGCCCCGCAACCATTCCCCCGCCTCCTACACCGGCGTCTCCCAGCGGCATCACCACCGGGGTTCGCATTAAACGGGCCCCAAAACCTCCCGCTGAGCCCAAATGTGGCTTCAGCTTAGTGGGGCCAAGACCCCTGGCTAGGGGCTATCTGGACTGGAGTATGTGGGGGTTGAGCAAAGCCGGAAGATGTGGGGATGAACTTGAGGGTGTGGGATAACAGTACCCAAGGATAGGAGATGAGATCTTAAGGATGCAGGGATATGGGGATGAGCAGTACCTATGGGGATACAGGAACTGGAGATACCTGAGAGTGTGGGGATGAGCTTTACCCATAGGGATGGCCTCAAGGATACAGGGATGAAGGATATCTGAGGGTTCAGGGATGAACCTGAGGATGCAGGGATGAGCAGTATCCATGGACACAGGGACGTATCACCAAGGGCAGGGTGATAGATGGTACCCATGGATGTGGGAACAAGGGATACCTAAGTGATTTGTGGGAGGGGGAACACAAGGCACCCACTCAGTGTCTGGAGGCTCCTTAGTCCCTGTGCAATGCCCTTCATTCA
Organism: Rhinopomastus cyanomelas; assembly: GCA_013400115.1. Taxonomy (NCBI): domain Eukaryota; kingdom Metazoa; phylum Chordata; class Aves; order Bucerotiformes; family Rhinopomastidae; genus Rhinopomastus; species Rhinopomastus cyanomelas. The sequence continues at coordinate 823,597 of VXBP01008189.1, forward strand.
TCCTTTTTTGGTTTTTCTTTGCAGCTTTCTGGGGTCCCTGTGTCACCCCACACTTCTGCATGCCAAACCCATCATTTTCTTCAGCCCTGGTTAGAGCAGACCCTTGACTCTGTTGATTGCTGGCTCACCCTCAGCTCAAATGCAGAACTCCTCAGGCAACTGGCAGAGGCACAGGAGGTCAAATCCAGTAATAGAAGACATTACTAACATGAAACATGGCAAAAATTGATCAAAAAAAAGTCAAAAGGCAAAACGTCCTTCTCTTGTTCGGTTTCTTTGGGGTGGTTTGTGCCAAAACCTGAGAAGCAGCAGTTCTCCCACTTGCTGTGGGTGACCATCACGTGTTGTTTCTTCGTTTAATCATTTCCTCTGCTCTGTTCACTTGCCCTGCAGTGATTTCCCTGCGGTGTCTGTGATGCTCCTGCTGTAATCTTCACATATGGATCATTCCTGCCTATCTGAACCCTGATGGATTTTTCTGAAACTGAAGGACAAAGATGGGGAGAAAAGGTTCTCAGCAGCACTGTGCCATCATGTGTGTGAAAATAGTCCAGAGGGCAGGAGGGGTGAGTAGTGCTGGGTTTTGGCAGGCAGTGAGAAACCACTGTTCCTTCCTGTATCGTTGGAGTGTTGTTCTGCATATTGTTCCTCACTTTACGGATGTTTCTCCCCACAGAAGGTTGCTGGAGCTGGGAACTGAGGGAAAGGTGAGCTTTGGCCACAGAGACAGAATAGAGGGCACAGACCTGATCCTGGCTGCTTTAGGACCATCTTGCCCCAGGTTCACTGAGGAGGTAGCAGTGGGGACCTTGGTCTTGTGCCTCAGAGATGTGTCCTGGATTGTGGCAGACACGACCAGGGGTGCTGAGCAGCAGCTCCCTGCCAGACCTGAGGATTTGCTTCAGAATCTTAGAATCATGGAATTGTTAGGTTGTAAAAGATCATCAAGTCCAAGGGTTACCCCAACACTGCTGGGTCCCCCTAACCCCTGTCCCTCACCCCACTTCTTCACAGCTTTGCAGCCACACCATACACGGTGACTCCCCCAATGCCCTGAACAGCCTGGGCCAAGCATGGACAGCCCTTTTGGTCAAGAAATTGTTCTTTAGTGACAAACTAAATCTCCCCTGGTGCAACCTGAGGTGATTTCCTGTCATCCTGTAGCTTTTAATTTGGGAGAAGAGACTGACCCCCACCTCACTCCGATGTCCTAAATTTCAGAGTGTTGTGGGGAGCGAGAAGGTCTCTCCTGAACATCCTTTTCTCCAGTTCAACCCCCCCATTTCCCTCAGCTTCTCCTCAGAGCACTTGTGCTCCGGACCCTTCACCATCTCCACTGCCCTTCTCTGGACCCATCCAGCTGCTCAATCTCCTTTGGGCATTGACTGAAGGGTCCAGAACTGACCCCAGGATTCCAGGTATGACCTCTTCATCACCCAGCACTGGGAGAAAATGCATATCTGATGGTGATTAAAGTGCAGGGCACCTGGCAAAGCATGACCATCCATTAATAAAAGTCTGCTGATCCATTAATGAAGTGCTGCATTTTAACAGCATTTCTGATCACCTGTGATTCCACAGTCAGAGCCTGATGAAATATTAAAGCCTGTTGATAGCTCATTAATGATGATGTTTAGGATGGTCCTCCAGCAAGTGCCACAGGATGGGCTTCTAGGGTTCTGCCTGTGGAAGTGGCTGGCAGCTAAGTCTGTGTCTTGTCAGAGGTGGCAAATCACGGTTGGAGGGAACAGGGTGCTGTGCTAGCATGGAGGAATAAGAATTAAAATCCTGGTGTTCAGCCACACTCCCTCCAGCAGCCCCAGCTCCTCCAGCCCCACAACTTCACTTGGGAAAACACCGGCTCATGGGATGGTCTAAGGGCCAGGGGACAAATCTGCTGGGCAAACTGAAGAGGAAGAAAAAAGTCTATACGTCATGGAAGGAGGGGATGGCCACTTGGGATGATTAGAAGGCTCTGGTGAGAGAATGTAGGGATGCAACTAGGAAAGCCAAGGCCTCCTTGGAATTAAACCATGCAAGAGAGGTCAAGGGCAACAAAAAGGGCTTCTTCAAATACGTTGTAGGTAAAACTAAACCTAGAGGCAATGTAGGACCTCTGCTGAATGAGGTGGGTGCCCTGGAGACAGAGGATACAGAGAAGGCAGAGATACTGAACACCTTCTTTGCCTCTGTCTATACTTCTGAGAGCTGTCCTGATGTCAAGCCTCAGACTGCTGAGCCCCAGAGGAAGTTGAGACAAGAGAGGAGATTGCTGTGGATGATGAGGACTGGGTTAGGGATCAGTTGAGCAAACNACAACAAAAAGGGCTTCGTCAAATACATTACAGGTAAAACTAAACCTAGAGGCAATGTAGGACCTCTGCTGAATGAGGTGGGTGCCCTGGAGACAGAGGATACAGAGAAGGCAGAGATACTGAACAACTTCTTTGCCTCTGTCTATACTTCTGAGAGCTGTCCTGATGTCAAGCCTCAGACTGCTGAGCCCCAGAGGAAGTTGAGACAAGAGAGGAGATTGCTGTGGATGATGAGGACTGGGTTAGGGATCAGTTGAGCAAACTGGACGTACATAAATCCCTGATGGGATGGACCCACGTGTGCTAAGGGAGATGGCGGAAGTCATTGCAATCTCCATCATTGGGATCAGGGTAGGTGCCTGGGGACTGGAGGATAGCAAATGTCACTCCAGTCTTCAAAAAGGGTAAGAAGGAGGACCCAGGTAACTGTAAACTGGTCAGCCTCACCTCCATGTCAGGAAAGGTGATGGAGCAATTTGTTCTGGACACTGTCTGTAGGCACATCAAGGACAGGAGAGTCATTAGGGACAGTCAGCATGGCTTCACCAAGGCGAAGTACCATCAGCTACCAAAGTGTCACAATTCTCTCCATGGGCTGGAGCAGCCCCAGTGTGGTGCTCTGAGAGGCTTCTTCTGGTTCAATCAGATCTTTTAGTCACCTTGTTTCCAGGTGGCTCTTTGAACATTGGGTTTGTGCATCATCCTGCAGGCAGTTTTGGCAGGAGTGGGAGACCAGCATCAGAGCAGTGTTTCTGTTGACAGCAGCACTTGAATGTAGTTCAAGATGGTTTCTCTATCTCCATGGCTTTCTTGCTGATGAATGAGGTGAGATTATGGATGAGATGGCCCAGGTGTCTGTCAGAACTCATCTCCATGCTCTGTGATTCCACCACCATCATGGTCCTTCCAGGTCCATCATTGCCTCCACCGCTGCCAGGTTGTGGCCATGAGCACTTGTACACAATTGGAAGGGTCATGGCCAGGGGAAAAACGCCCTATGCAATGGTGAAAGAAGGGAAACCCTCTTCTGAGAACCCATCTAAAGGAGGAGAGCTGAAAAGCCAGGGCGTCTCATCACAGGCAGCTTCCCAGCAAAAAACCCCAGGATGGTGTGGGTTTGGTTGGAAGAACTCCAGTAAAACCCAGGGGCCACTGAGCAGTTTATGGGAAAGAACTTTAAAGTTGATTTTTTCCAGTTTTACTGGGGATGGGCAATTATCGATCCCGCAAATGACCCCTGCATCAAAACATTGATCCTTTGGAGCCAGTGGACCATTAAATACTTGACTTCCAGATCTTTCAAATGCTGCCAAAGTGCTGACCTGGCAAAATAATTATTTTATGGGGTGGGTAATTGTCCCTGCAAACATTAGCATTCGTGTAACTATGAACTTGCTCTTGTGAGAACCTCCTGACAAAGATGCTCTTTGTGCAGTGTTGCTTCCCAGCTGTGTCTCCTCTTCCATGTTTTCTTCCAAATATGGGAAAAACAACTAGAAAAAAACTAATGAAGCTGATTAAGTTTCTGTTCCAGGGCAAGATTCTGAAAGCCTCACAAGTGTGGTGTTTGGTAGCAAGAATCATCCCACGGGCTGGTGGAGGTTAGTAGAGATTTGGGTGGTAATCTGGACTGCGGATAGAAAAAAGATCCCATGGGACTCCTGAGAAGGCTGAGGGAAGACCTTACTGCTGTCTACAAGTACCTGAAAGGAGGTTGTAGAGAGCTGGGGGGTTGGTCTTGTCTCACAAATAACAAGTGATAGGGCAGGAGGAAATGGCCTCCAGTCGCATCACAGGAAGTTTAAGTTGGACATGAGGAAAATGTTCTTGAGGAAAAGGGTCATCAGGCCTTGGAACAGGCTGCCCAGGGAGGAGGATGAATTACCTATCCCTGGATGTGTTTCAAAGTTATAGAGATCTGAAACTTAGGGACAGGGTTTAGCAGTGGCCTTGGGGCAGTTGAGGTAGTGGTTGGACTTACAGTCTTGAAGGTCTTCTCCAACATAAATGATTCTATGATTCTAAAATAAAGTTTCAATGATGTTAGAATATCTAGTAGACAATTACTGCAAGATTAATTGTCTTTTATAGGAATTATGGAGCAAATTGCTGCTCCACAGGAGGATGTGCAGGCACCTCATAGAATTTCTAGGTTGGAAAAGACCTTCACAGCTATCAGGTCCAAGCATTAACCCAACACTGCCAGGTCACCACTAACTCATGTTCCTCAACCCCACATCTCCATTTCTGTGTTTTGGAGTGGGTGAGGCTGTATCCTAGGGGGGTGATTTTGGCCTAAAATACAGAATAATTAATATTTGAATAAAAGCTGCTCGAGAAGCATTTCAGGAGGAGCAGCAAGCTCATAGCCCAGCTCAGGAATGCTGGAATTAAACGCACACAAAGCTGAGATCTGTTGCTTCACATTTTTCCAGCACATCTGTAACTGCAATAAAACTGGGGGAAACAAGAAGATGACTCTGCATATGTGAAAAAAGGAAAAAAGCCATTACCTCACAGCTCAGAAATCTCTGCTGCCAGCAAATACTTGCTATTAGACTATTAAAAACCAGGGAAAGAGTGTGTGTGTGTGTGTGTGTGTGTGTGTGTGTGTGTGTGTGTGTGAGACGCAGGCTGAATTGTTCCTGCCTGGCTCTGGGCAGGATGGTCCTTCTCCTATCAAGCTGGGATCTACCTCCAGAAAATAAATAGAATTCTTCACATAGATAAAAGTTGGAACTATCACAGGGTCATGTCATCAGGCTTCCCCAGTTCCACACTGCAGTGAATGCATGAAATATATTCAAATACAGCCACAAACAAGAGGCAATGAAGGACAATCTGTCTTTATTGGGAGAACTGTTGCAGTGGTCTGGAATAACCCCAAGAAACATTTTTGTTTTTTAACTGGGGGCAACATCTTTTCTTCTTGTTAGTCACACCATTTCTCAAGAGGCTGTCCACGATCCAGGCGTGAATTTCTGCGGTGATTTCATCTCACTCTTATTTATGATGTAGACCAAGAGCTCAGCCTCTTTCTATTATTAGTGGTTAAATATAGCAGTGGATTCTTTCCCGTTCCTTTTTCTCTCAGAGTGGGGTGGTTTTTTTCCTCCTGCCACCCACACAAATTGCATGAGTCAGAAGGGACATGAAGGAGCCTTTCCCAGCTTGGCTGGGTCCTCACTGGCTGCCTTCAAGCATCCTGAGCTCACCCGGAGCACTGGGAGGTGAAATCACATCTGTCTCATCACAACTGACCCCATATCCTGTGTGGGGTGACCCTGGGCTGCATCCCACCCACTTCACTGCCAAACCACGCAGGAACTGCAGGTGGTCCCAGTTTTGGGGGAGGACATGGGGGTCACCTAGGTGTGTGGAGCAAGCACTGTCCTGTTGAAAACCTGCACCCAGTCCCGTCCCAGTTGTCTGTCTGGAGATGCTTGTTTTCACTGAATCTATTCCCCACCCCAGTTTGATCAGCACCAGCCTGAACGTCCTAGATTCCCCCCCCCCCACCATTTAAGCGTGGTGCTGCCGGGTTAACAGTTGGGCTCAATATGCTTAAAGGTTTTTTGCCACCTGAAATATTGTGATTTCTTTTTTTTTTTGTAGAAAAATGTTGTGAGGGATGGGGATGCTGGGGTTGGGGAGTCAATGTGGATGTAGCAGCTGCAGGCAGAGGATGAAGGGGCAGTGGAGGTCTGACATCACTATTTTTAACTGGGGCATTTACACAGCATAGCTAACAGCATTGGGCTCGGGGGCAGCGTGGCAAATACAATCTCGGGCATAGCCACCCCCTGGTTCCACAACTTGGGACTGGGAGGTCCTGCTGGCCAACAGTGGGCTTTGGTCCGTCCGTTTTCAGCAGCCCACATACCATGGTGGGGGATCTGGATGTAAAAGGGTAAATGAATATTCCTATTGGAATGAATACTCTCTATTGGGAAATGAGGTGTGGGGCTCTGGTTGAGCCAAAATAGCAGATTTGTCATGTCCTCCCCGCTCTGGCATTGGGTCTGTTGCATCTGGGGAGACGATCTTTAAATTACGAAAGTCAGAGTGAAAAAACGGAAAACACTTTATGGTTTTGAAGAAAACCCCACTGAGCTCAGCCCCACTGGGTTTGGGGGCACAGGGTGAGGGGATGCCGAGCTCAGAGAGGGATGTGAAGTGGGGCTGGAAGTGGGCAACAGTCTCGAGCCCCCCTGGGTCCACAGAAATAAACCAAACCCTCTGAAAGGGGTAAAACAAGAAGTGCCTCTTGGGGTTTGGGAAGTGACATCTGAGCCATCTCACGTCAGAGATACAGTGATATTCACAGCTAATTGTCCCACGACTCAATTAGTTAAGTTGTTCTTTGTCCTTTCGTTGCTTGCAGAATCCTAAATCATCACAAATTCAGTCCCACCAGCAGTTGAGTTGCTGAGGACCAGCCTACCCTCTACCTGGCTGGAGCTGTGGGTCTGGGAGCACTTTGTCAACCCCAATGTGATGGGATTTACTGGGGTTGCCACCCTCTATTTGCCATATAATTAACTCCTTGGCTCTTTCGAGCTGTTAGTTAATGACTTGGCTATCAACTGTTAGCTGAGAAACTTCAAATCCTTTTCACCAGTTTGGAAATGCCAAAGGGGACTGGTGACCCCATTTCCAAACTAAATGGTTGGACTTAATGGTGTGCATCTGTTAGTGTGGGGCTTTTTGCAACTAATATGATTAAAAATGAGGTTCAAAACATGAAACTGAGCCCAGAGCATTCCTCCTCCCTGCCCATCCCACACACTGTCCTCAGTGCAGACATTTGGAGACCTCCTGCTATCTCCATCATCTCTTAGGGATGCAGGACAAGGTCATGATGTGGAGCACAATAAATATAGTGAATAACCAGTACATACCATGAATATCCAGTAAAGAGAGTGAATAACCAGTAAATGGAGTGACTATCCAGTTAAACACTGGTGGCTTGATTCCGAGCCACGATTGTGCAGCAGGATCCCTCACAATGCATTTCTGCCCTTTCCACCTGGCAGGAGATGGCTGCTATCAGCTTCTCCAGATGATGATGCTGCATCACCAGTGGTGGATGTATCTGCAGTGAGTTTCATTTACAGCCCCCAGACCAAAGCCAGTCTGCAGAGAAGTCACCGGAAACGGAAATCACGTTGTGCCTGTGTGTTACACCCAGTGCTGAGCACAGTTATGGGATCAGAGACAAAGCAGGACATGGATGGGGTGCTGGGACCCACCCTCTGGTGATTCGAGTTGAATTTTTTTGGAGCTAAAATGCAGGGCTATTTGTTGTGGCTGTGATGTGTTGCTTCTCCCGTGGATCTCTCATCGGTGTTTTGAGGGGGAGCCCTGATTTTCTGACCTCAAACCCTACAGTGCCCCTTTATTTTATAGAAGTGTAGAGTCACAGGATGTCTTGGGTTGGAAGGGAACTCCAAAGGTTAAACAGTTGTAATGTCCAGGTGTGTGTCTGAGGCTGAAACTCCACTCTTCTTCTTCCCGTTTCCATTTCCCTGACCTGCATTCCCACTGCATTTCCCATCAGCAGCAGCCAGAGGGTTTGCCATCTTTTCTGCCACATCCAGCAGCTGTCTCTGGTTTTCTTCCTCTTCTTTCCTGGCTCACAGTCCTCCTCACTCTCTTACTGCAAGGGGCAGGGACTGGCTGGTCTCTTTTGTTTTTATTAAAAAAAATCTTCACCTCAAATTATGAAAAAACCTTCTTAATATCTGTGGGGTTTGATTCTCACTGGGAAGTACCAATTAGCATCTGCTTTACTGGCAGATGAGGTGGAGACCCCAGCTGCTGGTGCTGGAGTGACACTGTACCAACGGTACCTTTGGAGACAGATCTACAGCAACAGGGGTTTTAAACATCAATATTTTTAATTTAAAAAACCAAAAATAGTAAAAAAGTGTCATAAAATTTGTATAAAAATTATAAAATAGTATGAAAGTCTAAAAATACTTAAAGGTTATATTAAAAATACAAAAAATATTTAAAAATAGCAAAAATTGTATTCAAAAAATCCACACTGAGTGTGAGGTGGATGTATCCACTGCCAGGACATTGACAGGGGCTGGTTTTTTCCCACACATCAGGTAAGATCAGGCTGGAAAATCTGCCGCAACAGAAAAATTCGGTGTTGGGAAGGGAATAAAAGCTGGATCTGCAAGCCCTCCCCTATCCCTGCCACACACCACGTAATGGGATTCAGAGCTCAGAGGGGTTTTTCCTGACCAGCTCCATTTGTAGCCAGGCTCTGATTTCTCCGCTGCGCTCTTGCCTTGAAATAAGCATTAATTTAATATTTTAAATAAGTTTTGGAGGAAATGAGATTCCCCCCCCCCCGCCACTTGCTGCACTGGGGAGCTGTTGCCATCTGCAGGCAGCTTCGCCTTCGTGCTGCTCAGCAGAAAGACGTTGAGGGTGGCAAGTAAAGGGGATTTTGCGGGGGCAGAGGTGGAAACTTCCACTCTTTCCTCCCTTTCATAATCACTCTCATTCGTGGAGGTGTTTTTAGCGTCTCTGTCCCTGTGCAGCAGACTTTGGGATGGAAAGACGTTGGTGTCTGGCCTTTGATGGTCTGAGGGTTCTGCAAGAATAATTAATGTAATTACCTAGGACTGTGTGCCATAAAAAAACCTGAGAGCCCATCGCCTCTGGCAAGGTGATTGTAGGTGTTGGATGAGTAAATACAATTGCAGCAAACCCCAGGGAAATATTTAGGGGGTGGTTTCACCCTGAGTCGAGATTTGTTACTGCATCTTGGTCTCTTCTTCCAAAGAGCAAGCAATAGGATGAGAGGAAACAGCCTCAAGATGCACCAGGTGAGGCTTAGGTTGTCCCTGAGGAGCAATTTCTTCCCCAAAAGGATTTTTGTTGTATTCATAGAATCATAGAATCATTAGGGATTGGAAGGGACCTCGAAAGATCATCTAGTCCAATCCCCCTGCCACAGCAGGATCAGCCACATGTCTGGAGGGGTTGCAAATCTGTGTAGATGTGGGATGAGGTATAGCAGTTAGTGGGGACCTGGCAATGCTGGGCAATGCTTGGACTGAAAGACCTTAAAGGTCTTTTCCAAACAAACTGACGGTGATGTACAACAGTGTGCAATTCAGCAGGGCATGAGGGACACGTATGAACCAGAAGAAGCACCAGATCCAGCTCCCCTTCACTTGGAACTTGGCTAATTCCGTGCTTAAGCTCATTGCTAAGGGGTTGCATGGGAAAATATGGCTTAGAATCACAGAATGACGGGATCAAGGTTGGAAAACATCTTCAAGATCATCAAGTCCAACTCTACAATCTCCAGCCACTGAAACACTGTATCTACCAGTTTTTTGGACCTCACCAAGGATGGTGCTTCCATCCCCTCCCTGGCCAGCCCATTCCAAGGCCTCCCCAGTCTTTCTGGGAAGAAGTGTTTCCTAAGACCCAATCTGAACCTCCCCTGGCACAACTTGAACCCATTTCCTCATGCTCTGTTGCTAGCCACTAGGGAGAAGAGGCCAACACATACCTCACTCCAACCTCCTTTCAGGTAGACTTGTTTGTCATCAGAATTAAAAGTTGCTCAAATACCACCCAAAAGGCTGTTCCTAGTAATAATCATGATTATAATCATGATGATAATAATAAGTGTTGTTATTGACCCCTGCACAGAAAATCCTGCCTCTGAAATCCCTCGTCAGGTCTGTTCAGGGAGGAAGAGGACATGGGTCCTCTCACCTATCTCCTTAGACAAACTGCCACTCGCCATATATTTGATGCAAATATTGGTTTCCCATCCCTTGATTCCATTGGGAAAACTGGGAAGTCTCTCATGGAAGTGGCATCGCTCATTCTCTGCCTGATGGCTGGGGCAAATGTGGGATTGGAAGAGGGTGAGAATGCTCTGTGTTTGCCATGTCCCACCTGAGTGGCTCTAGCAGAGGTGATGTGAGCTAGTAACCAGGACTTGTAGGTGATGGAAGCTGGTAACCTCAAAAAATTCCAAAGGCTCTTCAGATTCTGCACCCAGGATGCTGGTGGAGGCTCAGGCAGCCACCTGGGGCAGTTTTCCGGGGAACTCACATGCCTCTTCTTGGAGAGGAGAGGCAGGAAAAACCTGTGGTCCTGCCTGCAAGTACTTGTCCCAATAACAGTTCCACCACCCTTTTTTCCCCCCCTTTTAAAAAATGTGTTTTAATGTTTAGGGGGCAGCTGATCAACTGATGTTAAATCTACTCATAAATCACTATCAGACCTGTCCCTGTCCTGTCCCTGAAGAATGATTTATGCTTTGGGAAACTGAATTCACTTCCACCTCTGTATGACTCCCGTTTCAACCAGTAAAGGGTTGCTGGTGCAAAACTGGACCAGTATGTGCTGGTGGTGAATCAGACCCTCCAGGGAAAAGACTTAATTTGAGTATTTTGGAGCGAGTTGCAGAGCAGCTCTGTGGGGCTGGACCAGGCCTGCCCCAGATAATTTATCACTGCTTGGGGCTAGCACGTTCATCAGACAAATTTATTTCTTCACCTCATGTGAAGAGGTCTGGAAAAAGCCAGGGAAATCATGGACTAGGGCAAGAAGCCCAGGGGATGGGGCTGGCACAGGCAAACCCACCAGTCTGGATCACACAGCTCCTCTTGATGTATTTTGGTTTGGTTTATTTTATTTGTTATTATATTACATTTTACTTTATTGTATTGTATTTCATACTGTTGTATGTATTTTATTTCATACTATTGCATTTTATACGATTGTATTGTATTTTATAGTACTGCATATTTTATTGTATATTTTATTTTACAATGTATTTTAGATTTTTATTTTATTTTACTTCTTTTTTCCCCCTTCTTTACGCTCCCTTGTGTCCCGCCGCGGGCACTTATTTTCACTTCCAAGTTCATCCTATCGACGCTTTCCTCCTCCGTTCGTTTGCTCTGGGCGGGACTTGGCTGGGCAACGAGCTGCTGCTGGTGAGGGGGATTTCCATCCCTGACTCCTGTCCAAACCAGCCCTTTATGTCCCTGTTCAGCGTCTCACAAGGAAGATTTGGCATGATTTCGCGGGGTTTCGGCACAGTTTTACCCCCACCCTGCGCAAGCCGAGCGCCGCAGCCCGTCCCCACGAGCCCCGCTCGTGTGTTTCCCGGCCGGTGCGGAGGGGGCGGGAGCTGGGCGCTTTGGAGGCGCCTGGAGCGGCGATTTGCGCCTGTTTGTTCGCACACTCGAGCTTGTCTGCAAAGCTTCTATTTTATTCTGCTGCTGCCCTGGGCTCACACACACACAGCCCCAGTAACCCCAGTGCCCTCCCTCTGGAGGGGCTGCCAGCTCTGTGTCATTTGCTGCACGGACAGGGGCGCAAGCGCCACACTTAACAACCAAAGTGCTTCTGGTGGAGAAGATCATATTCCTTTAAAAAAATTCAGTTACGTGTGTGCTGTGGCAGATCTGGATCGGGGCTGGTTGTCCTCTTTTATTCTCATTTATTTATTTATTTATTTGAATAGGTAACTCTGCCAGGATCTCAGGGGCATATCCCGGTGTGCCGACGGCCAGGTTGGCATCTGACACCTTCCTTTCCTGCACTGCTCACAGTGTGTGAAGCTGCCCACAGAGCCTCCCTCTGGTAGAGGTTGGTGGGAGACACCAGAGTGACCCTGGGCACTAGCACACCATGGCAGTGGTGATGTGGCAGCAGCATGGACATTGCTATCGAAGGCACCCCTCTCGTGCCTGGTGTTTGATGCCTGTGTTCCCATTGATGGTAGTACCAGCCTGTGGGCCAGCGTGCCCACATTGGGACATAACTGACTGTTCCCCAAGCAGCACAGACCTCATCCCTGGCACCCAGCTGGCAGCATTATTTCTGTACCCAGACACCATGGAGGTGCAGATGTGAGGGACTTTGTGTTTATAGTGACAGGTACCCATAGCCACTGTGTGTTTAGTGAGTATGTACAACACCCTACTGCATTCTATTGTATTTCTGGAGTACTGGTCCAGTTCTGGAACTCCCAACACAAGAAGAACATGGACCTATTGAATGTGTCCAGACTAGGGACATGAGGACGATCAGAGTGATGAAGCACCTGTCCCATGAGGATAGGCTGAGGGAGTTAAAAGTTGCTCAGGCTGGAGAAGAGAAGGCTCTAGGGAGACCTCAGTATAGCCATCTAGTATTTGAAGCAGACCTGTAAGAAAGCTGAGGGGGGAACCTTCTACAGCACCTAGTCGTGATAGGAAAAGGGATATGGTTCAAGTTAGAAGAGGGCAGATTTAGGTTAGATCTGAGGAAGAAATCCCTTCCTGTGAGGGTGCTGAGGCACTGGAACAGGTTGCTCAGGGAGGCTGTGGCTGCACCATCCTTGGAAGTGTTTAAGGCCAGGCTGGATGAGGCTCTGGGCAAGCTGGTCTGTTGAGAGGTGTTGCAGGGTTCTGGGACTGGATGGTCTCTGAGGTCCCTTGCAATCCGGCCCAGTCTGTGAGTCTATGATCCTATGGCTATTCTAGCCCATTCAAGTTGCCCCACCGACCACTCCCTGCATCTAGCCCTCCCCATTTGCACGCGGTCGGGGCTCACGTGACAGAGGCGGAGCCCAGGGGTCGGGTTCCGTTGGCCCCTCCCCAAACCACACCAAAGGGGGCGGTTCCTGTCACTCTGCTCGTTCCCGCCGCGATGTCCCGCCATGGCCAGGAGCCCGACAGGTGAGTGGGACGGGGAGAACAATGTGGGGGTCCTGGCTGACCCCCGGAGTCCTCCCCAGCATCCTTGGGGCCCCATCGGGATCCCCCGATTCCTGTTATCGCCTCGCTGCATGTGCAGTCCCCTTGCATCCTCCCCACACCCGCAAAGCAGCCCATCCTCCCAGCATCCTCACCATCCTCCCCTCATCCCCTCAACCCTCTCCCAGCGTCCTCCCCACCTCCCCCAGCATCCTCCCGGCACCGCTCCCATCCCCCCGCATCATCTGCATCCCCCAACATTCTCCTGTTTCCCCTAACGTCCTCTAGTTTTCTCTGCCTCCCGCCCATCCAGAATCCCGCCTCACCGCGCCCCTTCCCGTCTTCCCCACCCAGCCGGACCCCAAACAAAGGTTCTTGCCCACCTCCCCCTAAAGATACCAAAAAGGGATTTTAGGGCAGAGGCACCTGCAGCGGAGCTCCCGAAACCTTTCCTTCTCCCCCCCCACCTTCTGCCGCAAACAAAAGCTCGGAACGAGCCAGAACCCTTCCGCTCTGCCCCGGTCCCCGCCGTGCTCGTGCCCGTCTCCTCTCCGCTCGGGTGTCGACCCAACGAGCTGCAGCTGCAGCTGCAGCGGTTTAGAACCAAACCTGGCTTGTTTGTTCCCCTGTAAGGGCGGGGAAGCGGGGAAATCACCATCCTAATCGTGCGGCTCTTGGCAGTCGGGGGGGCCGGGCTGCTGGAGCCTTTCTGCCTCGTTGCAATTAATTTGGGTCAGTAATTTCCTGTTGGGGGTGGCAATTCCCCTCTTTGGGGTTGATAATTTCCTACTGGGGTCGATGCTTTCTTGTTGGTGTTGATAGTTTCCTATTCAGGTTGGTAATTTCTTATTGGGGGTTGATAATTTCTTATAGGGGCCAATAGTTTCCTATGGGGATTGATAGTGTCCTATTGGGGGGGGTTGATAATTTCCTGTTGGGGTCAATAATTTCTTGTTGGGGTCAATAGGTTTCTATTGGGGCAGATCATTTCTTACAGTGAGTTGTTGTTTGGGGTTGTTTTTTTCCTCCCTGCATCCCTGGTTTTTAGCGAGGGAGGAGGGACACGCAGCTCTGAGGGAGGGAGGGTGGGGGGGACACTGGAGCTTTGCTGAGGCAGCACTTGGAAATAGGGTTGCATGAGCAGCACTTGGCTTGGGCTCTGGGATAAATCCAGGCTTTGTCCCAAGTCCTGCGGACACTGTGCCATTACTTATTCATATGACAGTTTGGAAGCACCAGCCCCATTGTGCAACTTCCCCCTCCCCTTACCCAGTTTTTCCAGCCCTTGACTTACAAACTCATGGAGCTCCAAGCCAGTGGGAGTCCCTCACCCACCCGAGGATGCCCCACCTTGCCCTGGCCACCCGCAGTGGGGTTTATTTTCCCGCTGTAACCACCTATGGTTTATTTTTAATTCTGTGTTTATGCTGCCCCAGCGATGTGGCAGCTCTGACAGCCCTCCCCCACCCAGTGATGCTTGCCTGACCTTCCCTGGTGATGCTCACTCTCCCCCCCACAATACTGGGTGCATTCCAGTATTGGGATCTCATGGCTTGTGGATCCACAACGGCAGCCCAGGATGGTCAGAACCAGCTTCCTGAGCTGAGCTGATGCAGAATAACTTGTACAACTCAGCTTGGCTGGCACCAGCATCCCTTAGCCTCACCAGGGTGACACCAAAATCCCTCAAATGCCTCCTAAAAGCAAAGGGGGAGAGGCTCTTCTCTTGCTCATCTCACTATGGTTGCCTTTGGAGGGGCTGACATGTTGGCTCGTGCAGCCCTTACTCAGCAACAGCTTCCATAGTGGTTATTTGGTGGGGCTGTGTGGAAGATGTTGTAGAGCTCCACAGGGAGGTTCCCAGACCTAGCTGGTTATCATAAATGATCGAACCAGCACATTTCCCCTTTTTCAAGATGAAATAGAGCCCGAAGGTTGTTTTGGATTCATCCCAAAGCAGCAGTGGGCGCTGCTAAAGTTGTTGCAGCTCAGCCACCATGTTTATCTGAAGAGGGTTTCCTGGGTGGGTGCCAGAACCAACAGGCTCTTGACAAAGTGGCTAAAGCTGAGGGCTTGCACCAGTAAGAAATGTGCAGCAGAGGCAGGGACACCGGTGCTCTTGGACAAAAACAGTTTTGAATCATGAAATTACAGACTAGTTTAGACTGGAAGATACCTCAGAGATAATCCAGCCCCAATCCCTTGCCATGGACAGGGACACCTCTTAGCAGACCAGGTTGCCCAGAGCCCCATCCAACCTTCCAGGAATGGAGTAGCCACAACCTTCCTGGGCAACCTGTTCCAGTGCCTCAGCACCCTCACAGGGAGCGATTTCTTCCTCAGGTCTCATCTAAATCTCCCTTCCTCTACCTTGAACCCATCTACCTGGTCATCACTGGAGTCTCTCTGGAAAAAAGTCCCTCTCCAGCTTTGCTGTAGCCCCTTCAGGTGCTGGAAGGCTGCAGTGAGGTTTCCCCAGAGCCTTCTCTTCTCCAGGCTGAACAGGCCCAATTTCCACAGCCTGTGATTAGAGCAGAGGGGCTCTAGCCCTGTGATCATCCCTGTGGCTCTTCTGACCTCATTCCAATAGCTCCATGTCCTTCTTGTACTGGTGACTCCAGAACTGGATGCACTACTTGCCATCCTCAGTTACCTCTGATCCCCTGACCAAAGAGAGGAGAGATGTCCATCTGTGTAGATGAGTAGGTGAACAGATCTGCTTACGTATTTCTCTTCTGTCTTCCAGTGGAATCGAGTCCCTCTCGTCAGATGAAAAAGGTAAAGAAAGTGGGTTTTTTACAATAATTGCCCATCCTTTGCAGTTTTATAGCTGCTGGCTTAAAATAAAAGTCCCAATGTCATGGATAGCAATTTTGAGGGTATCTCTTGAACAGTGCTCTTTAAAATCCATTTTTCTTTGCTTTTCGTTCCCTTCCCCTGACCCTCATCAGTACAAAAGCTCCAAGAGATGAGGTAAGTCATGGACTGAATCACAGAAGGTTACAGGTTGGAAGGGACCTTGAAAGATCATCCAAGTCCAACCTCCCTGCTGGAGCAGAGTAAGCCTGCAGCACCTGGTGTACCCAGACTGTCTCCTGTCCAAGTACAAACCAGGCCCGGCCCTGCTTAGCCAATCCAACATTCCATTGAATGTGTTGGGATGAAAGGGACCTCCAAAGGTCACCCATTCCAACCCCCCTGCAGCAAGCAGGGGCATCACTCATTAGACCAGGTTGCCCAGAGCCCCATCAAGCCTGACCTTGAATGTCTCCAGGGATGGGGCCTCCACCACCTCTTTTGACTACGGATCCAGCACCCTGAGATTAAAGAATTTTTTCCTGATGTCCAGCCTTTTCCAGCTTAAAACCATGACCCCTCATCCTATTGATCCTTGCCCTATTGAATAGTTTTTCCCCCAATGGCTTTTCTCTTACAGAGGTGGTGGCCAATGGCACAGAGGGAAAGGGCTCACCCGAGGAGTGCCCAGCAGGTGAGCACTGAGGCTTCTCCCAACTTTCGTGACTGCTGTGAAAACCCATAATTTCACTGTGAATTGCCCTGAGTGAAGCACCAGAGTTACTCCAGGTTCTAAAAAAAATTGAAGTCCAGCACCTTGTCTGTCATGTGTAACCTTCACAATAGCCTTGGTGACCACTGAGTCTTTTCCAATACTGAGATGCTTAGATTGGAAAGGACCTTAGAGTTCGTCTCCGCCAACCCCCCTGTCATGTGCAGCAACATCTCTCCACTACACTTGGTTGCTCAAGGTCTCATCTAGTCTGGTCTTGAATATTTCCAGGGAGGGGGGCAGCCACAATCACTCTGGAAGTTGATTTCAGAGTCTCTTCACCCTTGCACTGAAAGTGTCTAAGTGCTCCTCAGTCTTTTCTGTGCCCTAACTTTCCACCCAACCTGACGTATCTAAACTCATTTATTTAATTCTGCCTGCACCTAATGGGCTTTAATTTCCTCAAGGAGATGACAGCTCCGAAACCAGCTTCAGCAGCAGCTCGGAAGAGGAGTCAGGTGAGCATGATGTTGTGATTTATCTCTTTTCTCCCTCAGAGTTGTTCGTTCAGCTGCTGTCAGTGGGATTAGCTCCAGGATTCTTCTACAAACCCACTAAAGCAGAACGATATCTTTGTGCACAAACGTTTTCCCGGCCACTCAGCTATGGAGAAGAGCAGCAGCTCATCTTGCTGTGGCCTCATAGGCACAGTATTCCCCAGGTAGTTGTCTAGACACCAGGAGGTTATAAATCTACTTAAAAGTTGGCAGCAGAAGTGGCAAAACAGGATGGACAGGAAAAGA
Source organism: Rhinopomastus cyanomelas (assembly GCA_013400115.1). Classification (NCBI taxonomy): domain Eukaryota; kingdom Metazoa; phylum Chordata; class Aves; order Bucerotiformes; family Rhinopomastidae; genus Rhinopomastus; species Rhinopomastus cyanomelas. The sequence goes on from VXBP01008189.1 coordinate 840,956, forward strand.
ATTGAAGGAAGTGTTTTGCTGCTCATGGAAAGCGGCGGCTTTGTGCTCACATGGGTTGTACCACCACCACTACTAGAAGTTTAGTTTAGTTTCTGGCAAGGTTGATGGTCTTCTGTTCACTAATCTCAAAGCTTTCTCTCTTCAGATGCAGAGGAGTCAGACGGAAAGAGGTCGGGTGAGCGAGCTTTTCCTTACTTCTGCCTTGTAAGGCATGGTGGAGCTGGTCTTTGACTGTGAGGCCAGCCGTGAAGCCGTGACAACTCCCCAGTTTTCTCTGTGGAACAAGCATGAAATTTGTTAGTGGGTTATGAATTGCACTCAAAGGACCAGCTTATTTTCATAGAATCACAGAATCGTTCAGGTTGGAAAAGACCTTCAACTGTTAACCCAGCTGTTCTGTGTCCCTAAGCTCCATATCAGAGCTGTCACCTCTGTGTCTTTTGAGCAGAATGACCTTACAGAGGCTGGGGCTGAGCTGAGCCTCCCTGTGCCATGGGAGCTGCCACCTTGCTTGTGGCTCAGGGGTGGATCCAGTGTTAGGAGCCAACGCACTGGGGGGTGTTTGCCTGATGGTTTGCAGGAGATGTGTGTGTTTTCTAGGAGACTGGTGGCCCAGGGTGACTTTGGGACAGCCCAGCTTGTTGCCTCCTTGTGGAGAATGATAGATTTAGATGAGATCTTAGGAAGAAATCCCTCCCTGTGAGGGTGCTGAGGCACTGGAACAGGTTGCCCAAGGAGGGTGTTTGGTGCTCCAGCCCTATAAGTGTTCAAGGCCAGGTTGGATGGGGCTCTGGGCAAGCTGGTCTGCTGAGAAGTGTCACTGCGTTTGGCAGGAGGTTGTCACTGGATGATCTCTGAGGTCCCTTCCAACCCAAACCATTCTGTGACAGGGAGCTGGAGCCTGCCCTTCCTCACACCTCATCACGCTTGGCTTCTGCAAAATCCAAACTCCACTGTGTGGGTGAGAAGCTCTGCTGGCTTGTGTGCTGGGGGGTTAGTGAGGAGGATTCAGGGCACTAGTAAATCATTCCAGGGATACATAAACTCTGAGTACAGTGATTAGTTGCAGGCCATTGCCAGCTTCCATGCCAGGCAGTTGACCTTTGTACTTGACACAATTAGGCTCATACTGGGGATGAATCTCTAAGACTTGGGTCCTAGGAATGTTCTCCTTGGGTTCTGATGGATGTGAGCAGATTAAATGCTGAAGATGGGGCAGAAACCTCCTGGAGGCTGAGGTTTTCCCAGCAAATGTGTTTATTTGTAGCTGAAGAACAGGAGGAGTCGTCGGTACCGTGCCGCAATGAATCAGGTAGTAACAGATCCCCTGAGGGCTGGTTTGTGGGGTTTGGATGTTTTCCCCGTGCAGTTTTTAGTGGCTTTGTTTCGAAGAAGCTGATATTCCTGTTTCCTCAGTAGGAGCGACCTGTCTGCCATCGTGTGAGCGCTGCAGGAATGACAACGTACGTCAGTAAAACCCTACAAGCCCCAAAGCTCTTAGCGTTGAGACAATTAGCAAATTGCCACGCTGCTCTTTATCACCTTTTGAAGTGTTGTAAGTAATTTTTAATCTATTTACAGGACCAGAAGGAGCAAGTGACCCCCAGGATCCTTGCTGGAGGACAGCATGTGTATGGAATTTTTTTAATAGGTTTTTTTAAAATCATACTGTTATTTAATGAGCTTAATATATTTTTAATACTACTAACAGTGTTCTGATCAAAATAATTTCTCCCTTTGGGCTAAGTGGAAAAAAGATTAATTTGCTGCCCAAGTGCGTTTGGAGCGACAGCGGAAGGGAATGTGGTCAGCATGCGGTGCTGCTCCGACCTCGACTGGAGCAGGGGCTGAGCCCTTTGGTTAGAAGCAGCCGCTTCGCTTGCAGGAAATGTTGTGCAAAAGGTCTGTTTCAGTTATTTTGCGTCTGCTGGCCGCGTCCTCCTGGCTGCATTTCAACACTCCACAGACGGTTTAAACATAAAGATGGAAGGGAAAAAATGCTTGTGGCTTCTGGGCTATTGAGATAAAGTGCCCCGAGCTTGTTGGGGTGGGACGTTTCTCTGCTGTGCATCACAAACCATATTTTTGTGGTGAAAATTAAGCTAACGGGGTCCCTCTTGACCACGGCAGGGTGCAGCTGGATGGAGAAGGGACCTACCAGTGCAGCCTCACAGGGTTGATTTTCGAGGTCACAGGGGCAATCAAAATCACGTATTGCCTCTTATCATGGAGCAAATATGCCAGCCTGGTGAAGAAGCCATGGATTGTTGGTGGCCCCCTCTTTGACGTGTGCTGCGATGGAGCCGCTGCTCTCACCTCCATCCAGTTTCCCCACTCTCTATGCCTGAGTGGTGAGTGCCGGCCAACAGGGGCTGGGGGTGCTTTGTGGTGCAGGAGGTGCTTAGACATCCCTGTGTCCCCACAGATCAAGGCACTGGCATGGCCTTCAAGGTTTTTCATGTCAAAGACTCAGGCGCAACCATCGAACCCACCGCTGAGTACTCAGCATCACATGTTAAGTGGCTGGTGAGTTCACTGTCACCTGTGGGTACCCTCATCCAGAGCCAGGAGCCTGTGCAGTACCACGGAGCCGTCATCCTCTACAAAGTCGTAGACCAGCATCCCTCCTTATCCTTCCGGGTCTATGTGGCCACCAACAACGACTCCTTTATCAAGGTAGGACTTTTGTGGGGTGGTGGGACTTGAGACTGCCAATAAGGATGGTTATTAAGGGATGCTGAGCGGAGGACAGGTTGTGGTGAGGGATGTTCTTCTCTCACCCCAGTGTTTACATTGAATAATAACATACATAAACATAGTATTTAAGAATAGTAAAGATAAATACAGGAATATAAAATAGGATTATGTAATTTTTCTTATATATATACACACACATTATAGATACATATGGGAATAATATGTCATATATTTATACACATTATATATGTGTGTATATATATATAAATATATATACACATTATATATATAGATATATATATGTCATATATGTAATGTATAAGAATATATAATAGATGTATACATATATTATGTGGGCAGCCTGGTCTGGTGAGAGGTGTCCCTGCCCATGGCAGAGGGTTGGAACTAGATGATACCTGAGGTCCCTTCCAACCTCAGCCATTCTATGTACAAATACATATCTGTCCCTATCTAATGAAACCTCCATACCAATAGGATCTTCCAGGTTAGGTAATTCTACTGGCCAACATTCTCACAAGTTCCTGTAGACAATGAAATTATCAGAAAGCTGTTTGCCACCAAAATTCATGTTGCTCAGGAAGAACTTCTTGTTCTCTCACTTCTTTCTCACTGCAATATGGGGAAAACACTAGCTGGGGACTACAGTGAATGAACCTTCATTTTGTTTGGATTGTGAGCCTCTCCTATCTACTTTTACCCACGTAGCACAATAGCTGAAGAAGTTTTTTTTCCTGGTTTTTGAGGATGGTGTTTGGGTAAAATTTGCCCTGTGGAATGAGCCATGGCCATTCCATAGAGCTGGGGCTTGACAAAACCCAACGTACCCCAGGTCTGAAGCGTTAAACCTTTCACTGAGGTAACACTTAAATAATGTTTTTAAATTTTAGGATATCGCAAGAGCTGTAAAACATTCAAATAAGAAATTCATTAAGATTGACAAGCCCCCTGTATGCCAAAAACTGCTTCAGAATGGAAAGAGGTACCGACTGGTTTGTGAGCCAGAGGCTGAAGTAACTCCAGAGGTAAGTCCTGTGCACAGCGTGGTACGCACTGGCTTTTCCTGTATGTTCCCTCACTGGCATTAAGGGCATTTTTCACATCCATTTTTTTCATCACATCTTTGCTGCAGAAATAATTTGCAGCAGTGTGCAGCTCTTAGAGCTCTAAAGCTTTGTGGTCAGATCCTGATGCTGAAGTCAACAGCGGAACCCTAGGAGTTGGGCAGGGGGCCAACAGCCTCCTTTGTGTTCCAGTTTGGGATAAATATTTATTTTCCGTGTGTTTATGCTTTCTAGGAAATCGAGTTTGTTGACGGGTCTCTCTTGAAACTGAAAAGTTACATCGAAGTCTATTTGGAGAAACCCGACGACTTCACCTTGTCCCTAGTTGAGCTGGAGTCAGAGGCGACTGTGTGGAAAGCGAAGCTGAGAGAGAGTGAGTCTTGGCTCTTCCCACCTGCAGGAGTCAGGCAGAAATTGGGGTGCAGTTCAGCCCTTGAATGAACCCAAATCCCTGCTGTTAGGTTTGGAGCTGCAAGTGATAAAACATGAAGAGCTCGTGTAGGGGATGTTGTGATAACCTTGTGAGCAACTGGTGAAGGCTTTGGGGCTGTGGGACGATGCTCTGCTTTAGTTTTACTTCTGGGGAATGTTGTGTGGGTTGGATAAAAGGGGAAAAACAATCTCATTCTGTAAAAGTTTCCTTGGAAGTGCTCAAGGCCTGGTTGGATGGGGCTCTGAGCAACCTGGTCTGGTGAGAGGTGTCTCTGCCCATGGCAGGAGGTTGGGACTGGATGATCTCTGAGGTCCCTTCCAACCTAAACCATTCTATGGTTCTATCATTTTAGCTTAGCAGCTTGGTTTTATGAGTCTTGAGGATTGATGAGAATTGCCCTGAGAAGAGGGACTTGGGGGTGCTTGTGGACAAAAAGCTCAGCATGAGCCAGCAGTGTGCACCTGCGGCCCAGAAGGCAAACCAGATCCTGGGCTGCATCAGGAGAAGTGTGGCCAGCAGGTCGAGGGAGGTGATTCTCCCCCTCTACTCCGCTCTGGTGAGACCCCACCTGGAGTGCTGCGTCCAGTTCTGGAGCCCTTATTACAAGAAGGATGTGGAGATGCTGGAGCTTGTGCAGAGGAGGGCCACGAGGATGATCAGAGGGCTGGAGCACCTCTCCTATTGGGAGACTGAGTGAATTTGGGCTGTTGAGTCTGGAGAAGAGGAGGCTCCGAGGTGACCTTATTGTGGCCTTTCAGTATCTGAAGGGGGCCTACAAAAAGGCTGGGGAGGGACTATGTAGGATGTCAGGTAGCAACAGGACTAGGGGCAATGGAGCAAAGCTGGAGATGGGTAGATTTAGGATGTGAGGAGGAAGTTCTTCAGCGTGAGAGTGGTGAGAGCCTGGAATGGGTTGCCCAGGGAAGTGGTTGGGGCCCCATTCTTGGAGGTGTTTAAGGCCAGGCTGGATGAGGCTCTGGCCAACCTGGTCTAGGGTGGGGTGTCTCTGCCCATGGTGGGGGGGTTGGAACTGGATGATCAGGTGGTCCCTTCCAACCCTGAGTAATTCTGATTCCATAACTTCTCCAGTGAAGTGATCCTGCTGCAGCAGGGGGATTGGACTAGATGATCTTTCAGGGTCCCTTCCAATCCCCAATGATTCTATGATTCTATTAGATGTATGGCTTAGCATTGGGAATTCTGCCCTTACCTCCTGTTTCCTCTGAAACCCCTTTGCCAGGTGACTGGATCCAGTCTGACCAGAACAAAAATGAGCAGAAGAGGACCACAGGCAGTAAGTGGAGCCTGAAGATCAGGTGGTGTTGCTTGTTGTCCATGCACCTCCCTCATTATAGTGACTCAAGTGATAGGGAAGAAGTAACATCTTCTCTCAATTGCTTCGTAGACCTCAAAAAGCGGAAAGCAGCCCTCAACATTTTGGAAGAAGATGAGCTCTGTAGCAAAAAGCAGAAGACAACCAGTCCTGCAGGTACCGTGCAGTTCAGAAGAACAGGTTTGGGTTGGTTTGTACCCGATTAATCGGACCTGTACTCACTTTTCTTTCTTCTAAATCTTGGCAATAGTGGCTGTTTTTGAAAGGGGCTTTCACTGCCTGGTCAGGTTTTGCTCTCCTGAGGCCTAACAGGCTGAGTTTTTCTAAAAAAAAAATAATTTATACCCATTTGTTGTTAACATGTGATGTCTTGGTGGTCAGAAATTCTTGTTGTCTGGGAGAGAGCTCCTCCAAGAAACTACCCTTCTACTAAAAGGTCCTTGGAAAAAAGCACAGAAGAAATAGTTCTGTAAATAATGAAAATAAATTGGCAAGAGTAGTCACGTTAGTGTTTGTTTATGGGTGCACGCAGGTATCAGAGGGAGAGGTGCCACCTCTCAGAACCTCAGTTTTAGGTGCCTTTGTGTCCTCTGTCTCCAAGGCTTTGGGTGCTTGGTAACCCAACATCCCAATGGAAATTGTTCTGCTGGATGAAGAGAAAAAAAACCCTTTGCAGCAGCCACATGCAGTCAGGTGGTGTCATCTCTGTGGGCTTTGTAGTCCTTCAGGGGCTTTTCTCTAGCCTTTGGCTGGATCATCTGAATAAATCACTGTGTGTGTGTTGTCTGCTGAGCTAACTGTAGTTTGGTTACAAGTTTAATGAGCAAAGTAATGTTGAATCTCAGTTGTGTCAAATCTCATTTGTGTTCTGCACCTTTTCAGATGAAACTGAGACGAGAAACTTAACTGATCAGCAGCTGATGGTGATCGCAAAGCAGTTTGGTCGACAGTGGAGAGAAATTGCCATTGAGTGTCTTCAGATGGAAATGAAAGACATTGAGCAGATCCGGGCAACAGAGGAGGAAGTTAATATGCAAAAATTTCTGGTGTTGAGCAAGTGGAGGGACAGAGAGCAGAGCAATGGGACCGCAGAGGCTTTGTACAGAAGCCTGCATGAAAAAGCCCCCTATGAGATACTACAAACCTTACAAGGTAGCCCATTCCCATTGTAATTGTTTAATTCCAACAGGGTGTTTCAGAGGTATGTTAAGAATTTGCAGCAGAGAGTTTACTAGATGCCCAGCTCAAAATTGTCTCCTTTCTGATATCAGTGCTGGGTTAATGGTTGGACTCGATAATCCTAAAGGTCTTTACCACCCTGAAAGATTCTGTACTTCTGTGATTCTTCTATGATTCTGTACTTCTGCAATGCCCTTCAGAAACTAATGTGAAATGAATAAGTCTTCTAGCGCTAGCTGTGCTGAAGGTACTCACAACATCACCTAGTCAAGCAAACCAGTGTTAGATACCCAGGGCAACTCTTAGTCTTCTCCACCAGTTCTTAAGAAGAGCTGTGTGGGTCTTTTATGTATTTTAGGATCATTAAGACCTTCCCCTGACAGGTGACTTAGCAGTTTGGTCCTCACTTCCTTACTGCCCTGCTTATTTCCGTGAGGGTTCAGTTCACCTTCTGTACACCTGAGTCGTATGGTGAGCCGAGAGCTCAACCAGCCAAGGGGAGCCTTTCTCAGAACCTAAATATAGATTGTTATTTATTTTCTGGAAAAGGCAAAACTTTGTTCTTCTGTAATTCACCCTCAAGGCAACCTGGCTGCAAAGACTGGAGATCTGCTCATGCTCCATCGCTCATCTGACTCTCCCAAACCCACTGGTGGGTTGTTAGCATCTCATAGGCTTTCAATACTTTTCCTATCAAGTGTGCATGTTGCAGCAACTTTCTGAGGTCAGACAATCCACACATGTTTGTGCCTATTCCTTTCCTCAGGTTTCTCAGCACAGTGCTGAGCTGGTGGAGCTGTGGTAAAAGGAGGATGGTGGGAGCTTCACCAGTCAACTGTGCCCCTTCCCCAGGATCTCACTGAGCTTCTGGAAGGACACTGTGAGGTGCCATCACTCAACAAGAAGCTTTGTCAAGAAATGTGAATGAAATTGGGCGCAGAGCTAAGACTTTGAGGAGCAGTGACTCAGGTGGTGGATCCTGGGGTTGTGGCTGGCAGTGCCAGGCTTCGTCGACAGGGAAGCCCAACACCCAACTTTGCCTGATTTGCGCCAGTCCTGGAAGACTGGAGGAAACTGCTTTACCACGTCCAGGCATTTGGTGATTGCTTGGAAATGTTTTTATTTATATCAGGGAAAAATGGGGAGAAACATTCTGCAGGAGCTTTCATCCCCTTAGAAAAATACTGAGCTATGACTCTTGAATCATGAGGTACACTGAGTTTCTCACAGATCAGGAGGTAAACGCCTTTGCAATGATCACTGTATATGTCCAGAAAGACTCTGCTTGTCTACATCCAGTCCTTGTTAAGCTGTGGTTCTGCCTTCTGAAAACCCAAGGACTGTTTCATGGGAGCACCACTGTGGACCCCAGGCAGCTTTGGATGTTTCTGGGGAACTTCCACTCTTTTCTCTCTAGTCTGTCTCAATTTTTCTGAGATGTGTTTTTTTTTTTTTTTAATTAATTTTTCTAATGATAATTTTTTATGAGTTAATTTTTTTATGTTATAGAAATTTGTATGTTGTGGAATTGGTTTATGTTGTTGAAATTTTTTATGTTGTATAATACTTTTTTGTTTGGAACTTTTTATACTTTTTTAAAAAATGTGATTGATTTTAACTTTAATAGAATTAGATGCTTAAACTACACCAGGAGAAGGCAAAACTTGCATGAAGGCTGTTACGCTGCCGGCGTTGGAAAAGGTTTGTGAAGAATATTTGCAGAAGAGAGCAGAGATCTAATATGGGAGATTGTCTTGTTTCTAAAGACAAGGGATTCCTTCGGATCATCTCCCTCTGTGTATATTCATGAAAGAAAAAGCATACTTTTAAAAATCAGGATAAAGGAAACATTTCTACTATTTCTATATGGTTGTTGAGTTTTCAGTTTTGTTGTAGCTATTGGACGGAAGTAGCAAGGTGGTTGTATGTTGTGGGGCGTCTTTCCGATCCTTGAGCCTCCACTGCTGTGTATAAACCAAGAGGTGGCCAAGGCAAAGGGCTGTTGGTGCCCAGGACCTTTTGTTCATGGGACACTTAGGTGGGGAAAGGTGCTGTGGGAGGCAGGGGGGTGGTTTGGGACCCTCCATGCTCAGGAAGAGCTACCCTGGGTTTTTCTCTCTGGGAAAAGTGGAAGAAAATAGCCGCCTGGAGGACCTTTACTACAGAATCATAGGATCTTTGCATGATCATTGAAGGTCATCTAGTCCAAACCCGTAAAACAAGCAGGGACGTAACACACACCCCATAAAGCTCTAAGAGTGCTGCCTGGTCAGAAACAGGAATCCGTAAATTTGAGTTGAAAATGTGGTGCTTGTTTTTAATAATGAGGGTAACTGGATAGCATGGTAGAACATGAAGAAAGTTTGGACTAGATAATCTCCAGAGGTCCCTTTAAACACCTACCCTTCAATGATGAGGTCTTCAGACTTCAGCTTCTTTTAATCTAAATGAAGAGCCTTTTTAAAAGTTGTGTGCTATTTCTGTAATCTTCAGTTTGGCTTTGTCCAGCCAGAAGTAATGGAACCATTAGAGTTACATCACAGCCCTGAGGCAGGAGGTTGCTCTTGCCTAGGCTTGGTCTAACAGCGTGTGTATTCTGAGGGAGCAACGACCCATGATCTAGTTCAAGTGGTGAAAATTTAGATGATTATGTGTTCAGGCATAATCTTGAGGAAGAGAATGGAGATTGCATCTGGAAGAGCCTGGGTTCCCACCAGACCCATGGCATCAAAGGGAGCTGCTTGGGCGTCACCAAGGGGGAGAGCTTGGGTAAACCAAGTAGCAGGGGAGAGCTGAAGGACAAGGTAGGTAATGGGAACTGGCTGGGACGTGGCCAGAGCCACATCTTGGCGAAGGGCAGACCTGCCAAAGGGGATTGTCTGGGCTGGACTTGGAAGATAATCACGCTGTCACCCCTCCTGGCCTTCAAAGTTCTGCACAAATCCTCTAGCCTGGCTGGAGCTAACGATTGAGCCATTGATCTCAGCAGGGCCAGGATTTCAATCTGGAAACAATGCAACTGGGAAAAAAATCACTAGGAATGAGAATGAGACAGAGTTCAGTGCTGTTCTGGAACTGAGTGGCCCAGATTTGGACACAATATTCCAGATGCGGTCTCACCAGGGCAGAGTAAAGGGGGAGGAGAACCTCTCTTGATCTTCTAACCACCCCCATTTCTGATCCACAATCTTGAGGAAGAAAAGAAAGTCACCCTGTTTTGAATGCAAACGTTAGTTTTATTGGGCAATAAATAGACTATATAAGGAATACCTTAAATTGATTACTATAAATACGTTTCAATTTCTGAAACATTACAGTCGAATGCATATGTTGAACACCAACGGCAAATGGCAGTCAAGTGTTCGGTGGGGTTGGGAATGTTTTTGGTGCCACAATGTAGTTTATCTTCCAGAGATCTGGAAAAATTCCTTTCAGATCCCCAAAGCACCTTGCAGGGTCTTGACCCTTCTGTTATTTTTTTCCTCCAAAGCATCGCTTGGCTAAATTTCTCCCCAAGGTGCTGAGAACCAGGTGCTTACAGTGAAAACTCGGGAGACCTCAGGTAGCTCATGAGCCTGTTGATGGTGACCATGCGGATTCGGAAGGCCTGAAGGATGCTGCAGAGCCTCATCCTCTCCTTGAAGTTGGCCAGTTCCACTCCGGCTGATGGCTGTGACTCGTTCCTGCTGCTGGTCCCGAGCACCTGGGGAGACGTAGAGGTGTTAAAAACAACCATCAAGAAAGTGACTGAGTCATAAAGATCTTCCGATTTCTTCCTCTTGAGTGATGATGATAAGATTTACAAGTAAGAATGTATGCTTGTAAATGGGAAAGCCAAAATATTTATGATATAATTGAAATACTTTATGTTAAAATTAATGGACGGGATAAAAATTGAAAGATTTAATGTTATAATTAATTGACTTAGGATGAAAGTATAAATACTTAGCATTATAAGTAATTGAGAGGATAACAGCTGAAGTACTTAAAATGAATTTACTTAGGATAAAAGTTGAAATATTTAGAATTGACTCACAGGATGTGCAGCTGCACTCACCTTGAGTTCAAAATGTCCTATTTGTGCACAAAGGCTTTTTCTACCCAGGAATAAAGATGCTTTTAAAATAATAAGCCTGTAGCCAGTCTAGTGACCTTTTAGACTGGGTTTGTCTGCCTGTGGCCAGAATGTCCAGGCTGGAAGAATCATAACAAGTTTATAAATAGCTAGTTTTTAAATTTCAATTTTTAATGAAAAGAACTTTTAATTCAGATTTTAAATGTACTGACTACAGAATGGGGCAAACAGGATGAAAATGGCTGATCTAAAACAGAAAGAGTTGAGAGGGAGGACAGAACTCTACTCACTTTCATCATTTCATCGATTGCTGCCAGCACTGTTTGATCATCTAAGTTTTCCAGCTCTGCCCTGTAGGCATCCAGGTCCCCATAGATGCCCTGCAGGCACCAGCCCTGCGAAAGGCAGAATTATTAGGAAATCTGTCGGTAAATGCTTTAAACACGCAGTAAAAGAAAAAAGGGCTCTTTGGGGAAATGATTTACCATATTAAAAGTAGAACTTTCCAGCACTGGACAGTTTCCAGCCTGTGGATGAAAGAAGAAACAGGAGTCAATGATTTCGTGAAAGTGCGGATTATATAAAAATATGATGCTGAAACTGTAAGTATCTTTTATTTGTACTATTATTATTTACCTTTGGATCCTCAGCTGTGCAGGCCCTTATGGTGTTGCTTTGATTCTTTGTGATATCTTCCAGATCAACTTCTTCAAGGGTACATTCAAACCCCAGGGTGCCTGACTCCTGCATTGAAAAGGCAATAAAAAAGGGTGTTAGACCCTTCTTCATAGTTTGCGAGTGTGTGCATGTAGACAACTACAGTTGCACTCGATATGCAGGCGGGTGAGTCTAAAGGGAATAAGCCCAGGCTTCCTTAGCCAAGTAGCCCTAGAGAAGGACACCTGAACATATCCCCTTCCTAAGGGGGTCCGCATGGGATGCAGAAAAGCCAAGTCTTAAGGGGAGGTTACAGAGAGCGTCCAACTCCTGGGTACCTTCAGCAACACATCTCTGCCTGCCTGGGTACCACTACTGCCCCATCACCACTGCCCTGGCTACCACCTCACTGTCTGGCTTGATGCCATCACTGTTCTCCTGAGTACCTCCACTGTCCCATTACCACTTCCATGGGTACCATTGCTGCCTTCTGGGGTACATCCCTTCTCCAATCACTGCTTTCCTGAGTACCCTCACTAATCCATCATTGTTCTCCGGGGTACCATCCCTACCCTATTGTGTCTTGGGTACCCCCCTATCAAATCACTGCTCTGATGAGTACCCTCCATGCCTCATCACTGTCCTCCTGGGCACTTTCACTTACGCATCACTGTTCTCTTGGGTGTACCGTCACTGTCCTCTTAGGTACCCCCCATTCCATAACCGCCGTCCTGAGTACACCCTGGCCCTTCACCTGCTCCCATCCCGTCACCCGACGGTGCCCCCGCAGACCTTCAGCCGCTGGACCGCGCCGTTGGCAGCCGCCAGCAGCTCCCGGGAGCGGTTCAGCCAGACGGGGAGGATGTGGCGGGGAAGGTCCGGCGACGCCGGCAGACCTCGGGTGAGGGGCGGCAGCGCCAGGGCCAGACAGAGCACCGTCAACAGCCCCGGTACTGCCCGTCGTGTCCCGAAGAGCCGGTGTCCGGCGCTAAGCGGCACTGCCCGTTCGGTGCTGCCGGTGCCGTCAACGTTCCCGGTGCCGCCGGTTCTCCCGGTCCCACCGCGCTGCTCCATGCTGCTCCCGGGGAGAGTCGTGTCTGTGCCGTGAGGGCCCGGGAGGTTTTTATGGGGCTGGAGGGAGCGGGAGTTCCCCCTCTTCTCTTTTCTCTTTCGTGGGGANGGAACCGGGGGACCGGAGCTTCGGGGGATGCTGTGGGGATGGCTGGGCACTGGGTGGATTGGGGGGAGGCTGATGTGGACAGGGCTGGCCATGAAACTCTTGAGATTCGATAAGGGCAAGGTGATGCACATGGGTCGCGGCAAGCCCTAGGGTCGGCACAGGCTAGGGGTGAAGGGATGGGGAGCAGCCACAGGAGAACGACTTGGGGGTGCTTGTGGAACTGGAAAAGCTGGACATGAGCTGGCAGTGTGTACTCATGTCCCGTCGGTGTCCAGCGGTGTGGATAGCAGGCCAGGGAGGATATTGTGCCTCTCTGCTCCACTCTGACAACACTCACCCTGCAGGACAGGGTCCAGCTCTGGGGTCTCCAGCGCAGCAGAAACATGACGGACTTGATGAGAGCAGGGCCAAAGGGGACCCCAGAAATTGTCACCTGCCTTGTGTAGAAAGGCTGGGAGAGGTGGGGGAGCCCAGCTGGAGAAATCCTCGGGGAGACCTTTAAAGGGACTGATAAGAAAGATGGAGACACAGCTAACAAAATGGTTTAGTGGTGAAATTGGCAGAGTAGGGTTATTGGTTGGACTTGATGAGCTCGAGTCTTTTCCAACATGAATGATTCTACGATTCTATGACTTTTTATCAGGGGCTGTTGCGACAGGATAAGGGGTGACGGGTTTGAACTTAAAGGGGCAGATTTAGATGAGATATTAGAATAAGTCGTTGATACTGAGGATGGTGACATGCTGGCCCAGGTTGCCCAGAGAGGTGGGATAAGCCCCTGGAACCATCTCAGGTCTGGCTCTGAGCAACCTGCTCTGGTTGGAGATGTCCCTGGTTGGACAGAAGAGCTTTAAATGTCCTTCCATCCCAAACCCCTCTGTGATTCCACTCCCTGTGCATACAGAGTGCAGGGAGCCTGTAGAAAAATGAGAGTGATTCAATTCATGTGTATGACACACAGGAGAGCTTCGCCAATTCCATTCTTTATTATTATGTCATGAATGAATATTAAGCAGAACATGCTTGGAAATGGGGTTTTTGTCCCTGATATTTCGGTCTAACTGCCAGGTATTTCAATTAGTTTGTATTGCACATGGCCAAGAGGCTGTGGAAAACTTTCTATCTGTTGGGCCTGCCATAAAGTCAGTGGGAATTTTGCTCTTTGGAGCAGGATGAATCAAGAGTTTATATTGCATTTTCAGATTCTTTTCTATTTTAATTGACGTTTTGTTTCCAATAAGAGGGCTGTGGTGTGCCTGGCTTTGCTAGAAGACTGGCGCTGTATCATTTTCCAGTTTCACCGTGTGTGTGTTTTCCATCTTGTTGGGCTCTGGGATGTGATTTTTTGGCTTCTGTAGGAGACTTTTTATTTTTTTTCTGATGCAGAAGTGAAAGAGCCTTTGCGCAGACACTCTGGAGGCATGTTCTTGAAAAGGCATCAGCCCAGCTTTCCAGGTTTCTCTGCCCAATGCTTGGTCATAGCGTTGCCTTCAGTGGAAGGTTTCTCCTCAGGTGGGGTCCTGCTGTACACTTTGGACACCAGCTGCTTGGTCCTGGCATTCTTATGTTGCTTTTTGACAAGTACTGGGATGTTGGGTAGTTTTTTTTGCCCAAAAGGAGGAATGTTTAGCCCAAACAGCTGAATGCAGCTGCTACTGAATGGGTGTTGTGCACAGAACAATAGTCTCAAGGGAAGTGGTACACGAAGGTGCCTCTTCTCAAAGGTTTTATGGGCCAGGAGAAAGGTCTTTCCTGTTTACTGTTGAGTCCCAACTTCTGGAGGGACTTGTTTGTGACCCAAAGCAGCGAAATGTAGTAGGGAAATAGGACTGCAGAGTGCTGCTGGGAGATGGCTAGGATGGCAAGAGCATCTTCTCAGAGGAATGCTCATCCGAAAGGATCCCCAGCCATGACGATCTGAAAAATAGAGGCTCCACAACCGTACAGCCATGCAACTAGGACACTTCTGACACTGTTTTATGCAAAACCTTGAGCTCTAGCTGATTTTATTCCCTGTCATTTCTCTCTCTTATGATACATGGCTCACAGGCCATTCGTAAGGAGTGTCCTCTTGGTGTTCAGGTGCCTCCAAAGCAGAAGCATGCTCTTGGTCAGTGCTTCCTCAGCCTAAGAGTCAGATAATGTCTTACTGAATATGTCCTAATACTGATGAGTATTAGAGGATTGGAAATTGTTGAGAAATAATTGTTACTTCATTTACTGCTGTACAAATAGAAAGGTTCTTTTGCAGTTTTCTATAAAGAACCATGTCCAAAACTTTCTGTTACCATTACTCCTTGGTTTTCCTGACAGCATCTGATTCTGAAGTCCTACATCTAATGGAGTTGGGCTTGGCCAGATTCTGCTCTTTTTGCCTGATTTGTGCCTACAGTCTCAGCTTGACTGCACTAGCCTTTTGGCTGAGGACAACGCATTCACAGTCATGTGTAAAGCCCTTCTCACTGAGATACGCCTTCAAGTGATGTGTCAGATATTAACTTATGGCTCCTAGCAATAAAATCATAATTGTTTGAAGCAGATATTATCATAGAATCATTAGGGACTGGAAGAGACCTCAAAATCTGGATTCTATTCCTAGACTCATCCTCCTGTTATGGCTTTGATGTTTGTTGGTGGTTTTAAGGAGCCTGATGTCTAATATTGTTATTACTTTGGGAATCAGGTGATTCTATGCTAGCAGCACCCAAACAGTGAGAAGCAAGTTGTTTGAAAACTGGAAAATCCATGGTGTCCTGGCCTCAGTTACCATCTCATTGGGCCAAGGAGAGGATTGTACCTGTGGAGTGATGATGAAAGCAGCAAAGACGGGGTAGATCATGTACACCCTTAGAAATGCAGAGCACTAAATGTTTATCATGGTCTCCTAAAATTGTTGGACGGTTTTAACCCAAGAAAATGTGATTCTACTGCCTTTATTTTGACAATGAATTGCTGTTGTTGAAATGAATTTCCAGAGAAAAATAAGAATCGCTCTGGGTTTAGCTATTAAACTGTAGCATTATTGTAGTCAAAGCTGGGTGAAGTTCTTGGCTACGCTGCACTCAAACAAAGCAATATTTAAAAGTCTGATTTGAAAAAGAAAGGGAAAACAATAATAATAATAAAGAAACTTGATTAGGAAAAAACCCAAACTCTTCCATCCAGTTTAGTTTTGAAAATGGTATCTGTGAGTGATGAGAAAAAGGATCTTCTCCAGCCACAGTCTTCTGAACAACTGTGAGGTTCCTGGAATCTCCTCCTGTGTTAAAACCTTTTGTTTCAGGCTTAGATTGGCTGTTCTCCCCTTTGCCAACAGCAGTTTAATGTGGGTCTCTGTGGTTGCTCACAAAGCTCAAGCTCAATGGAGCCCTCCTTGTTTTCAGATCTGGCTATGTGTCAAGAGCCATGGATACCACACGCCATCCTCTCCACTGTTGTCTTGTCGTTAAGGCCATTCCCTAAGTGAGTCACTGGTTCTGTGCTGTTACATCTCCTGTAATGTGTAAAATCAATGGAATTCTCCTGGTTAGCAGGCCCTTCATGAAGGTCATGTAGCAGCTGGTAACACATCTTCAGTGAGAAGCAATGGGTTATTTGTAGGGGAACCCTATTCTCCATAATTATAATGATATATAATTCCAGGATAATGTTTTATACATATAATTATGCAACAATTATATACATACACACACATAATATAAACTAAAGCAGCAGTGTGATTATATCACAGCTAGGCTTACAGCTAATTACAGATAGTCACTGCATCAGAAGAACAGCAAGACACTGTGTGGGGTGAGACTTCTGGATGCTCTGGTACCTAAAACTGGTTTCTATACTATGCTCTGCCCTGCTTTGCTTCTGCTCTACCCTGCTCTGCTCTACTCCACAGTGTTGTATCATGCTGTACTCTACAGTGCTCTGCCCTGCTCTGCTCTACTCCACAGTGTTGTATCATGCTGTACTCTACAGTGCTCTGCCCTGCTCTGCTCTACTCTAATCTACCCTACAATGCTTCACTCTACTCTACAGCGTTCTGCTCTACCATACAGTACTCTACAGTGCCTCATATAGTCTACTCCTGCTCTACAATGCTCTGCTCTACTCTACTCTACAATGCTCTGCTGTGCTCCAATCTCACTACAATGCTTCACTCTACTCTACTATTCTCTTGAAACATGCAGAGGTGGTTCATGAACTAATGTTTAGCTCATGAATAATTTTTTTTTCAAGATCTGGGGTCACCACAGCAGTCTCACTGGAAGAAGTGTTGCTTCTGATTAAAGCTGGAACTTGATGGCTCTGGAAAATGGGAAAGTAAAGACCTGAAACTTGCCTGGTGGGTTATTTTGGCCATTGGTGCTTATTCGCTGAGGAATCCCCTGAAATACGTAACCTGAAGTAATGTGCTGTCTCTGTGATTTGAAAGTGAGGTCACAGAATTCAGTATCATTTCTGAGTCAGAGTGACTTTCCTGACCTCGCAGGCAGCACACTGCAACCCAGGAGATCCTGGGTGCCGACCACCTCTGTCTTCTGGCTCTTCTGTCCTGCAGCCATCACCGGAGTTTGTATGGGTATGCTCTCAAGAGTGTCCTGGAGCTTGGGGAGAAGGAAGGTTGGGTTTTTTTCCTGAATCAGTCTCTGCCTGAGATAAGCCAGGAGTTGAGACTTCTTTTTAATTCCCCAATTTTTTAATCAGCTTTTTCAGTTGGATCTAGGAGTTGATAATTTTTCCCCCACCACCTGGCTACAACATGAACTTTGTTAAAGGTCCATTAACACCAGTCTCAGCATGATCAGTCTAAGGGATCACCATACCTTGTGGTGCTTCACAGAGCTGTGAGCGAGCTCCGGGAACCCTTGCTTGCACAACCCATCTTGATGTGGTTTTGTGTAGTTTGATTTAGGCTTTTTTAGGTGGTTCTGCTTTTCAGTAATTTGTGTCTTGCTTGAGCAGGAGTGTTTGACCCGACGGCCTTTGAAGGCCCCTTCCAATCCTAATAAATTGTGTAAACCACAGCTGAGGATGTGGGTAGAACTTCTGAACCAATCTGGGGTTGATTTTAAACTTTTATGACATTGATAGAAAATAAAAATCTGTGAAGACCTTCATGGGTCCAGATCATGCTGGTGTGCCATGGACTCGGTACCAGGGGCATCTCCTAGTCCCTCCATCAGACCACACTCCTTCCCATCACTCTGGGACCTCAGGAACCCTGTGAGATCCTTCTGTGTCTCCTTGTTTTCTCTGCCTCTCCCAGCCCTGAAAATACCCTACTGGGTAATGAAACTGGTGCCAGCAGTGCTGGTGGTTTCATGTGTGAGGTCTATGCTGATACCAGCAACGTCAGGCTGCTGGTGCTTTCGACAGCCCCTCGTTCACTCTCATTTTCTCTTTCCACCCATTGCAGCATTTCTTATCTCCAGCTGCTTTTCTTTGCCCTTCTGTTCTCTCAACCATCCGTTTTCTCTTCTGTCTGTGGGTGCTAAAGTTCTCATGGGTTCAGATGCTGGAGCTCTGTCCTGATGGGCAGCTGTGATGGTAGGAGGGACTGACTTGCTGGTTTTTTGGTCACCAGTTTGCCTGCTCTGGTACTCACGGGAGTGCTGATACTGGTTGACCAAGAGATGCATCAGCACAATGCATTTTGGGGTCTTTTTGCATTTCTTTGATGCAACTTGTCTGAATCCCATTAATGATGGACTCAACCTTTCACTACATTCTGCTTCTTCAGCTTCGTGCTCTAGGTACTGAGCCAGTTGGTGACTTGATATCAAGGAATACCCACTGCGATGAGCATTTCAGAGTCTTGAGTGCTTGGGGGTACCCAGAGAGCTGCTGCTATGGTCAGAGCATTTGCTGGTGAGAGAGGGATCCAGCCTCCAGTCCCAAAGGGACATGTGTGGAAGAGTTATCTGAGCACCCATCCCCACAAGAAATGCCCTGCCCAGAATTTTGTTGAATGAACCTTGCACTAAGCATGTAGCCTTAGTGCTTGTTGGGACCCAAGGAGAATGTGGAGCTGTTAGAGTGAGTCCAGAGGAGGCCATGAAAACACTCAGCAAGCTGCAGTACCTCTCTTGCAAGGACTGGCTGAGAGTTGAGCTTGTTCATCCTGAGGAGGAGAAGACTCCGGGGGGACCATACAGTGACCTTCTAGTCCCTGAAAGGTGTCTATCAGAATGTTGGAGAAGATCTATTCAATAGGGCACAGAAAGATAGGATGAGGAGTTATGACTTGAAACTGTAAAAGGGCAGACATAGGCTTGACATCAGGAAAAAGTTCTTTAATCTGAGGGTGGTGGGTCATTGGAACAGGCTGCCCAGCGACGTGTTGGAGGCCCCACCTCTGGAGACATTTAAGGTCAGGCTTGATGGGGCTCTGGGCCATCTGTTCTAGTGAGTGATGTCTGGCTTGTTGTAGTGGGGTTGCACTTGATGACCTTTGGACTTCTATTCCAATCCAATACATTGTATGATTCTATGAAATGTGGGTAACTAGAGCAGTTACTGAAAGGCAATAACTTCTCCTCAAGGGTGAAACCTAGCACTTTGATATCAGAGTGGTGTTTTGTCCGTCTGGAGAGATGAGTCAGACCCTTCAGTGGTCACTAGAAGAGACCAAAGCAAATAACTTGCTTGCAGGGCTGGACACTACACATAAGAGTAAAGATTACTTGTGTGAGTAAAGATTACGCACGTGGACTACACGTGCGAGCAAGACCCATTCAACTTCCAATCTTCAGTACCAAAAGTACATTAAATCATGTAATCATAGAATGGTTTGTGTTGCAAGGGACCTTCCATCTAGTTCTAGCCCCTTGCCACAGTTATGGTCAAGGCAAAGCAGCCTTGGGCTCTTAAATGTAAAATTATCTTAAAATTATCCCAACTGGGAACACTAGAGATTTGCAGCAGCCCCTCAGATTTCAAACCTCACCCTCAGAAGCGTCACCCTCAGAAGCGAAAGGAGCAGATCGAGAGATGTGAGTGACTCAGGGGACACAGTCACACAGCAGTCAGAGTTATTTTGTTTGGAAAAGCCCTTTAAGCTCATTGAGACCAACCGATCCTCCAACACTGCCAGGTCCCCATACTCTTGTCCTTCACCCCACATCTCCACGGCTTTTCAACACCTACGGGGATGGAGACTACACCACTGCCCTTGACAATCCTTGTGGAGCAGAAATTGTTCCTCAGGGCCAATCTAAACCCCCCATGGAATAATCTGAGGCCATTTCTTCTCATCCTCTCTCTTACTCATTGGGATGAGATAACAACAGCTTCTGTTTTAACACAAGGATTTTCTTTAAAAAATACTTTTACTTTGCATTCGGGGTTGTTCTGGATGAGACTCCTGACAAATTCATATTAACTCAGATTACTCCATGTGCAGAGGGCTGGCAATTCTGGTCATGATCCTGCTAGCCATCACAGCCTGGAGATGGTAAGGCTGGGTGGGATGGGGCTTGTAATCCCCTGGAGAGTCAGCATCTGTTGGTGTTACGTGAACATTACTGTGATGGGGACAGCAACAGCTCTTTGCAGAGGATCTGAGAAGCAGCTGCGAGGTTCTCCTGGTTGTGTTCAGCTCTACAGAGCAAAGCAGGGGCCAGACAACCAGCCACAGGTGAGGTCTCCGCTCATTCTGTGACAGCATCCTGGGGTGGATCAGAATGAGGGTGGTGAGCAGATCGAGAGAGGTCCTTCTCCCCCTCTACTCTGCACTGATGAGACCACATGTGGAGTGTTGTGTCTAGTTCTAGGCCCCTCAGTTCAGGAGGGATGTGGAGCTGCTGGAGGGAGTCCAGTGTAGGCCAACGAGGATGATGAAGGAAGAGGAGCACCTCCCTTATGAGGAGAGGCTGAGGGAGCTGGGTCTCTTTAGCTTGGAGGAGACTGAGGGGTAACCTCATTAATGTCTATAAATATTTGAAGGGTGGCTGGAGCCAGGCTCTTCTCAATGTCATCTAGTGATAGGACGAGGGGCAATGGGTGTAAGCTGGAACATAGGAGGTTCCACATCAATATGAGAAGGAACTTCTTCACAGTGAGGGTGATGGAGCACTGGAACAGGCTGCCACGGAGGCTGTGGAGTCTCCTTCTCTGGAGACATTTAAAACCTGCCTGGATGCGTTCCTGTGTGACTTGGGCTAGGTGATCCTGCTGTGTTGGGGGATTGGACTAGATGATCTTTCCAGGTCCCTTCCAATCCATAATGATTCTATGATTCTATGACATCTGGGTCTTCCTTTGCTTCAAGAGGAAGGTACAGCTTGTAAAAATCTTGCTCATTATGTAAATGTGGGGCAGCCCTATGTCCCACAGCAGAATGCCTCTGGGGCTGGACTGTCACTCTGAAGATGTGCAGAGAACAGGGTGACAGCTGAGGTGTAGGGTACAGCAGCTCCTGGGAGGCTTGGGCAGGAAGGAGCAATGGTGTCTGGGTGCTGCAAGACTGGGCAAGGAACAACTGGGATGCTGAGGTTGGGTACTTTCCTCCCAGCATCAACTGTTTCTCTCATCCAAGCACCAGCTCAGCATCTCCTCATCAACTACCTCATTGCTGCTAACATGGAAGTGACACAGTATGGAGAGGAGAAACCTTATGGTTGTGTTCTAAGAGTCTTCAGCTGTTCCCAGATATCTGCTTGTAGGTTTGATCAATTGAAAAAGGCAAATGTGGGGTTTTATACAGAGTTCAGACAACTGGATGGGGTCACACGGAAAGACAAGTGCTTAGGGGCCTCTATACTGTCCCTTGTTTCCCCAAGCTGGGTGTTCACTAGCAGAGTCAACCCCAGTGAGATAGGGTTGCACAAACTCTGGTCCCATCTTCTAATCAAAATATCTGCTCCAGGCTCTGACCTGGGGGGTTGGTGACCCTTTTCTTCCCAGATCTCGTGTTCCAAGGCGCTGGAGAGGTGCAGGATGAGTGGTCTGGTATGGTGATGTCCAAGCCTTCCCCATTCTCAAGAGTAGATCTCCATTGGGGTTTGGTGCCACTCAGCAGAGCTCCTCACCAAGGCTCATTCTTCTTGTTGGACTCAGTCCTCCACAGCTGTGGCTGCCAGTGACTCCAGCAAAACTTCCTGAGCATCCAGTGGGAATTTTCTGAACTCCACTTGTGTTGGGGCAAATGTGTGCATGTGTGTGTGTGTGTGCGCGCGTGTGCGTGTGCATTTCAGCCCCATTTTCCACCTGGGAAAATTCCTCCTCCCACAGTTCTGGTGGCAGTTTCAAACCACTGAGCTGGCTGCCTGGAAATGGCCCTTCAGGAGATCCACATGAAACCCTGCAATTCCCTTTTCTCATAGAGACGGAGCTGTTTCACTTTTCTTTTCAAGGTCATCTCCAAACTTGCTGTCACCAGGAAGCCAGGTGGTATGGTGGGGAGCAACGTGGTGGCCAGTCTTTGCTGCTCCTCCATCATGACCATTGCTCCATCCACAGTAAAACCAGCAGCCCAACTGGGCTGCAAATCATAAAAGCAATGAACTACAAGTTGCTGTGATGGAGTCACCACTGGGAACTGGGATCATTTATTTTGTAGACATTCTTCTAATAATATTCTACCACTAAGAGTCACAGACTGGTTTAGGTTGGAAGGGAGCTCAGAGCTCATCCAGTGCCAACCTCCTGCCAAATGCAGCAACACTTCTCAGCAGACCAGCTTGCCCAGAGCCTCATCCAACCTGGCCTTAAACACTTCTAGGGCTGGAGCACCAAACAGCCTCCCTGGGCAACCCGATCCAGTGCCTCAGCATCCTCACAGGGTGGAATTTCTTCCTCCAATCTCATCTAAATTTCCCATCTTTTAGCATGAACTCATCCCACTTGTCCTATCACTAGAGTACCTCTGGAAAAAGTCCCTCTCCAGCTTTCCTGTAGCCTCTTCAGGTATGGGAAGCTGCCCTAAGGTATCCTGGGAGCTGAACAGCTCCAACTCCCTCAGCCTGTCCCCATAGCAGAGGGTCTTCAAGCCCTTTGATAATCCCTTTGGCATCCTCTGACCTTGGTCCAACAGTTCCCTGTCCTCCAGAACTTAGCACAGCGTTCCAGGCAGGTAGGGAAGGGTCTCACCAGAGCAGAGAGGACAATCATCTCCCTTGACCTCCTGGTGACACTTTTGGTCCAGCCCAGGACATGTTTGGACCTTCTGGGCTGCCCTCACACGTTGGCTCAAGAAGGAGGTGGTGGTTTATCTAAGTGAAGAAGTAAGGTCTAGTCCTACCACATGAGCTGCTTTACAGAATCACAGAATCACTCTGGTTGGAAAAGCCCCCTGGGATCATTGAGTCAAACTATCTACCCTACCTTACAAATTCACCCCTAAGCCATATCCCTCAACACCTCATCCAAACAATCTTTAAACACATCCAGGGATGCTGACTCAACCGTCTCTCTGGGAAGCCTGTTCCCTGACACCCTTTCTGTGAAAAAATTATTCCTAACATCAAGTCTAAACCCACCTTGTTGTAACTTGAACACATTCCCTCTTGTTCTATCACTAATTGTGAGAAGAGACCAGCACCAACCTCTCCACAACATCCTTTCCTGTACTTGTAGAGAGTGATGAATGGTACCTGTTGGTAGCACCCAGGACACTGCTGCTGATGGCCCATCCCAGTGTCCTCAGTCCCTTCAAGGCTGTCAGGCAGAGCACAAAGGGTCCCTCTCACATGAGTTTCACTTGGCTTTACAATAAGAAGGAAGAGAAACTCCAGGGGAGGAGGCATAGGCTTTTGCAGGGAAGCGGGTGTTGAGCATCAGCCCCTCCCAGATGGCTTTTCCTTGGGGATGCCCTTGGCAAGTCTGAGCTTCCAGCACAAGGACAGGGTCACCGCAGCAGTAAAAACATCTCTTTACCCCTTCCTGTCTGACTCCTCCAGAGCCCATTAGTTCTTTTCCTTCGAAGGATGACATCAGGATGCAGAGTCTCTAATGCAGTGTTACTGGTCATAGAATCACAGAATCATCCAGGTTGGAAAAGACCTTCAATATCATCAGGTCTGACTGTGCACCATGAGGGCATGGGGTTCCTCAGGAGCTTTTTTACTTAAAGCTGAGAGCAAACTTGGGATCTGGGGCTTTTCTGGCTTTAAATCCAGGCAGGCGCCTCCTGATCATTCCCAGAACTACCAACCCCAGTAGGTCTCCCTATGTGCAGGCAACAGCATCAAGGAAGCCAAGAGTTAAGAAGCAACTAATGCTTCCTTATACGTATCTTTTAAAATTTAATTGGCTTTCTAAAAAGCAAAAAACTAGGAGTTTTAAGTCATCACTGGTTTGCTGGCCAGGGGCCTCCAGCCTAACGCATCACAGCATCTTTCTGCAAGAGCCAGGAGCAAGCAGAGCTCCCTCCTTGAGGACAGGGACATGGCCCCCATGACAAGGGTCTGTGGGACATGGACTGTCCTCTGGAAACACCCCCAAATCAACCCCTGGGAAAGAGAAAACAACCTTAAGTCAAACCAATCCCCCCACCTCCCCAGCCCCACCAAGGGCTGGCCTTGTTCTGGGAAAAAAAGAAAAAAAGAAAAAAGGGGGAAAAAGATCATTTTATCACTTCAATGTTTGGTGTAGGATGAAATGTTCATGCAGCTCACGCTTTTCTGAAAACACCCTGAATGCAGACCCTTCCCTAGGATTAATCTGCCATCCCTGGGGACAAATCAAAAGTTAAAATACAAAAAGGTGGCTGTACTGGGTGATGGCCAGGTAGTCTTAGGACGAGGATGGTCTAAGCTAATTCAGCATTAAATTAAATTCATTTGATTTATTCAGTTAGATTCAAGGGATGGAGACAGAGCAATTGTGTCCCCGTGTCCCTCCTCGATAGGCTCTGGCTGATGAACTCTCAGAGAGCCCATCCTGAGGGCAGAGGCGAACAATTCCACACAGGATACACTTAATCCCCAGCTGGGATTTTTAACACAGGTTTTTAGACTATTGTTTATATTGGCCAGTCATTTAAATAGCCCAGACAATAACATATATACATGAGAAATTAAAAATCTAATAATCTTACGCTTCATGACAAAAGCCACATCAGAGACCAGTGAATGGCCTTCTAGAAGCTCTTCAGTCCATCTTGCACATGACGAACTTACAAACAACTCTATAAAAATCACAGTTTCTTGCCGTAAATTCACGTGGCCGGCAAAAACAATAACAAAAACCCTCGCAAAGGCTCTTTGTGGTGACGCCAGGCTGGGACTCGCCCACCCAATCCCAGGAGGATTGCCAAAGCCAGCCGCTAGGCAACAAACAGACGTTGTCATAGGAAACAAGGTTTTTAATTTTTATTTTACATCTTTATACATAAAACTTCACCGGGCGACTCTCTCTGTCTCTCGAACCCCCAACCAAGTGGATGTTTAAGAAGCACATTGCAAAGAAAATGAACATCAGGTAGTCAACATTCACAAAATGTTGAATACTGATTAAAAGAGACCCATTACCCAAAGCTACGATTTCACGACGAGGCAGGCATGGATTATTTTTCTTTTTTGTTTTTTTTTTTTGTGTGACTCGTATAGCACCGTCAAGTAACAGTTTCTTTATTTTTAAAACTACAGTGAGGAATTAAAAAAAAATAGTAGTCGATGGTAAAAAAAAATCTCATTCAATGGAAAAAAAACCCCCAATAAAATCTCTAACCAACAAAAAAATAAAGTTAAACTGCCCTCTCCTCTCCCCCACGATTTATAACATTATCAGTACTGTACATTTGTATTTTACTTCTGTAATAATATTATTAAAATGCCGGATATTTAGTGGCATGAGTAAAAAAATTAAAATAAATTAAGAAGCAGAGGCCAATCACCGGACATAAAGCTCTGGACATGGTCAATGACTAACACTGGGTTTCGTTGGGCGCTGCCATGGCCATCAGCGTGCAGACACACACACACAAGCAGAAGGAAGTCTCGCTCGAGCTCTGCTGCCCCGGGAGCTCCGGGGTTCATTTGGCCGGCATCTTCTCTGCCATGTGCTTCTGCTGACTTTCGGCGTGTCTGGCAATGGGAGGAGAGACGCTATGTTACTCATGGGGAGAACCCAAGCACATGGGGCTCATGTTATCTTGTCAGTATCTGAAGGGTGTCAGGAGCTGGGACCAGGCTCTTGAGGACTGGAACACAAGCAGTTCCATCTAAACATCAAGAAAATCTTTTTCTCGGTGAGATTCCCCAGGCTGCCCAGAGAGACTGTGGAGTCCCTGCTCTGGAGGCATCCCAAACCCACCTGAGACGTTCCTGTGGGATCTGCTCTAGGAGAACCTTCACTGCCAGGGAGGTTAGACTAGATGATCTCCAGAGGTCCCTTCCAACCCCACTAGTTTGCGGTTCTTAGAATCACAAATAACATTTCCCCAAGTGAGAAACCAGTACTGAGTGAAGGATGTGTGGTCTCCACTTGAGCTACAACCCCATCCCAGTTCCACCCCCTCTTTCATCACTTGCTCTTCACTACAGGGAAGCATCAATGGTGTCTCAGCGACAGTTCCTCAGGCAACTCCAAAAGATCTGCTCCCAAATGCCTGATGGCCACCCTAGATGATGGAAATTTTTCCAAGCAGAGCCCCATCAAACCTCACTCAGCTGCTATGCAGCACAATGGGGTATTAAAATAGAAACCAGTTTAAGGTACATTTTTTGCAGGCTTAAAGCTTCGGTCCTGAATCCGAAGTCCAGACCAAATACCGCCTTTTTGTCTCCAAAGTTGTCAATTCTTCCTCATGTTTGTGCAGAGCATTACCAGGTATCTCAAAGGAAAAAGCCTCTCAAGCTCTGTTGCCCCGGAGATGGAGACCTATAGGAAACCTACCTATATTCAAGGCTCTTTTCAAGGCTTTGGAGAGGGAAACATCAAACCACATTGATTTGGGAAGCTCCTGAAAGCTGCTGATGGTCTCTAGAACCAAGTGCTTTGATGTCTCATCTTGACGAATACAGTAGTGCCCTGCTCAGCCCTGACCTTTGATGAAAAAAGCTTTAGCATGAAAATGCTGCTTAAAAAATTCCTAATGCATGGGGGGACTGTGAAGAGAAGTACCCCAAGAAACCTTCTTCACCTGGTCAGGTCCTCGATGTCCACCAGCATCGCGTCCTGTTCTGTGTGCAGCTCGTCCCGAATGAGCAGCAGTTGCACGAGTTCCTCGTTCAAGCCTGGTGCAGGGGAGAAAGGCAGTGAGTTTGTGATGACCGACAGAAGCCCAGTCTGGGACCTGTACACCATCCTTCCCCACCAGCAGGTGAGGAGAAGCAGAAGGGACCTCCCCAATGCTGTTTTGTCTGCAACAAGGTGGAACACGCAGCCCACCCATCCCAGTTTGGAGTTACTGTCCAAGTGGTCCCCTCTGCACAAGAGGGATGCTCATGGCACTGGATTCTTGCTCAGGATTGTGGCCAAGAGTGGAGGAGAAGAAACAAAAAAGGACCATGCTGAAATAGGAGCAGCAGATGCCTCCAGGACAGGTAGAATTCCCAAAGCCAGATTTATCTGAGTAGTTTAGATGCTGTCACTATCCTATAACCCTCCTCTCCTATGGAGCTGAGTAAATGCTTTAAGAAAAATGGAAGAAAGGGAATAAAAAAGTCAAAGGAGACAGATCTAGGGAGAACTCCACCTCCAGGCTTCTGTGGAAGCTTCCTAGATATCTTTCAAGGTGCCTTCCAACCCTTGACATCTGTGATTCCATGTATTTGTGTTTTTTGTACACTCATCACCACTTCCATGTGTGTCCTGGATAACTGCTCTTAATTAAATGGGACATGCCACACAATCATTACAGAAGCATCACTTACTCTCTATCTGTGAGTGAAGGTCATTGACTATCACCTGTAGCTGCCCGATAGTCATGTCTCTTAGATCAGTGGGTTTTAAACTTCTCTTCATCAGGCATTCACTGATATGAGGCATATGAGGCAGCTGGAGGAAAAAAAATACAAGTTTTACTGGTTTCTTTGGACTATTTATATTTCTGGAGAGCAGCAGCTCATGTTGCTTGTGGCTCTCTCAAAGTACGTCCACTGCAACATCTACACGTGTGACCAGAGTCTTCAAACCTTCCAGCATCAGCAATATGCTGAGGCAGAGTAATAGTTTAGTGGTTAGATTTTATGACCTTAAAGGTCTTTTCCAACCTAACCGATTCTTTGATTCTGTAAAGGGAGGTGATGTCTACGGTGAGCAGCATTTTAGCAAGGCAAGAGGGTTCCAGGATGGGATGAACAGACTGTAACATACAGGATGAGCAGCATCATGTCAGCCTCAAGGCAGTAAGAACCTTCACCCTTCACCATCTCATCCCCTATGTACATCCTGCTCCCATAACACTCTGATAAGACAACCAATATTGACATGATTGCTGGTCTTCATTTCTACTGGTCCTCTGCACCACTGGCTGCTCTACATGTCTCAACAAGAAAGGGCAGAGAGCCAAAGGGCTGACATTACTTCCCGGGGCCATCCCACGGTCCTCACTTACAAGATCTGCTACCGGTGACTTCTTCCTGTTTTGCTTTTCCACCTCCACCTGCATTTTGGCCATGGGCTTCGCCATAGCTAAGGCCATCTTGGCTTCCGCTTGGAGCTTCTTTTGCCTGGTGAGGAAATCCATGTCATCAAGGGACTCTGACTCTTCCTCCGTCGTGTCTCTGTCAGAGTAGGATGAACTCTGCTTGCTCTAGGGAAGCAGAGATGCAGCTGTCACAGCCTAATCACCCCAGCAAAGACTTTTGCTGTTGGCTTAACACAGCTCTGTGCCCTACCAGTTGTTGCCATTTCCACAGAAACTGTGAAGAGCACAGATTTAGACAGATTTTGACCCATAAAATGATCTTTAAAAAAATCAGAGTAATTCCCAGATAGGCCCCCATGAGAGTTAACATCAGTGTGAGCACCTTAAATGGAAAAAAGAGCCAGTCAAGTCAATGGGTGTTGCTGAGACAGACTGGCTAAGCTGGCGAAAAACAACTGGGGCTGCAGTGTTTTATTCACAAAGGAAAAGAGAGGAGAGGAAAGCTGGGAAGGGCTGATACCACTTTGCATCCATTACAGCCTTGATGATTATTGGAACCAAAAGAAAGGGAGGAAGGAAGGAGGAAGAACAACACCTTCACATGGTGGCATCTGCTCCACAGCAGCTTGGTGCTAGCCAGGGGTCATTTCTTATCAGCCCCTTCACATCTCCCACCTCTTTAACTGCAGCTGGGGGGTTCAAAGCTGCTATTTTAGCAGCTCCTTTATGGATGCCCCATGATTTCTATGCTCCAACCCCTCCATGGGATGAGCTCCTAGACCTACCATGGGCGACAATGGCGTGTCTGGGCTGGTTTCTGTCTTGCTGTCATCGGCGTCGCTGTCCTTGTCACTGCCGCTGTCATTTACAAAGCAAATCTGCAGGTTCATCCCACTTTGTAATCTGCAGGAGGGGAAGAGAGAGATCGCGCTACAGCCTCCTCAAACCACCGACACCATGGGCTATGTGAGCAAGGTGCCAAGAGTTGCTCCCATGTATAGGCTGCTGTTGTCCTGATTTGGTATTGGCCTCAGGAAAATGGAACCATTTTCATTTTGTTTCCAAGAACACGGTCACCCCCCAGCCAAAAGCAAAGCCAGAACAACCAGCCCATGGCAGGAGGGCAGCGTGCTGCTGCCCATTGCAGCGCTGAAGGTGGGACTGGGAGCTTACTGGATGTGACAATGGTTCTACCACCATCTATTGATAAACTTCAGAACTACCGAGAGGCTGCGCAGCTTTTTGTCATGACACGGTGGGGGGGCCGGACTGCAGTGTTACGTGACATGAAGTATTTACACGTAGACAAAATACATTAACATATATTTAATAGTAAAGAAGAAATACTGTAAATCAGCAATATATTTCATTTTTATATATTTTATATAAATTATGTATCAATGTTAAAACATATCAAAGTAAAAATATATAAACAGTCCAAATTCAGCTTTCTGAGACTGATTTTCTCTGGACGTGGTGGCTCAGGGCAGGGACATCCCAGCACAGGCAGAGAAAGGTCCTGCACTCAGTAAGTACCTGAGCAGGGTACAAAACCTATACTATCGCCTTGCCTGGATATCACAGAATAATCATCAAGGTTGAAAAAGACCTTCATGATCATCAAGTCCAACAGGTCCACCCTATAACCCTAACCACTAAGCCAGCTCTTGAAACACCATATTTCTGCTCTTGCTGTAAAGTTTTTCCTAATATTCAATCTGAACCTCCCTCGGCACAATTTAACCCCATTTCCACTTCTCCTATCACTAGTCGCTTGGGAGAAGAGGCCAACACCTGCCTCACTCTAACCTCCCTTCAGGCAGTTGTAGAGAACTATGAGGTCTCCCTTCAGCCTTCTCTTTTGCAGGTTCAACAGCCCCAGTTCCCTCAGCCCTTGCTCGTGTAAATCCTAGCAAACCACCAAAGCGTTCAGGTACAGTTGGTGACTCCTCGTGGTGCAGCTGCCAGGCCCTGCTGCAGCGTTCAGTAGCCTTGTGCTGTAATTATGAGACAGTGTCTCCTGCTTTAGCTGTAGCTACACAGAGCAGAACTGTTTTCCCTTGCAAATGACTTGCAGTTGGGTTTAATTCCACAGTTGTGCCTCTCTGGTGGAATACCAGTGCTCCTCCCACCTTCAGGCTTCAACGAGGCTCTTTCTGTTTCCCACACCATGGCAACAGGTAGATCTTCACTCCCAACGTGGGAGGTGATCGCGTGAACTCGTGGGTTTTTCACTAACTGCCACCACACTGCCTGATCCAGAACTAGTGGGACCATGGGACTATCCTGGAGCCCTGCCCTGCTTCAGACATGACGTTTGGCATTAAACCAGGCATTCAGATGTTAAAACCTGCAGTATTTTGCAACTGAACATAAAGAACTCCTTGGAAAAAAAGAAATCAAGCATTTTCATAGACTTACAGGATGGTTTAGCTTGGAAGAGCCCTTTAAGATCGTCAAGTCCAACAATTAACCCAGCACTGCCAAGTCACCATTAACCCATGTCACAGAATCATAGAATCACTACGGATTGGAAGGGACCTCGAAAGATCATCTAGTCCAATCCACCTGCAACAGCAGGATCACCTAGACCAAGTCACACAGGAACCCGCCCAGTTGGGTCTTGAATATCTCCAGTGAGGGAGACTCCACAACCCCCCTGGGCAGCCTGTTCCAGTGCTCCATCACCCTCACTGGGAAGAAGTTTCTTCTCAGGTTGATGTGGAACCTCCTATGTTCCAGCTTACAACCATTGCCCCTCGTCCTATCACTACATGACACCGAGAACAGCCCCGTGCCATCCTCCTGACACCCACCCTTCACATATTTATAGACATTAATGAGGTCACCCCTCAATCTCCTCTTCTCCAAGCTAAAGAGACCCAGCTCCCTCAGCCTCTCCTCATAAGGGAGGTGCTCCATCTCCTTTATCATCTTTGTTGCTCTACGCTGAACTCTCTTCAGAAGCTCCACATCCCTCTTGAACTGAGGAGCCCA
>VXBP01008189.1:872673-903603 GCA_013400115.1 Rhinopomastus cyanomelas
GCCGTCCATGGCCACATTCCAGTCATGCCAGCTGTCCCACCAGGTCTCCGTAATCGCTACCAAATCGTAACCGCCTGACTGGACACAGATTTCTAACTCCTCCTGCTTATTCCCCATGCTCCGTGCATTGGTGTGCAGGCACTTCAGGGAGTGAGCCGAGCGCTCCGATCTCACCCTAGGATAGCAAGAGGTCACCTGTTCTTCCTTAAGATCAGAGCTCTGCCCCACCTGTGCTCGCCCATCAACCATCCCACTCCCCTCAAATCTAGTTTAAAGACATTTGTTTCCAGAGTGGATACACCATCCACTACTGCCTCACGGGAGGCTTGAGTACCATCCCCTTCCCCCTTCAACCCTAGTTTAAAGCCCTCTTGATGAGGCCTGCCAACCCGTGGCCTAGTGCCCTTTTACCCTTATTAGATAGGTGCATTAGATAGATATGTCCCTCAACAGTATTTCCTGGTGACAACTCCTGCTCTCAGGGTACTTCCGTGAGTTGTGGTCTACCTAAGTCCAAAGGCAAAGCTCAATGCAGGGCAAAGATCCAAAAGGAAAACCTGAAGGAAACCTATCTCAGGACACTTCAGGTCATTCGCTTTATACCCTGAAGGTCCAACTATTTCCTCTACACAGCTTTACCTAATATTTTAACATATGAAATCATTAAGGTTGGAAGAGATGTCTAAGCTCATCAAGCCCAATCGCAACCCCACCATGGCCACAAATTCAAGCTCCCTAGTGCCACATCTATGTGTTTTTTGAACACCTCCAGGGACAGTGACTCCACCACCTCCCTGGGCAGCCTGTTCCAATCCCTAATCAATATGATTTACAATTAATTATATAATGTTCAGTTATTGCAATTGGAGCATGAAATATTCTAAACCAAGAAAAATTCCATGCAAAAACTGGGGGTCTTCTGAAGGGCAGCTCTCAGGATGCCCCACTGGAGGCATCTCACACTTTTAGACTCCAAATATGATCTGGGCTTACCGGGAGGAGAGGCTTGGTTTGCCACTCTTGCTGCAGCTGGTGTAAAGTCCTGGGCCATCGTCGAAGAAACTGCCCAGAGCCAGCTTCTGCCTGATGGACTCCCGTTCATTCTTCTGAGCCTGGAAGGGAAGGGTGACAAGAACCATGTTAGTGAGGCTGGGGGTCATGCCAGGATGGAGGAAGCACAGTTGTCCCACCAGCTCCACCACCACACTCATGATGGTCAGCAACCCCCAAGGTATCTCCCCTGATGGGTAGGACCACAGAGCCAAACCCAACAGGGAAACCCATCAGCACCTCTCTCTTTCTCTCTCTCTCTCTCTCCATATACTAATAAATATAAATAAATAATCAAATTGTTTAAGTCAGGAAAGTCCTTCAAGACCATTGAGTCCAGCCATTAACCCATCTATGCCAAGGCCATAGCTAAACCATGTCCCTAAGCTCCAGATCTACGCGTCTTAGAAACAGGGATTAAACCCACACTGCAAAAATGTATTTTTATACATATATTTAATAAGAACAAGCTACAACCTGATTTAAAAAAATTCATGTAAAATTCATCATTGCTCAACAACTACGGAGATGCTCGTGTGAAATAATCAACGCGCCATAAATGAAAATCACAGATCTGGGTTCAAAATTAGCACCTCAGGGCCTCCTGCTAATGGATTCTGCACCAACGCTAACAACAAACTCAGGCAAAGCTGCGACTTCTTGCTGGAAGGGACATTATGAAGCCCTCCAACACTTCATTTTGAAAATGACACAATACCCCCTCAAGAAGGGGCAACAAAAGGAAACACGGCAGGCAGTTCTACAGAAAATTTTCTTTATTTTTCTTTTTAACTTTACATCAAATTTCTTTGAAGTTTTTTTTAATATACGGAAGTGAGATGTGACAAAATGCAAACTATTGCATTTAATTGCATTGTTTGTTAACCTAACATTACACATATTATTAAAATGACCAATGATTTCATTCCAGCTCCAGAACTCACTACACATGATATTACGCTGCCCATTACACTGTCAATCCCTTGCCAAAATATTTGAAGCTGAAAAATATATGAAATCTTTACAATAACAACAATATTAAAAATATTAAAATAAGCTCTGTAACATGGAGGCTTTCGGCTCATCTCCTGATTTCCCAAGTTCTACCCTGACCACCCCACTATGTTTTTTCAGATTTCAATAATTGATGCTGCAATCATAGACTAGTTTAGGTTGGGAGAGACTACAGACATCATCTAGTTCCAAGTTCAATCACATGAGGACAGTTAGACTGAGAATTAAAAATTAGTTAGAGAATTAAAAACCTGCCAGTGCTGCCAGTGAAGGCAAAACAGTAGAAAGAATAAAAATTTTTCTTAATGGACTGAAAACAGAGATGGGGCTGCCTGTGCCTCATGGTGCCTATCTCATGAGTTCCATCTCCATCCTTTGGCACATCAGCACCTTATGGATACTGAACCTCCCTGGTTTTCCGTCTCAGATGATCTTCTCACACATCATCCCATTTCCCTTGCGTTCTTACCAAAATCAGGAGCTCAAAGCCCATCCCCACCTTCTAGTGCCCAGCCAAGACTGCACCATGTGCACTCCAAACTGCTCTTCTTTCCATTAAAGCACAATAAATAATGACTACAGAAACATCTTTCCCCCTTCAGACGGGGCTGCCTCTCCAGATCTTTTTGAATTTTGCTCCATTTCCCACTTGCTCCATCTGCAATTAATCAACCTGCAATCTATTTGCTCTGTTGGGTCATTACTGGTGATGCTTAAATAGCGCTGCTCCCAGGATTGAGCGCAGAACACCCCATTTTATAAACCACACCTGGGCTCACAATCATAAAGAAATCAAGGGTCCTATGTATTACTATAAAACAGGGAGCACTTACGGAGAAATAGGATATTCCCAAGGAAGGCGGATTTTAGGCTGCAGATGAATTACCCAACAGCTGCAAGATATGTCTCAGGTTGGGCATTTCAATTGTTTCCACTATAAATCAAGAAGGGAAATTGCTAGTGAGCTTGTTTTTTTTAACTGTCAAATAGACTATTAAAAAAACCTGGATCAAAGAGTCAAGACGCAGAAGGTACCATCAAGAAACCCATGATCCTCTGTCACCTAAAGGTGTATTTTTATGTTGAATAATACAATACATAGTATTTTACTCCAGTCTGGTTCAGCCCATTATTTTCCACCAAAAAACCCCTAACAGCTGCTTATTATTTTTAAGGAAAATGGGTGGATGTTTTCTTCTTATTGTTGACCTCTCAATTGTTTAGGCTCGCTAACAGAAAAACACACAATATCAGATTCTGGCTGTTGCTGCCCACATGCCAAATTCTGAACCCGAAAGCTTGGGTGCAAATAAAGGGCCAGGAGAGGTCTCGCTGTTCCCCACAGCAGGTTCATCCTGTCCCCAGCTCCAGCTCCCACTATAATTATGGCTGCTCTTGAACCTATTGCCATTGCCCTGATGGGGTTTGTAGGTTCTGCACAACCGTTTATGCCCAGCACTACTTGCCTCTGACATGTTGCAGCACTAAAAACCTCCCAATTCATCCAATACAGATTTTATTCATTATTAATAATATTATAATAGCACCAGATATTATTAGAACCAGTAAGATTACAGTATGCATAAATAATTATATAGTATTAATATAACTATGCTAATAATATATTAAATAGTATATATTATCAACATATTTATCTACAGTAAACAATTTTTACATGAAATACATTAAGTGATTATTATATAGTACAAACACAATACTATTAACAATATGGTGACGCTAGCTATTACGAATTTATCCCATATATATCTCCTCCCCACACAGCCCCACAGCTGGGACACACCAAGTGCTCCTGATGCTGGGGAGATCCTGACCAACCAAAAGCTGGATGGAGAGCAGATGCCCAGGCAGTGGGCATAAGATTTCTCCAGTTTTCTGGAGATATAGCAGAACCCTGGATTGCTCGTCTCCAACATGAATCACCCATGAGCAGCTTCACTTGCTATTGACAAACCCCAAAACTCCATGTGGAAGACTTAATTGAAGCTGAGGTGCCCTGAGACTATCCAGTTTGGGTAGAGCAGCCCCCAGTAACAGTCTTCTGGGATTCTGATCAGCTGTAAAGGGTTAAAATGCTGCCACAGTGCTGCCAGGTGCCAAACTGGGTTCATGGTACTGGGAGGTGGCCACCAAGGTTATTTTTGTCAGGGTCTGTCATTCCCAGCAGCGGACAATGTCTATATTTAAAATTCCAGTGTCACGGGCAGCACCGCCTGATTTTATCTCCCTGGGGGAGGGTTATTCCTGGATTTCCAGACAGATCTTGTAACCCCAGAACGTTTGTTTGGATCATCTTCAGAGCAGATCCACTGTGAAACACAAACCCAAGTCAAGCTCAGACAAGTCATCTCAAAATCCAGGGAGGGTCTCAAGGGATGGGTCAGTGGCTCTTGACATTTTCTCTACCATGAAGTAATGTGAGGAGGCAGAGGGAGGAATCTGGCCCTGCAAAGCCCCACTGAGAGCATCCCTGGCACCTCAAGAGGGTGGTGGGCAGCACCTGGGCAGGCATGGCAGATGTACAATGATTTCTTTTCGTCCTCTTACCTTTTTATAACTGCCCTCCGCGGGCGGCGCAGCCTCTTTCCTGATGACGTCTCCCATGCCATCACCCTCCTGACTCATCTCCTTCGCCCCAGTGTTCTCACGTGGCCACCGAAACACTCCCAATCGGGCATCTCAGCCCTTTCTCCACTCCCCAGTGGGTACCATGGGGTCAAGGCCCACTGGCAGCCTGCCGTCCCCTGGCTCTGCGGTGTGTCCTCAGTCTCTCTTGCTCCCTGGAGCACCTTGTTTTTCCCTAATAAAGTCAACAGCACTGCCGGAGTCTCGGCCAGCTGAGGAGAGGGAGGCGACGGGCTGTGCGGGCTGGGGAAGCCGCGTCCTCCTCCAGCCAGCGCCGGCGCTCGGATAAAAATAGCCTTGCTGGCTACACAAGGGCAGGAAAAAACCCGGTGTCTGATGTCAAAACCCAACGTGGCGGCATTAAGTCCCAGCTAGGAGAGGCAGGAGGAAGAGTTTTCACCGTGGAAGTCATTCCAAGGGAATCTCAGAACTTAGAGGAGCTGCACCGCGGAGAGCAGGACCAGGTCTCAGCTCTGGCATGACTGCAATTCCAACCACAAAAACCCCACCCAACAGGACCCCATGGGAGCCATTTCTGTGCTAAACAGGCTTTTTTCAGGTGTAAACCCCCAGTCTCTGGGAATCAACCAAGAGACCTCAAAAAAGTGGCCAAGCCTTCTCCTGCCACCCACTTAATGGGCTTATAGAGCTCAGGGAACCCCACATTGCCTGGTCCCAGCTCAGGGTGGCCAAGCACCCCATTGTCATCTCCTACAGGACCCTGCAGCCCCCAAACCTGCTCCTCCAGTCACACACAAATCTTGCCCAGTCCTTACTTGGTTCCCATCCATGCAGCACCCAGGACCATTTGCTCTGGGTCAGCTGTGGTTGGGCAGTGAGACGGAGAGGTTGCAGGCTCAGGAGAGGTGTTTCCATAGGGGACCCCGAGAAAGCTGGAATTTATGCCACAGTAGTACCCAAAACTCAGAACCTGAGTTCTGCTGCAATACAACTAGATGAATAAGTGTAATAATATTATTAAAATTTATTAATATTATATTACTAAAAGATATTAAAAATCATATACCGAAAGCCATGCTGACATCATTTCACCCCAAGCCTAGGTTCTAGTGAGACGAGCAGTTCTGACAACATCAAAATTCCACACCTCATCATGACTCCGCTCACAAGTTTTAGAGAAAACAAACGGCGATAAGAAACAGTGCTGTTGTTTGAGTCCAGCTTTTTCCCAGGGTGCTGCTCGCTCTGTGATTCCCACAAGACACAGGGCCACGCTCAGGATATTTCATTTTTTGTAGTTTCCCCTCCGCCACTGACTCATTGTGTCCCTTCCTGCCGCTGCCTCAGGAACTTCCTATCCCAGCTATGGGGATGGATCCTGACACAATACATCTGAGCAAAAATAAAATCAAAATCATCCCATTGCCTGAGGGGAAGGATGTGGTAGTCAGAGCCCGACATCTCCCACATTCTTCCCCTCTGATTCAGAACTGGTCGCCACTGTCCCCTATCTGGTCCCGCTGTGCCTGTGGGCACTGATAGCAAAGTTGCCCCAAAGAGTAGGAAGTTAATAATAAATACATGACAGTTAATAAAAAATAAGAAAACATATTTATCCCCCACTTGGGAGTTTCAAGCCAGCTCACCCTGCCCTGCCTGGGACTGTTGCTGGGTGTCAGAGGTGGGTGTCCTTCTTGATGTCCAGAACCACCCAACCCTACACCCAGCTGAAATTCCTCCAGCAGCCCAAGGCAATGCTGGCAGCAAGGACAGTTGGCCATGACAATCTCAGCTCGTTTTTATGGCATGAAGGCCATTTCTGGAGCAGGTCAGCTGGGACATGCCTATGGCAGGAGCACATAACCACAGACCTACTGTGGGGGACACAGGGCTCAGGTTGTCCTTAAACAAGACCAGGAAATAGGAAACATTGAGCCTGATGCGCTTTGAGTAAGTGTGAGGTGCTCACACATCAGCGAGCAGCTCCATTGAAGTCTCCTGTGCGCATGGAACACTTGCTTCAGAAGAACTTCTTGATGTTCTCCTGTGGGAGAAAACCATCCTTTCTGTTGGGGATCAGCTCCCTCACATCACTGGTACTCAGTTCATACATAAAAACCTGAAATTCCCAACGAAATTGGGAGAGGTTGTGACTGCCCCCTCCCTGGAGGTGTTTGAGGCCAGGCCGGATGAGGCCTTGAACAACCAAGTCTACTTGTGAGGCACTGTTGCCCATGGCAGAGGGGTTGGCACTGGATGAGCTCTGAGGTCCATTCCAACCTCAACCAGTCTGTGATTCTATGAAAGTCGGTAAAAACCCTCCTGAAACTCCCAATTAAGTTCAATGAAAGCCCTTCAAGCACCTTCCCAGACAAACTGCTGCTTAAGGCCACTTCCAGGTTCATAGAAATCATGGGATCACAAAACTATTTAGGTTGGAAAAGACTTATAAGCTCAAAGTTCACCCAGCACTGCCAGGTCCTCACTAACCCCTGTCCCTCATCTCACATCTCTATGGCTTCTCCACTGCCCTGCACAGCCTGGGCTAGGCCTGGACAATTTCCGGGAAGAAATTGTTCCTCAGGGCCAAACCTAACTCTTCTCATTTAGGGATGAGATGGGTCATGTCCTGACCCTGAAGATGCTATCCTGAGCTTCAGCAGCAGCACTGGACCAAGTGCATTTCATCTCTGCCATTTGCACCTACTTGAATGAAAAAGTTGATGACAATTTGGTACTTCTACATGCCTCTACAAACCCCTAAAGACACCCAATAGGAGCGCCCCATTAAAACAGACCCAAAGTACACTCAAACCTGCTGTCACCAGAGCAGCAGCAGCACCCCCAAGCCTGATTCAGACCAGGTCCTAGGATGCCTTAAGAAATTATTTCGATGCAAACCAAATCACACTTTTCACATCTTTTGGGTATTTCTTTTCCACTTTCTCCGCATGCATAAAGCCCTGCGACACCTCCAGAGCGACCCTCCTGCCAACAGATAGCTCAGACTGCGAGCGATGCCAGTGCTGGGAACCAAACCCTGTTTCCATGGGCAACTGCCTGTTGTGAGGATGGACTGGGGTAGGGGCAGCGGGGAGGGGTCCTGCTCCTTTTTTAAAGGCACATTAGAAAAAAACCCAAGAAGAACAGAAATCAGAGCTACCATTCTGCATGATCTGCTCTTTTCCTTATGGAACTGTAGGAGAAATAGGGAGCTCTAACTACAGTGTTTGGAGCAGGTAGATAAACTGGTGGAAAACAGAAAGAAGAGAAACAACCAAGCAAAATATAGGCTACGTGTGGGAAATGGATGTCCCAGCCATAATGCGGTCACACCTGAATTTCTCCAAAACAAACCCTTTTTTGACTTTTTTCCACACGTGTCACCTCATTCCCCCATTTGATTCACTTTTAGCTTATTTACAGCTTTGAAAAATGGGTTGTGAGGAGGGAAGGAGCTGCCACCCTCCTCCTTCGCCCCCTGGAGCAGCCAACAAAATCCCACCGAATCCCACGACTACCATCCACAAATGAATCAAAACTTGTTCTTTTAAGTTAAGGGGTTTGGGAGGTTGCTGGGAAGGAACCTCTGGAGGGACAAGGGTCTGAAAACGGATTTTTGTGGGATAAACCATTTCTCGGGGGTTTTTTTTGATGCTTCACCATCTCTGTGGCTCTTTGCAGCCGAGATTTATGCGCTGGGAGGAAAGGAACCAGTTCACGAACACGCAAAGGGATTAGGGCGGATGAAGGGCGGCAGTGAGCTGGGAGCATTAACATGCAGGGCCGGCGGCCACGGCTGCACTGGTGCAGCTCAGCATGCAACGGGTGATGCAGCTCGGCATCGCCCACCACCACCGACCAGCTTCCACCCAAGAAACAATGAGAGCAACCCTTAACCCCCGCGTTCCTCTGAGCTCAACGGAAAAACATCCGCTGCTACCCACCACACAATGGCCCCATTTATGGAGGCGGTGGAGAGCAACAGGCTCAGAGCTGCAGAAAAAAATTTATCAGAGCCCTGAAAACTGAGGCTGCAGTGGGGGAAAAAACCCCCAAAACAAATCAACCTAGGATCTGTTTTTTAATATGTATTTATTTATTTTTAAAAATTAAATTGTGTTATAGTTTTTCACTTTCAAGGTTTAAAATGTTTTCAATTTAAAAATTAGTAAAATTTGTAAACTTTGAATTAAAGTAATTTTAAAAACTCATTGTTTAAGTTTTATTTTGTAATTATCTTAATATTTGATTTGTTAAATTTTTATTTTTAATAGTTTTAATTTAAATTTTTTATTTTTAACTTTAAAATAGTTTTATTCTTTTTATTTTTAAAAAATGGTAATATTTTTTAAATTTAGATTTTTTTGCAAAGGAGCTAAAAATAGAAACACATTTCCAGAAGCTTTTCTAGATTGAAAACATTCTGTGAACAATCTTTCTCCCTCTGTCCTCTGCACAAACATTCCTTTTGGTACCTCTCCCTCCTCAATCTATTCTTCAGTATTTACCTTAAAAAAAACAACCCCACAAACTGAAATTTGAATTANGGGGGGGGGGGAAAAAAAACCAAGGATGAGCCTCTGGCCTGGGCAAATCCCGCCTGTCCTGAGAGTCTAGCGATGCCCCGGGGATTCCTGCCTGGTTCTTTCACACAACGTGCCCCACCGCACCCACACAAACGGGCCTCTGGATGGGGTTGGTGCATTTTGGTATCCTCCCAAGCCCCAAACAAACAATTTCCTAGGCAGGTGCACCCAAGAATACCCACCCTCCAGCCACAGTTAACAGCCCACCCCACTAAAACGATTGCTCCTTTCAAAATCATCCCGATGTTGCTCAGCAAACTGTCCATGCTGCTGGCAGGGTCCCCCAGGGATGGAGGTGGCCGTGGCAGACGCTCAGAGGGGAAAACGGTCATCCCCCAACCCATCGCCAGCCCCTGTGAGCAGAACATGTCCCAAAATGATCCCACGTCCCGCAGGCATTATTTGACGGGTCGGCTCACACGCTTCGACAGACCCGGGAAGAGATAACAAATATCCCATTTATCCGGTTCTGTTGGCACTGCAGTCCTGCGGCACCTCCGGAAGCGCAAGAACCCGCCCGCCCGTGGTTTCATCCGGGCAGGCACAGAGTGGGGTGTGGGAGGTAAGGTGCTACAGGATGCTACAGGATGCAGGCTGCAGGATGCAATTAGGGTCCATTAGGTGCGATAGGTTGTAAGGTGCAATAGGGTGCAAGGAGCTATAGAAAGCAATATGGTGCAAGGTGTTACAGGGTGCAAGATGCGAGCGTATAAGGTGCAACGGGTCCTAAGGAGCTATAGGGTGCAATAGGGTGTAAGATGCAATAGGGTGCAAGGTGCAGGCGTCTGCCTGCCAACCCTACAGCTCCTCCGGGCAAGCCCATCCCCAGCTCCCACAGACCTTACAAGCGAGCACACCCCCCTTCCCCGAGGCTTCCCCTCCCCCTTAACCCGCTGCTTCCCCACCCCCGGGGCTGCCTCGGGGTGTTCGGGGTTGAGGGCAGAACCCGACGGCGCAAAGACCGGACCCCTCGGCGGTGGATGCCGACAGCTCGGGGCAGGGAGGGGTGGGGTGTCCCCTTTTACCTGGTAGGGGCAGTTTTCCTGATGGACCATCTCCGAGCATCATCCGCCGCTGCTGCCCGCACCCACCCGCGGGAGCTCGGGCCCCGGTGGGGGGCTCTAGGGGTGGGGAGGAGGACGAGGAGGAGGAAGATGGGAAGAAGGAGGAGGATGGGAGCTGGGGCCACTCAGCTCGCTGGTAAGATGGATGCTGCCGGCTGAGCTGCTCCGCCTGCGCAGCCCCGACGGGGAGGGAGGAGGTGTATGTGGGGGGAATGGACGGTCCCGCCCCCGGCACAAAGAACGGGGAAAATAAGAAAAAGGCGCGGGGGAAACATACACTCACACACAGCCACCCTCCCCACCACGCGCTATGGCTCTGCCTCGGGGGAACGGGGGTGTGTGATGGATGGCACTTTTTCCACAGCCCCCCTCCCACACCTTCTAGGATTCTCTGCCGCAGCAATCTAGCGCAGTTCTTCCAGGAGAAGGCTCTGCCCTACATTCCCAGCTAATTATACCTGCAACTAGGGGAACTGGAGCCCTCCCAGCACAGCACCCGCCTTCACTGGGTGCCTACCACACAACCGACCTGGTTTTGATTGCAGGGGATGGATGAAAGGTAGGACGAATAGAAAGAAGGATGCAACAGCAGCACTCAGCCCCACAAACCCTGCACCTGCCACAGTAAGACCATGATAGAATTGTGGAGTTGTTGAGGCTGGGGAAGACCTTTAAGGTCATCAAGTCCATCCCAGCACTGCCAAGATCACCATGAAACCACAACCCTCAGCACCACATCAAGACCCTTCTCTTATCTGAAGCAAAAAGGCTTATGAGGAAAGTATCCGGTCCAGTGTTGGCTCTACAGATGCTGACACTCGTAGCCCAGAGATGGTGAAGCCCCCATGTCCCAGCTGGTTCTCCATTAGCTCAGTTCAACTACTTCACTCACTTTTCCTGGGGGCAACACAGACTCCCACAGTCTCATTTGCAAGAGCTTGGGGCAAATATCAAACCCTATTTTTGGGTGGATATAGCCATCAGAATTGCCTGGAAAGCGATGGTGGTACAAGAGGTTGGGTCACACTATGTACCAGGGAGGGACTAGGGCTTTGGCTTGCAGCAAAAATCACCTCCAGCCCCCACCTTGCTTCATTAGGCAAATGAAGGGGGCTCCTTCCTGCTCCAAGCTGCAGCCAGCTGGGGCTACACTCAGAAATGCACGTGACTGTGAAATCCAGGAACCCAGGGTGGCTCACACTGGATTCCCTGTACCAGATGTGCCTCTAGAAAAACAGGGAAAAAAAAAAAGCTTTTGTAGGATCATTGCTCTGCCCTACTTTTCCCAGCTTCTCACCAGCACGACCAGGCTGGAGCAGCTGTGGGCGGATGGAGAGTCCCTTGAGTCCCTGTGCAGCTGCACAGAGAGAAACCCCCCCAGACCTGAGTTGTCTCCAATCCTCCTCCTCCTCAACACCCTCTTCCCTACAGGAGCTTTTAAAAAAAAAATTGAGCTTTCATTTAATATATAAAGAAAAGAATAGTACATGTTTTTCAGAGAGGATGAAGTGTTGTCTGTTTTAAATGGACCTACACAAAATCCCATTCAACCAAGCAGCTGCTTCCAGACATCAAATGCAAACCTTTTCTTTCCACTGAATTTTTCACCCATCCTGGACCTGCTTTGGAAAAGCGTCTGTGCTAAAAGCAGCTCCTTGCATTACCTAATCCCTAAAGCCATTTATGGGCTGCATCACTAGGAAAACTCTCCAAATCACTCCCCGCCACCACCACTTCCCACATGTGGGTCTATCTATGCTGGTAGTGAGTCAGAGATCCCCAGTGGGGACAGCAGCAACCTTCCTGTGCCCAGGTCCACAGTGTGGCATGGGGTGAACTTCCTCACCCCAATCTATTTAACAGCTTATTCTGCTGTAAAGTGAGCCGGGCAGGCAGGTAATAATTAAAGCGATGAGTGATTAAGCGGAGTGAAAGGCTTCTGGCAGCTGCCCAGGTGGGTCAATGGGAAACAATGCTCCAGGGTGAAGATGCTGAAGCAACAGTGCTCCTGGCTGGAGGCAGTGAGGAAAAGCTGCTGCTCGTAGCCCATCGGGAAGCCCACGAAATCCCACAACAGCTCCTTTTGGCTGGGAAGATAAACCCAGGGGGTACCTGCACTGCCACCTTCTGCCTTTTTATCAAGGTACCCCCTAACTGAAGGCATCTCATACCACTTATGACATGATCTAGACAGCTTCTCCTGAAGTTTTCCCCCAAAACCATCTCTGAAATAGAAAACTGGTTCAGAAAGCCCTGGAAAATGTCTATAGGGAAATTGACACCCAGCCAGAGATGTTAAGTGCAGTCCCAACCCTCAGTTTCCCAAAGCAGAGTCTCAGTCATTGAATCTCCTACAGCCAGGAAGAGACCAGACCTGATATCCTGGATGATTGCATGGTTATTGGGATGAGAAGACAAGAAATTCAGTTCCACAGGGCAGCAGCAGCACACTCCTCCACTTAATCCCCATGGACACGACACCATAAGGAAAGATGACGCAGCTTTAACT
The DNA here is from genome assembly GCA_013400115.1 of Rhinopomastus cyanomelas. Lineage (NCBI taxonomy): Eukaryota > Metazoa > Chordata > Aves > Bucerotiformes > Rhinopomastidae > Rhinopomastus > Rhinopomastus cyanomelas. The sequence continues at coordinate 885,504 of VXBP01008189.1, forward strand.
GGACACACTCCAATTCTTGTAGGTAAACTAGAGGATTTCATCAATTATCCATCCACAGAAGGAGAAAACATTTGGCATCCCTAATTCTGGGGGAAAAAATCTATCATTTCTGACTTGTGCACATCTTTTAGCTTTTTTGCTGTGGTTTAAAAAAAAATTTCTAAACATACAGAAGACCCCCTGAGTGGACCCCTCAGCACATCTCAAACCCTATATTCACAGCAGAAGGTGGCCAATACAGGCAGGAATTATTATGGCCTTGACCATCCCCATGGAAGCCCTTTGTGCTGCACCTCTCCCTCAGGACCAGGGAAATCATTAACAGGGAGAGGAGGGTAAATCACAGCGGTTATCGGCTCTCCCATCATCACTCCTTAGAAAAACCCCCACAGATCTGCTCAGCAAAGCCAAACCCTCCAGCTGTGGGAGGGAAGGGAAGGAGCCCGGATGCATTAGTCACATGAAAGTCACTACCAGCCCTTTGCTGGGTGGGTGTGTGGTTTCACACATGTATTTTTACCCAGCCGTGTCCTAAACCCAGTCAGCTACAAGCTGATGAGTCCAGGAGCTTTGAAAGGGGACAGCAAATGGCAGGAGCAGCAGCTGCTCATCGATAATGTCCCTAGGGAAGTGATGGAGTCCTCAGCATTGAATAAGTTTAAGATTCAGCTGGACATGGTGCTGCTCAGCTTGTCTAGACCAGACTTTGGTCAAGAAAAGCTGGACCAGATCACCCTTGATGTCACTTCCAACCTGATTCTGGAGAGGTGTGCAGGCCTCATCTCTGGAGACATTCAAGGTCAGGCTTGACAGGGCTCTGAGCAATCTGTTCTAGTTAGAGATGCGTATTGTAGTGGGGGCTGGACTAGATGATCCCTTCCAACCTAACACTTTCTATGACCCTGTGATTTTTTTATACCAGTTAATACCAGGTACATGCCTAGAAAGGGGAAGAGTCATTTAGACGATACTAATCTAGAATACTTCAGGCTATTTTTTTATTTAAAGAGGATGATGCTGAGTTGTTTCCCATGTATTCTGTTATGTAATCTTCTGGTAATTTAAAAATCCCAAAAGTGCCTTTCCCCTTCTTCACACTTTTATAAGCAGCAGCTTCACAAACCCCTCCTAAAGGACAAAGGTACCAACTAATCACATTTTTAGGATAGAACTTCCATGCTAAAATATTAGAACAAGAAAACTTCTCCTTCCTTTGAGGATCAAATATAACATGCGAACCTCCTTCAGTCTACAGTGACTATTATTTTGCAATCCCTGATTTCACCAAGGAATTAAGGAACAGGAAAAAGGCATCCGTTGGGATTTTTATTTCGATGCAGAATGCCATGCTGCATTTTTTACCATCTGATGTTATTTATTTTTTTTTTAGCATCAACATTAATTTTCTTCTATTCCATGATTGGCAGCCTTCACCAAATCCCCACATTTCCTCTTCCCTCAAAACTCCAGCAGGTTACAGCAACATTGGTATATTCCTGTACAACCATTGCAGAGAATATCATAGGCTTTATAGGAAACTAGAGGGGATAATTCCAGGCAAACAAGTTTTGACAAATTTCTATTGATATAAAAGTGACAAACACATGCTTAATCTAGAATCATTAAGGTTGGAAGAGACCTACATGATTACCAAGTCTCACCATCAAGCCAACCCTACTTTGCCCGCTAAACCATGTTCTCTAGGGCCATGTCTACCTGGTTTTTTTTACCCCTCCAGAGATGGTGACTCCATCATCTCTCTGGGCAGCCTGTTCCAATCCCTGACCACTGACAGGGAAGAAAGTTTCCCTGATGTCAAATCTAAATCTATATTGGCACTTGAGACCGTTTCCTCTTGTTCTATCACTAGTGACTTGGGAGAAGAGACCAACCCTCACCTCTCTCCAAACTTCTTTCAGGTATCTGTAAAGAGCAGCAAGATCTCTAAACTTCCTTCTCTCTAGACTAAACAACTCCAGTTGATTCAGACATTCCTTATCAGACCTGTCCTCCAGGCCCTTCACTATCTTTGTTGCCCTTCTGTGGACCAGCTCTAGAGCCAGACTTTCCCAGGAAACCCATCCAGAAAGGCATAGCATTATTATTAGGAATATAAATCAGGTCTTTTTGGAAATATGATATTCACAGCAGGCAAAATGCTATAACAAGTTGCCCAGAGAGGCTGTGGCTGCTCCATCTCTGGAAGTGTTCAAGGCCAGGTTGGATAGGGCTCTGGTTAACCTGATCTGGTGAGAGGTGTCACTGCCCATGGCAGAGGGTTTGGGCTGGGTGATCTCTGAGGTCACTCCCAACTTAAACCATTCTATGAGAACATGAGCTTTTCAGCAGGACAAACACATTCCATCAGCTACAAACAACTGTCATTGGTTTTGGCCAGTACCAGGAGCCAGTGCTGTGCAGGAGCCCCAACGTCAGGTGTGAATAGAAGGGCTGGCTTAGCTGGCCTGAACCATGTGGCGCTCAGTCACATCTTGGGATTTTTATACCGCCTCAATCCAAACCCAGATTGTGTGCACTAGCCCAGCCCACAGCCAATGCATAATCCAGTCCCTGGGATAACTGGTCCGCAGCTGGGCCATGACACATGATGTGACCCTGGACCAGCTGAACGTGATCTCATCCTCCTGTCTTTGCCAGGAGCTGCCAGGCGCCAGCAGCACGAGCATCTGCACCCAGCACATCAGTGGAGACCCACTATCAAAAACCTATTTTCTGCTTGAGCTGTAGCTGGGTGCTGGCACCCAGCAGCTCCCCAAACCATCTGAGATATGATACAAAATATTCCCAAAGCTGCAGCCATATAAATGACTGATACAGAAGGAACTCACTGCAGCTCTTCTGCAGTGGTTCTTCAGAATACACTGAAGATGCAAACAACTTCATCAGAGCCCTCTGAAAACAGACTTGGTAGAAGTTTTTCATGGAATTAATGTATTTTCCAATTATGAAGAAAGAAGAGGGGGAAAAGATGGTGTGAGAAGAGGAGCAAGAGAGAGATTTTCCCCAAGAGTGTGAAGGACAAGGTGGCCTCCAGCTTCCTCACACTGGGGACCAGCAGGAATTTCATGGAGATGCTGATGAGTTGGAAGCACCTATAGGAATCAGAGTATGGAGCAAGAACATAGGATCATAGGATGTTAGGGGTTGGAAGGGACCCAAGAGATCATCGAGTCCAACCCCCCTGCCAGAGCAGAACAAAACTATCTAACACAGATCACAGAGGAACGCATCCAGGCGGCCTTGAAAGTCCCCAGAGAAGGAGACTCCACGACCTCCCTGGGGAGTCTGTTCCAGTGCTCTGTGACCCTCACAGTAAAGAAGTTCCCCCTCTGCTGCAACTTACACCCATTGCTCCTTGTCCTATCACAGGGAGCAAGTGAAAAGAGCCTGTCCCCCCGCTCCTGGCCAGCCTTCAGGTACTTATAAACATTGATCAAATCTCCCCTAAGTCTTCTCTTCTCCAGACTAAAAAGCCCCAAGTCCCTCAGCCTCTCCTCATAAGCCATGCCCTCCTGTCCCCTCATCATCCTCGTAGCCCTCTGCTGGACCCTCTCCAGCAGATCCCTGTCCCTCTTAAACCGGGGGGCCCAAAACTGAACACAGTACTCAAGATGAGGCCTCACCAGGGCAGAGTAGAGGGGGAGAAGAACCTCCCTCGATCTGCTGGACACACTCCTCCTAATACACCCCAGGATCCCATTGGCCTTCTTGGCCACCAGGGCACATTGCTGTGCCATGGTTAACCTGTTGTCCACCAGGACCCCCAGGTCCCTCTCCACAGGACTGCTTTCCAGTAGATCACCTCCCAGCCTGTACTGGTGGAGTTTGTTATTCCTCCCCAGATGCAGGACTCTGCACTTGTCCCTGTTGAACCTCATCTGGTTTCTCTGTGCCCAGCCCTCCAGTCTGTCCAGGTCTCTCTGGATGGCAGCACAGCCCTCAGCCGTATCAGCCAAGCCTCCCAGCTTGGTGTCGTCGGCAAACTTGCTGAGCAGACACTCTGTGCCCTCATCAATGTCATTGATGAAGATGTTGAACAAGACCGGTCCCAGCACCGATCCCTGGGGGACACCACTAGTCACAGCTCTCCAGCTGGACCTGGCACCATTGATCACCACCCTCTGAACTCTATCCTGCAACCAGTTCCTAACCCACCTCACTGTCTGCTCTTCCATCCCACACCTCCTCAGCTTGCTCACTAAAATTTCATGGGAGACAGTGTCAAAGGCCTTGCTAAGATCAAGGTAGACCACCTCCACTGGTTTCCCTGAATCTAACCATTCAGTTCTTGCATTCTAGAATGCTATCAGGTTAGTCAAGCAGGACTTCCCCTTCATAAATCCGTGCTGACTACTCCTGATAACCTTCTTCTCTTCCAAGTGCCTTGAGATGCCCTCCAGCAGGAGCCGCTCCATCATTTTTCCAGGGATGGAGGTGAGGCTGACTGGTCTATAGTTTCCCAGAACTACTTTCTTGCCCTTCTTGAAGACTGGAGTGGCACTGGCCCTCCTCCAGTCCTCAGGCACCTCTCCTGTCTGCCACGATTTGGCAAAGATGATAGATAGAGGGAGGGCAATAATATCAGCCAGTTCTCTCAGCACCCTTGGGTGCATCTCATCAGGGCCCATTGGTATGGCCAAAGCTATTGGTATGAGGCCAAAGGCAATTTGTGGGTGAAATATGAAGCCCCTTTAAATTGTGGCCAAGGCCCATTTTAATCGCCAAAACAGCTATAAAAAACACAGAGGTAAAAGCAGAGTAGGGGACTTGCAGGCTGAAGAAGAAAACAGACCCCTTACAAACTTACCCAAAGTTTTCTGTTTCCAGCAGAGCCAAACATCATAAATACAAATGTATTAAAGGAAACAGGTAACAGCAAGGCCCTTCAGCAATAAGAGCCAGAGTTTATGGAGACAAACCTCCCTCTGAGTCACAGATGGAATGAAAACAGACAAAAAGGGTTTTTTTCCACCCAGCTCTGATGTGTGATGGCCGTAACTACAAGTTTGCTGCCACAGCCTGGCAGAAACCCTCTCCTTTTATTCAGGATACCTATCTATTACACACACCCCCAAATCAATGTACTGCTAGGGTTCAAACCCCAACATGGAGATTTTGGAAAGATGGGATGAACTGGGGAACAAACTTGCCTCCATGAAGCAGAGCCTGGCTCCTGCTTTAGGTTTCTTTTACATGTTTAGACTTTGGGAGAAAGGGCGTAAAGACGGTTTACCCATGTCTGACTCACAAGCTCACTCTCATACAAGAAAAAACCCCACAATAATCCTTTTGTGCTGCAGCAGCCTGTAGGTCAGGAAGCTGATTACACTTAATGAACACAACCTGTTCTGCAATGGCTATCAATTCCAAGCTCCCAAACCAATTCTATCAGCTACAAAAAGCTGCGTTCCTGCCTGCTCCTAACATCCTGGTAATCTGCCCAGTGCAAACCCAGTATTAAACTCCAAGCTGAAGCTCCAAACTCACCAGGGCACTGAGCATGAGGCTCTCAAAGCAGCTAAAAATAACAGTACAAGCAAGGGTGAATCCCAGCTGAGCCTCATTAGTCATGGGGTGAGGGAGCCTGGTGGCACAGCAGCACCATGTAAGAGCAAGAGAATGAGTCTTTTCTCTTGAATCAGATTTCCCCCTCTTTCTCTCCTATTCTGCCTCAGCCACTTGAGGTTTGTTTTTATTTTTTACTTACAGCATCTCTGTAAGTAAATGCAGCATTTGAGTTGGGTGATGATGGACACAGCAACCAGCAGAGCCATTGCTGGCTCCTGGAGGATTAATTTGGGGAACGTACAATGTGTAGGGTTTTCTCTTAGTATAAAGCCACAGGACAAACGAGGGACAAATAAGCAAACACAACTGAAGTGGGTTAAAACTAGGAAACTGCTTTGCTCCTGGGTTTCAGCACCAATTTTGTGGCAGGTGCAAGACCACAATTAAAGAGAAAGGAAAAGAAAACAAAGCAGTGAGGTCTCAATGAGATCTCTGGTAGAATTTGCTAGACAATGAATAGCTTAGGGAAAATGGAAAAGGGTTTAACTCTATAACTGTATACAGAAAAGAAGAGGTTAAGCAAGTTAGTGCACACAAACTAGAAACTGTGTCACAAATGCCATCACATATTCTGAGAGAAATACAATGGGAGATCACTATCGTATCGGTCCTTGGGGTTTTTTTCACATTAGAGACCTGGGGAAAAAAGCATGAGTACCAACATCACCACCCTCTATTATTCATGTGTCACCCCCTGCCTGCAAACAGCAGCACCCTCAGCTGTCCAGCCTGGTGAATTCTTCAATTCTTCAGCGTAGCTTCTCCAGCTCAATGCTCATCGAGCAGGCCTGATTCCTCAGCACCTGAACTGCATCCCTCGATGAAGGAGGACAGTCTTTCAAACAAAGAAAAGACTCTGTCTTTCATGGCCAAGGTTTAAGGATTCTCAAGTCCTTCTGCTTTCTTCAGCTAAGCACAAAGGAATTCTCCCCAATATTTGAGCATCCCCAGTTTTCCTCAGCAGCAGAAATGACAAACGGTCTCTCTTCCTGATGATCAGTGCTCTCTAAGATGGCAGCAGAAAAATGGCCCCAGCCATGCGTAGGACCCAGATGGAGACCGACCGCATGGCTGCGTCAGCAGAGGCCTTCCTGCACCCTGCAAATGTGGCCAAGAGGGTTCCGTGACCCTCCCCTCTCTCCTCCTGTCTCAGCTCCAAGGGGGCAGGGGAAGAATCCCGTCAGCTCACCAGGGGTCACTGAACAACTGCACCACAGTAGGGGGTGATGGTCGATCGGCACTAAGGTCTTGCTTCTCAGGCCGGCGGTGCCAGCTCCAGAGTGGTCTGGGTTGAAGCCGGTGCCGCCACTGCCGAGCTGGGTTCAGGGCCGCACAGAGCCGCTGCATCCCTTCCCATGGCAGAATGGGTCTGGGGTCTAGGCTTGGCCACAGCAGGCCCGTCTTTCCCTCCACCACCACCCTGGAAGTGTGTGCGTGTGGAGGTTGGGCTAGAAGCCCTCAGCAAAAAGCGGCAGGGCTAAGATCACTCGCCTCTTTTATCTTCTCACCTAGCCCATTCCTCAAGGGCAGGTAACTAGGACAATTCTAAAGTGCAACCTCCCCCAGGACAGGTCACTGGCAGGGGTCCTCTTAAAGCAACATAACTTTTTTTTCATGAAAGCACAAATCTATACATCTGAAAATTCTGATAATTTTCAAACTGCAACAACAAAGTACCCTGGTGGCAGCTGCTCCAGTCCCATTTCAGCACCCCCACCATCTTTCCCCTTGATGCTAATTGCAATTAGAGCATCACACTCAGGCAGCACCAAAACAAGCAGGAGCCATTGCCTTGCCAAGGGGATAAAAGTGACACCATCTGGCCCATCAGATATGCCCAGGCTCTGTGGGGGGCTGGCTGGATGCTGAGGGTCCATCCCAGGGACACCTCACTGAAGTCACACCCTTGTAGGTGTAGCTTTTCAGATGTGACAATCCCTGGGAGCATTCAAAACCCCTGGGAGGGCTTAAAGTACCTGGGAGGGTTCAGAGCACCTGGGAACAGGCAGCAGGATGTCAAGCCTGTGCAAAGGAGCTGCATCTGCACACAGTTGTCTCCTTGTTCCCCAGACCAAGCCACACAAAGCAGCCCTTTGTTCCCACGGCAGGGGCTGTCTCCTGAGCTCTGAGCATCCCATTCATCCTCTGAGCCCCTCTGCCAGCAGAACTACTGCCCACACCACTTGTCCAGGCTGCTCTAGTATAATTTTCAAGTTTAACAGAATGACAACTAAGGAGTAAAATAAGGGTTTGGTACTTCCACACTCATGAAGCCAAACAAGAAGTCAAATATAATGAATAAGGGAGAAGCACCACAACTAAACCCCTGTCTTGTCCCCATTTCAGCCAGGGGAATCCCAGCACTCACCCCACCTTACCGCAGCCTCTGTGTTTAGTGGTATATGAAACTCCTGCATTTAGTGTCAGAGGTGTTAATCCCACTGTTTGCTGGGGTGGGCTGAGGTGGCTCCAGGACTACTACCAGCAAGCCCAGTTGATGTTTCTGCCAAGTTTCAGAAGCTCCCCAGCCATTACCATTGCACTGAGGCTGTTTCTGGGCCTCAGACTCCCTCTGCAGAGAAATTCCAGTTCATATTTTTGGGTTTTACCAAAATAAATGGTGCAGAAGGAGCTGGGCAAAAGCTGCTCCCAGAAAGAAAAGTCTCAGAGAAGGTGCTTGCTTTCTGTGACCTCAACCATGAGCTGAGAGCTTGGAACACAAGGAAAAAAAAAATGTTTTAATATGAGAGAGGAGAACAGCCAGGCAGAAATTCTGGTTTGTAAATCGAGGAACCATGTTTAGCCTTTCTCTGGTATCTTCATGCTGAGGAGCACCTCTGCAGAAACCTGCCTATACGGCCTCCTTCCTTCTTCCCCTGGGTTGGCTGAGCCTACTCTCTCCATTAGAATTTATTAGGAGCAGCTAAAGCATCTTTTGGTCCAAAGAGCTGCTGCTGAAGGTCAGTGAAAACTGCATGGTGCTGCATGGTCTGTCGTTCCTCTTCGTGATGTTTGGAGCCACTAATGCACCAACCAAATAAATGCAATTATTTGGCATTTTGTTTGTCTTCACCAGGGACCACATTTTGATGTGAAGGTGTTTGGGGTTGCTCAAGGCTGTGCTGGAGCTGGTATCAACCCTGAGGCCAGCAAGCAAAACCCAGGTCTGGTCTGAAGCCCCTCATACAGCTGGATTTTCACAGGAACAGGGAGGAAGGGAGTGGAAGATACTTTAGTAACAAAGTGGTGGGAGAAAAAAAGAGAAGGTGATGAGCCCGGGGAGCTGCTTTAGCAGAGCAATTACAGATTGGAGTTACAAAATAAATCTGTGCTTTGCCACAGCAGGAAACAGCAGTATGTTCAAGGCATGGAGATGCTCCTGGTGGCCTCACTCATGGAAGGTTTACTTTCCCAGAAGCTGTTATTTTCCTGGTAGACATGTGTTAAGTTATGTGTTGAATAGTTTTGCTCCAAAAACATAAATAAACAAAAATGTTTAATAAACCTAAAGCAGCTGGGATGAAGGGCTGCCCCCCAGAAGTTAAGACAGGGACATTTGCAGGGTCACAACCAGACGTTCAAATCAAAGCCTTGATTCTGGCTTTGTTTGGCCCAGTGCAAAACACACTAATCAGAGTAACCGGTGTGTCTAAGGCAGTTTGCTGTGTCCTACAGACAATCTCCACCCTTGCAGCTTTCTAAAGGCTCAGCCTTGCCTGGCTGCTGAATCCCTCAGAAGTTTTTGGACCCTGCGGAAGCTCTTCAGTAACTCCGATTAGTACCAGCAATTAACCTGCAGCTAATTCTATGTCCAAACCATTTAATGAGGAAGAATGTGAACAGGTAACAAGCTAAGAGGGCCTGCAAGCCAACTGCCGGAGACACAGCAGCCTTCCGATCTCTGAAAGTAGCCTCCCAGAAGGCTGGGGAAGACTGTTCACAAGGGCAGGTAATGATAGGGTGAGGGGCCATGATTTTAAGCTGGAAAAGGGTAGATTTAGGTTGGACACCAGGAAAAAGTTCTTCAGTCTGAGTGTGGTGGATCCCTGGAATGGGCTGCCTAGAGAGGTGGTAGAGGGCCCCATGCCTGGAGACATTCAAGGTTAGGGTGGATGGGGCTTGGGGCAATCTGTCCCTGCTTGTTGTAGGAGCTTGGACTAGACGGCCTTTGGAGGTCTCTTCCAACCCTATGATTCTGTAAGATGGAAGCTGGGAACCATCCAGAAACACCTCAGGACCAGCACTGCAACAACTCACCCTGTAGCTTTACATTAAATATACATATAAAACAATTGCATATGTATGGCACCTAGGAATAGGCAGTACTGTAAAATGTAGGAAACCCTCATCCACATGGCTTAACGACAGCCTGGAGTAGAATTGTTTGGGACAAAGCTACAGTCCAACCAGCCTGGATCCAGGACTGCTTCTGCACAACCTATTTCTGCAATTTAAATATCATTAAGATATGGAAATTTTAGCCATTTTGGTCATTTGCAGATGTATTTTAAAATTTCCACGAGAAGGCAGCAACAGAGGTCTGGTTTGAAGGCACAAGCCTTGAATTTTATCTACTTTGCCCTTCCTGGAATCAGGACCCAGGAAAACATCCTGGAGGTGTTTTTTCAAGGTTATGGGATATTTCCTTGCTGCTGCCAGGCCAACCTATAGAAGGAAGAAGCTGGGAAGCTATCTTCTAGGGAAAAAGCAACTTTAGTCTTTCCAAGACCCAGCTAGAAGCTGGATTTAGGATTTCCAGTCTAAGAAATAATAGATGAGAAAGCAGAAGACTGGCTGGATTGTGCCAGGGTATATGCTGAGCAAGTATTATGCATCAACACAAACGCACAGCACAGAAAATTCAGGAAGGAAAAATGATTCACAGATTAATTATTGTTACTAATTTTTTTAACTAGTCAGAACAATTTATCATCAGTCTCCTATCAGGCAAAGGAGACAGAACAGGATGGCTGTGCACGGCTCGGGTGTGGAACTCCGACATTTCCCCAAGTCCCTCTTTAATAAATTCAATACAGGAATTACATTAAATAAAAAGTTTAGATTAAATTTTTAATAACCCACTAAAAGCACTTTGGCTCCCTGTGGACTGTATGGACAAGCAGCTTTAGTAAGCACGTAGAACTAAGGGGTTTTATATAGTTCTCTCTTTTTTTGTAGATGGGAGAGGATGAAATCTCAGCCCAGCAGTTCCCTTTCCTCCCCAGCCCCTCAGAACTGCAGCTATTTCCTCCAGCCCAACCGAACATTTGGGATTCCAAACCTGAATAAATGGCCTTAAGACAATTATCACATTTATAGCAGATCTATGGTCGCTGAGTGGGAAACACAAGTTGGGGTCACAGAGAAGATCTACCACTTGGGCAACACAAACGGTTCCAGAGGAGGGACGGGGAAAGGCCTAAACTGGTCAGATGGTGTGATTATTGTAAACAGCCACTTGCATTAGAAAATAAATACCTGTATGAAGACACTGGGAGAAACTGGACAATCAGATGGTGATTACGCTTAAACCTTTGCAACTCAATATGGGAATTTTGTGCACCCTCACAACAGGTTCTTCCCTCAGAAAGCATCATAAAGTTGATTTTTCCCACCAAATATGACACGAAAAGTAGAGCAACTTTCCCAGATAAGTGTATTAGCTTCTATCTACCTAATGGAATCTCAGAGCTACCCACCAGAACCCCAGAGCCAGCAAGCCAATGGAACCTCAGAGCATCCACCCAACATAACCTTATGACATCATCCTGGCTTAGGCACTCTGACCCCACCTCTCTGCAGGAGATGGGGACCCATGTTTAAGCCACTTAATGCAAAACACCCTTAAATACAGGCATAGAGAAAGAAGAAAAGAAATCCCAATAACTCTCACTGGTTCTACCACTAAGCCATAAACACACTTGGGAAGGTTTCGGGGGTATTTAGAGTGTTATGTGAAATATTTAAATAAGGAGTTACATCCCTGTGCAACAACCATGACCATTAGGCTTTGGAGATGAGGATGATCCTGCCCTACAAATGCAGGATGATGAAAAGGGCAGGGACTTCTCCATGAGAGGCCCAGGACCACTTGCCCACTAAGGACGCTTTACGCTTTTGTAACATACTTTCTGTTTGGAATTTTCTTCTCCACCTAGAGCATTATTTTCCATAATGCTGGGTGTTACAGACACCCCAGTCCACTACTGCCCCTCCAGTGGTGCAAATTACAGGTATTAGCCAGCACAAGGCAATTCCCAGAATTAAACCCCTTCCCCTGGTGCTTGTCTCGTCCCACTGGCAACAAACAGTCACGTCGAGCACATAATTATGATCCTGTCAAATGAGTGTCTCTGCACCCTGCTGCAATTTCAACCCCAGAGACCCACTTAAGCTGAAGTGGGATTCTGAAAGAATTAGGAGCAGGGGAGGGGTACTGGGCTCCAGGATGCAGATTTCAAGATTACACCAACGAAGTGATGTACTGAGGTGGTAAAAAGTTCAACGTGTATAGAGGGTGACTCGTCTCTGCGGGAGTCCTCAGTGACTTATGACAGCCAATGTCATAAATACCCCTAAACCACTCATTGTACCATAGAATGCTAGGAGTTGAAAGTGACCTCTAGAGACTATCCAGTCCACCCACCCTAACCAGAACAGGATCACCTAGGACAGGCTACACAGTGCCACAGCCATGTGAGTCTTGAAAGTCTCCAGAACAGGAGACTCCACAGCCTCTCTGGGCAGCCTATTCCAGGGCTCCATCACCTTCACAGTAAATAAATTTCTCCTCATGCTGAGGTAGCATTTCGTGTGTTCTAGCTTATCCCCATTATTCCTTGTTCTGATACTGGGCACCACCAAAAAGAGACTGCCCCTTCACAGAATCCTCTTGATGCCCACTCCTTAGATAATTATCCATATTAATAAGATCCCTCTCGGCCTTCTCTTCACCAGACTAAAGAGCCCCAGTTCTCTCAGTTTTCCATCCTAGGTGATATGTGAAAGTCCTTTCGGCATCCTCATAGATCTCTGCTCCATGAGACCCCTGTCTCTCCGGATTGGCTTTATACAGCCAGCCCCACCCATCACACTCCTCAGCCTCACACAAACATACGCTAAAGGGAGATTTACCATTGCCTGCAATGCAATTAAGTGTAGAACAACCCAATTTCCTCATCCCCCTATGAACTGTTCCACTGGGAAGCACCACTAACCTATCAACGTCCACCCCACTGGGGAATTCACTCAGCTAAAGGAGAATCATTCATCAAAAGAGAATCCTCACTGCGTATTTAGCACTTTCTTTAATGAAGGGCTCTGCAGCAGCAATGGAGATGGATCTCAGTGATAGAACTGATAGTTGGTGCTGGAGATTATTAATCACAGGCTTTTGCCTGGCCCTGTTTCAGCAGTGGTAGCCATGCATCTTCCCTATCACAGTAATTACCAGCACTATTCAAGCAACAAGTGCTTTCGAGTACCAATAGATGTTCTCTTCCCTTAATGGCACAGCACACTTGGACAGTGTCATTAATATCTTGCCAGACTCACCTAGCCCTTGAGCTGGGTGGAAAGTGGTCAAATGACAGAACTGCTAAGTCCTCAGTGGTTCAGCATCATAGAATCATCGTGGTTGGAAAAGACCTTCAAGATCATCAAGCTCAACTGCCCACCCTACAACCCCCAATCACTAAACCATTTCCTGACACACTACATCTGCCCAATTTTTAACATCTCAGGGACAGTGCCTCTACCCCCTCCCTGGGCAGCCTGTTCCAAGGCCTCTCCCTCTTTCTGTGAAGACGTTTTTCCCAATATCCAATTGGAACATCCCCTGGCAGAAGTTGATCCCATTTCCTCTTGTTCTATCACTGAGATACACCCCCATTAGTCCCAAACAACACAGACCCCTGATTTGAAGGAAACAGCAGCATTTTGCATAGCTACGAGGTTTGGGTTTCACGTCAGCTAAGGCTTAAAACAACTTAACTGCCTTGAAGAATCTCATCAACATGACTTGGACTTTCTTACGTTGCCAGATGATGAGATAATTGGTCACATCAGGTGGGTAAAATAGCCATCGGGTGGACAGAGAAGCTCTCACTGGGGCCTATCGGCTGTAGGAGTGACAGAAGTGCCATTTCCTGCAAGTCAAGAGTTTGATCTGGAAAAATCAGTGTGTGAGAAATTCAAGCACTGACACTTCCTGTCTGGGGAAAATAGCTCCCAGGTATTAAGTCCCAGAGGTTGTTCCCTGCTCCCAAAACAACACTGAGCATCATCTAGGGCTGAAGAACCTGAGATGCTTCAGGCAAGCTCCATCAAGCCATTATTACTTGTTTTAGGCGAGAACAATCTTGCTGCCCGTTTTCAAGCTTCCTAACTGCTAGTAATGACACACCAAAGTAGATCAAGGCTCTGCTGAGGTTCCCTGCTACTCTCACAGCAACCCCTGGGCACAGAAGCATTGTTGCTCGCTCCATCCCTCTCACCAGCCTGGTCTACTAATTTCTCCTTCTAATCTTTCAATGACTTAGAGAATTCACCCCATCCTTTGAATGAATTGCAGATACTTATCAACCATGAGAGGAGCAATAAAGCTGTAGGCAGAAGAAACAGGTATTTACGTGGTCCATGGTGACTTCCAACATGTCAACTTTTGGCATCTCCGGTGTTAGCTCTAAAAAGCCTTTGGCAGGGGTTAGAACTATTTTCTATGGCAGATCTGACATTTTCCTGAGCAACATACAGTGAATATAGGGCTTCTGCTGCCTTTGCAAGCACCCAAGCCTCTTTCTGCGGGTCCATTGACTCGCTCCGCCACTTCCTCTACTCCAAGTGTTGGGTTTGGTTCTTTTACTTTAATTGACAATCAAAATCACAGACATTGTTTTCAGAAAATACATCCCCATAGATTGTAATTACCATCCTCCAAGATGCAACGGGAAGAATATTAAAGCCATTAACACAGATTTGGAATTTATCAGAACCATTAGTAGAACAGCAAGTGGAGTGCTGATGCTTCCTGAGCACCTCAGCAGCTCTTCAGCACCATAAAACATCTCACGGCACATTTGGAGCTGAGCAAAGGGATAAAAATAAATATATATAGGGGAGGGGTAGGTTCCTGCCACTGGGTGATGAGGTTGGTACAAGCATCTCTCAGATGAACCCTCTAAGCATCATCTGTCCTCAGAAAAGATGTCATTTCTTCTCCAAGGTAGATGTCCAGCCATCGAGAGCTAACACAACCCACTGGATTTGTGTGTGTCAACACAGGCTTGCAGGAGCTTGTCTGCCTAGCTGCAGCTCCAGAAACAGGCGTTTCACCCTCACTTAGTGATAACCATGGAATCATTAAGATTGGAAGAGACCTACAGGATCAAGTCCAACCATCAACCCTACCTCATCATGCACACTAAACCATGTTTCCAAGTGCCACATCTACTTGTTTTTTCAACACCTCCAGGGATTGCAACTGCACCACCTCCCTGGGCAGTCTGTTCCAATACCTGACCACTTCTGGAAAGCAGTCAAGTATCAAGGTCAATACTTGACATTCTTCCGGAAAGAAGGTCCACTTTTAGACATCAGCTTCCCATGGGTACCAGGCCTACCAGAGTGCTGTGGCATTAGGGATCAGGGTGGCATTACAGTAAACCCACATCTTGAGAACAACTTTAACAACTTGCCCGTGGACATGGCGTGGCCAGGATGGACAGAGATGCAGCCTAACACCATCCAACCTGGCCAGTACCACGGTTCTCGCAGCAGCATCACTCAACAGAGCTGCTGACACTGAGCAGAAGTCATCAGTCTCTTCCTGAATGCACACAGTAGTAGCTTCTCAGCCACCGTTACCCTATCTGTGACCTAAGAAACCAGCCTTGGCCCTCACATCTCATTTGTGTTATAGAATTGCATCTGGGAGCTCAACAACAACCATAATAATTACTAGTCATTTTTTCCAGTGTTCCTAGCAACTTGTACGTACAGATGTGACCAAAGGTCCCTCTTCACCTTAAACATTATATTTAGTCCAGCTGCAGCTCCTTAAGCTCTCCTGGAGTTTCAGCCCACACCTTCCTTGCTAGAAAACCTCCTACACCCGTGTTTGCATTTGCTCAGAAGTGTCAATTTCCTTCTGTGACTCCAGGCCCACAGCACAGGTCTCTACAGATTTGCAGATCACCACAATCTCCCAAACCCAGTTTTGGACACTGCCACCAGGGACAGAGTTCCTCTCTCAGCACCCAACACTACATCTGACCTAATGGTGAGGAGAACAGCACCAGCCCAACACCAAAATTAAGGGGAGATGGAACTGTGACGGGTCACCAGTGTGCTTGCCTCTGCCTTGGCTTCTCTGGGAGAATAATAAAAAGCCATTCAAAACAGGTACCAATAGCACAAAGATCTTATTATTCCCCTAACCCTGAGTTGCTCAGGGTTTGATTTTCCTTAACAGACCATCTATGCTGGGTTCCTGAAAACCTAAACCAGATCTAGAATCACTTCCACTCAAAGCAGCAGCTGTTCTCACATCACACCCCTGGTGACAAGATCATTGCAGACTATACCAGCCAAGGCCTGTAAATCTGAAATGTCCCTTTTCCCAAAATTTTCTGCTCACAGTTGGAGCCGGACAGTCCATTGTCTCTGTAGCTGCTTTTTGGCCAGTTTAACTTCATGATTTCCATGTTTACAAACACTTGGGCTTCCAGCAGGGCAAGGGAAGGTTTGGTCACAAATAGCAAAACACTAAGCTGCAGGAAAATGTCCAGGGCAGGAGGAAAAAAAAAATAAAAAGAGATTTTGTCTTCCATCTGCTTTTAGTTGTCTTTAGATTAGGGCCCCTGCAGATTGGTGGCAGACAGGTCTGGGTCCTGCCAGCCATGCAGGAGGTGATGGTGGTACCGTGGGAGTGAGCATCAAACGCCTTCTCTCAGCCGACCAGGAGGTGAAATGCCCCTTTCCAGGTAGGAAATGAAGGAGCAGAGCTGGAATACCTCCTCCTCTTCTTCCTTGTGCATCAGGGGAAAACAAGGCTGGAAGGGCAAACCCAAAGCAGTGCTCCAGCTCCAATTGCATGTGTCTGAGGATAGCCCTACCCACATGAGATGGTCTCAAGGCACTGGGATTCTTTATGACCAAACCCAGGTACCCACCATGGGTCGGATGCTGAGACATGTTGGGGCTGCACAGCACAAGCTGCAAACCCCAGCCTAGGCAGGACAAGTCAGGGCGTGAGACAGCCGAAAAGAACTTCTTTGTGTGCACTGGAGGGAGCGAAAGGATGGATGAGGAAAACCCTGACAGCAGCGAGGAGGCAAAATTCCTTAGGTGACACCTCATCTGCTTAAGCACATAGCCAGAGGCAAAGAATTTCCAGCACTACCAGGCTGTCGGCAGCTTGAGGAGCACAAGTTTATCAGGTAATGCTCTAGAAACCACAAAAATGATATTCCCCCCCCTCCTTAAGCAGAGTTTTTGCATAAATGACTGCAATTACTGAGTTCTGGGTTCATTCAGGGCACAAAAGCTACAACCTGGCTCCTCCACCAGCTAATTTATCCTACCCAGACCCGCCCGGATTTCTTACCCATTAGTTGTAATTCNCCCTAAGCCAGATGACTTCACAGGAAGTAAAAGGAGGATGGAATAGCTTAAAACATTTTTTTTCAAAAAAGAAAATAAAAGCATTGGATAAGGGATTAAGCCAGCAGCGAGGCCGCGGGGTGTGGGTTGGCGAGGGACACGTCTCTCCTCACGTGTGTTATTGCATCCTGGGGCTCCTGCGGCGGCTTTTGGCGCATTTTTGAAGACTCAGTTCATACATTATGAACTGTAATTGTTCATATGCTCAGTGCTGCGACTCAGAAGTTATAGACGAAGGGGAAAACGCTCCGTAGCTTACGCGACCCCAATTAAATTATATAAATTTAGAACAATTTATAGGGTGTCATTTTGGCAAAGTAAACGTGTTTTTGGGGGTTTCACCTTGGCCAACACCAGGATTTCCCCATCACTTGCAACAAGAGGTCACACAACAGCAGGAAAGGCTGATGCGCCTCACTCCCTTTAAGGGAAAAGCACCTCCGAAGGCAGCCCAGTCCCTCGCTGCCCCCCAGTACCAGCTGCTGCCCTAGCCCCAGGGGCAACCGCGGGGCCGCACCGGCAGCGGAACAGCTGCAGCCCAGGGATGCTCCGGGAAAGTTTCCTCCCACAGCCCCCCACTCCCCTGCCGGGATGAGGGCAACGATACACCCCAACACCCCTTCAACCCCCGCGTTGGGACTCACCGAGGCGGGGTTCGCCCGTTGGTTCCGCTCTTGCTCCCGGCACTGCAGTCCGGCCAGGTGTCTCTCCAGAGCCGCCCAGTCCATGGCCGGCGGCTGCGGCTCCCGCGGAGGCCGAGCCCCCCCGCCCCGTCTTGCCCGCCGCTGCCCCCCCGCCCCACGTCGGGGCCGTTGCGGGGCGGGGGGCAGCGGCGGGGCGGGGGGGCCCC
>VXBP01008189.1:903674-1018379 GCA_013400115.1 Rhinopomastus cyanomelas
TTCGGGCGGGGACCCGCCCTCCTCCTCCCCGTCCTCCTCCTCCTCCTCTTCTTCCTCCTCCTCTTCCTCCTCCTCCGAGTCGTCCAGCACCGTCAGGTCCAGGCTCCCGGCGCAGGGCGAGGACTTGTCCTCGGAGCTCGGCGTGGCTTTGCTCGAGCTGGACTCGGAGCTGGAGCGGCTGCTGCCGGCGTCGCTCCCTAAATCCATCCCATCGTCCCGGGGGTCCTGCCGGGGAGAAGCGAGAGGCAGCGCGTNATAAGGACGGACGGGGCGCGGAGAGCCGTCTCGGTGTTGTCCGGCCTTGCTGCTACGGGCAGGGAGCGGTGCTTGCCCTCCGGGGGCTGCGGGAGACGGTGTATGGCTGGAGAAATACGAGATGGGTTTGGGAAAGGGCGGTCGGAGAGTTGGGGTATCTTTTGCCATCGTGTTCTGGGTGCCCGGGTATGTCGCTTGTTCGTTTATAACGCCAGTGGTATGCTCAACCCACTCTCGGAAGGACGTGGGCATCACAAATAGCGACTTCTTGCACAAATGCCTTCCTCTCGCACTAATTCTTTCCTTTTTTGGGTCACAATTTCCAGTCGCTGAGTAAGAGCTGCCTATAAATAACTGCTAAACCTCCTGGTCTAGTTTGGGTGTTCTGGGTCACTGTGGCCAAGTTTAACGAGCAGACACTCCCAACTCCAAAATTTGTTTGAAGATCTTTTAAGCTTGTGTGGCAGCAAAGAGGAGCGCTAGTCACACAGAACGGCTTTGATGTGGTGTTTGGGACACGCGGCAGCGTCCACTTCGGGTGGGACAACTCTACAGGCTCAGCCTGGCAGATCCCTAGGGACACAACACAGCTGATCCACAAAGATACAACCCACCAGATCCCAAAAGACCCTATTGGGCAGATCTCTGCAGACTCAGCCCAGCAGATCCTCACAGATCCAACCCAGCAAATCCCTATAGACCCAACTGGGCAGATCGCTGCAGACCCACCCCAGAAGACGTACATCAGGGGCGAATACAGGGGATGGTAAACCTCTCACAGGTCTGGCAGCAACTGGCTGGCTGGCAATTACAATAAAATCCAAACATTTAATTGGATCAAAAGTTTTTTTTTTTTTGGTCAGAGAAAGCCCTGTAAGAAACATGTCCTGGAGGCTGGGGATGGTTTGTGTAGGGTGGTGCTACGTGTTGATGCACAAGGGCGGTCCAGCCTGGCTCTTTCAGTCCTTCCAACGGGTGTAAAGGGAAGAGGAGAAAGATAGAAACACCTGCAGCTGGTTAACTACAGGGATTTTTGAACTTGTTGCTGTGTAGCAGCTCATCTCAAGGAGATCACAGACCTGCACCAGAGGAGCAGGGAAGGTTGTGGCTTTTCCGCATTGACCCTGGAAATAGTAGCAAAAGTTTTTACCAGTGGCACACATGGAGTGGAAGGGGGATACGACAGCTTTTGCAGAGCCTAATTCTTCATTTGAGGCTATTTTAATAGGGCCACCACCTTAAGAAGCCCATAGTTGCTGAGCAGAGCTGAGGGAGCTACCTCACTGGTTCCAGTCTGGCAGTTGCAGGTTGTGGAAAGGCTTACTTATAGGATTGATTAGGAAGATTTCATTGATGTGAAGACGCCCCTGACAACATCTAATGGGTGTAGACAGAGCTCCCCTCTGCATAGCCCATCAAATCTCCCAGTGCAGCACCAGTCTACCGTGTGTGGAGGGGCACAACACAGGTGGGAACCACCTCTCATTGCTGATATGACCATCTGTGAATCAGCACTGTCGACTGCCTGGCCTTGCTTGTCCATATCATCAGACCTACTGCTCTTCAAACAATGGTGTTATCTCACAAGGTTATCAAGAACAAATGTGTTAGATGATTTTTCTACATTTCTTTACTCTTTTTTTCCTCATTGTAGACAGATACAAACATTTAAAACCTTACAGTGAGCCCTGGACATTTCTAATTATCCATGACAAGCAGATTAACCCTTGACCCTTCAAAGAACACTTTCAAAGAGGAAAGCAGTATTGTTATTCAAAACACACACATCATTTCTCCCTTTTACAAGCCTCTACCACATAAAAAATTGAAATTCATAGGACCTTTCAGAGGCAAAGAGTGTACAGTTGTAGTTGAAAAGAAAGTGTTTTACAGTTGTCTTATTCAGGGTGAAGGATGTTTTAATACAAACAATGCATGTTGAGGCTACTCTGAGCCAGAAACAGGTCATGAAACAGAGGTGCTTGGGTTGGGTGAGCTCAGGGCTGTTCTAAAAACCACTTTGCTTGCTAGCATCAGCTGTTAAATTTATCTCCTTGTGCCATTTTGGCACCACTGTAAACTGTTCTAAGACGAGTTTCACTTTCTTGCCTGCTCGCATAGAACAGCAGAATGTACTGGGTTGGAAGGGACTTCCAAAGGTCATCTAGTTCAAAATCCCTACAACAAGCAGGGACATATCTAACTAGAATATGTGCAATTGCAGAAGGTTTTGGATCAGGGAAGGAGGGAGGCACTGATGTCACCACCAGCCTTAAGATGCCACCTTCTCCTGGCCTTCATAGACACCATCCACATCCGTAAGTACAAGAACATCTCCAGCAGTTGGGTCTTCATCTCATCTACTGTTCCACATGCTCACCTCCACTGTGAATCCCAACCCCTCTGCAGCCCTACATAGGACCTATTCAATGAGATATAAGTAGAGGACACCATAGTCCCACCAGAAAGCTGCACCGCAGCAGTTAGCACAGTCCATAGCAAACACTGATACGATCTATATTTTTTACAAAAAGTCACAATTCAAAAGCATTTGGCTCAAGTTTGCAACTTTCCCAGCTTTGACAGTTAGTCTTTCTGACCAGGCTCACTGATTCAATCTCTTGTCTCCTAGTGGAGCCCCAAACACAGGATATTCACCTCAGTTTGGGCTGTGTTTTAAGGGAAGAAGACAAAACTGTGTCTATGGGTGAAACTGGATTGTGCTTCTCATACCTTGTACCTGTGTAACTTGGGGCCCACCAAAAGCCCCAGATTACACCCATAGTTGGTCCTCAAAAACTATATCATAGACTCATACAATGTATCGGGTTGGAAGGGACCACCAAAGGTGATTTAGTCCACCCCACCCTGCAACAAGCAGGGACATCTCTAACTAGAAGAGACTGCCCAGAGCCCCATCAAGACTTACCTTCTAAACACCAGAGTCTGGCTGGGGTTTCTGGGGGTGATTTCTCTTGAACTGACTTTCTTGCATTGACTGCTGTCATTGTGCGGGTGGGGATGTGCAGGGAAGTGCTGCTGACCTGCCTGTCCCAGGACCATGGAGTTTCCTCCAACCACAAAGAGTTTCTGCACTCTGCCATCCCTAAACAGGAAAAGGACTTCTCTGGGGTCAATGTGTGTTTCCTTTCCCCAGTGCAAGTATTTCTGGTGCACGCTTTCCCACAGACAGGAGGAAGCTGTCAGCATTTGGACCCCAATACATGCACAAGGGATTGCCAGCCTCTGAAAGTTGAGTGGCCAACACATCCCCTGGCTCCTTCCCTTACAAATAATGCACCTGCCATCTTTTGTATGGTGCCTGAACCATGCACAATCACTGAGGTTCCTTCTTCCTAAGCCTGCAGGAGCCAGGAAGGTCCCTGGCTTCATCCACAGCATATCCACCCTGATAAATACTGCCTGTCTGAGGAGCCACAGCTGTCCCCAATACCATGGCTCCGCTCCAGAACCAGCTGGGGAGGAGGAGGACAGAGAAGAGTCTACAAGCTGCCTCCATCCAGGATGTCCCTTGGTAGCATCACTACATGCACCCCCCTGCTCAATCTGGGCATTTCACCTTTTCCAAGGGGGGGAAAAACCCCAAACCTGCCTTGTTTTTGGTGCGGAGAAGAGTCTGGCTCTGTCCTGCTTGCAGCACACAGATACCATGGTGACAGACACCTTCCAACATTAGGAAAGCAAACAGGAACTCATGGCTTTATGGCCAAATTATATATAGGAGCACCACACGCTTAACATCTGTCGCTGTTTCCTGTGAGGACCCATCACTTAATTAATCCCCCACAGCCAGCCTGGCCCCCAGTTTGTGCTGAGAGAAACCGCTCACGCTTTCTAGGCTCTACTGGGGAGGTTTAACAAGCTCCTGTCTGTGTAAGGCAGCCCTGATCTGCCTGCTTGAGCCGTGCCAAGCCATGCCAAACTGTGCCAAGCTGTGCCAGCCTCCCTCACGTGTCCCACGGGACAAGCTGCACCCAAGTCTCACCACCAGCTGTGATTGTGGGATGCCACAACTGGGGGACACTGCAGTATGCTTCTCATTGTGTTCTGCTGCAGTTGGTGCTATTTCAACATTCTTCCAGCTGGGGCTGAATCCCTTCACCTTTCAACCACCATCAAACCTTAAATGAGTGGCCAAAATCCCCCCAGTGTGCTGCTGACTCAGCATGTTCCAAATCAACCTGCATTGCATTTCAATTATTTTAAACATATTTACAGCCTTTTATTCATCAAAGGCTGTGTCCTCTCTAAAAACCACAAATCACATCCTGCAGACCCCACGTGCTCAGATTACCCCCTATGATGGGCCCAAACCCCAACAGTTGAACTTTGAGATTCAGGATACAGGATGTCTCTACATTTCCCAGCCAGCTCCATTAACCTGAGATTCCAAGAACAAACCAAACACCCATCACCCCATAAACGCACAGAATAATCGCGTTTCATTGAGAAATTAATAAAAATTAACTCCTAGGCAGCTCAGCAGCTCCCTTGCTGAGAGCATGGCCTTGGGCAGCTTATGTGGTCCCAAGCAAAACCTTGAAGGACTTGTCTCTATATGTTGCCATTTGGATTTGCAGGTTTAACTATTTAAATTTAGCAACCTAATCCTTTGCTTAATTTAGAGGAGAGATGAGGGGGAGGGTGACCGCATGAAACAGCAGGAGGCTGAGTGATTATGTTCTCTTTGAAGCTCTTCGGCTGCCAGGGGAGGCAACGGAGGTGGAGGAGAGGGAGAATGGCAGTGTCTCAAAACTCATCCACCCCGTGGGTCATGCTCATCTTTTTTTGGCTCGTCATACTGGGATATGAGTTTTTACAGCAAGTAGAGCAGCTGGGACAGCTCATCTCCCTGCCAGGACTGCCTGAGCTTGGAGGAGCATGGACCTCCCACAGCTCTTCACACCACCAGCATCCTCGTTGGCTGTGGTGGCCACATCCGTACTGCTGAGGTAACATAAAGGCTGAAAAAATGGCCATTGCTGGTGCCTTACTCACCCACAGACCATTTTGTCTCCACCTTTTCTTCCCACTGGTGGTCCTGCCCCATGTGGCTT
This sequence comes from Rhinopomastus cyanomelas, assembly GCA_013400115.1. Classification (NCBI taxonomy): domain Eukaryota; kingdom Metazoa; phylum Chordata; class Aves; order Bucerotiformes; family Rhinopomastidae; genus Rhinopomastus; species Rhinopomastus cyanomelas. The sequence continues at coordinate 909,008 of VXBP01008189.1, forward strand.
TCCTCAAAAGAGGAAAGAGGACAGTGACTGGAGGTGTTCGAGGTCAGGCTGGATGAGGCCTTGAGCAATCAAGTTTGGTTAAGAGGCATCCCTGCCCATGGTAGGGAGGTAGGAGTACATGATCTCTACGGTCCCTTCCAAACAAAACCATCCATGACTGGATTCCCTGAATGAATCGAGGGAGTGAAAAGGGGTGAGATTTTTTTCAACAACCTCTTTCCAGACTTTGTTTAGCTCTTTATATGCATCTCTGCCAAACACAGTGCCCAATTCAAATCCTAATGTCTGGGAAATCCTCAAAAAGGTAGTGAGGGGGAAGGAAGGAGATGGCACACCTCAGTTTTGAGATGGACTCACTCTGCCTTTGTGCTTCTTGGTGGATTACAGAGCATAAAACAAGGAAGGAAAAAAGAGTTCCCCTTAAATTATAGTTATTTCATGACCACTTTAAGGAAAAAGGCTTAAGTCACTTGAGATCTGTCATTCAAGAGAGGGTGGAGAAGCCAGCCAGGATACCTAATTCTCTTCCCAAACCCTGTGCAAAGTGCTCACACACACCCCAGCGGGTTTATGGCCACTCCAGCAAGGCAGGGACTAGCACCCAACCACGTTTCAGCTGAAGTAATGTTGAAACCAGGGAAGCAAATACTACCTCATTGTTTCAATGTAGGGGCATTAGAGGCAATTAGTAAAAATCCCCTTTAAGGGGTAAATCAGTTATAATTATAAAATCACAAAATCATAAAGGTTGGAAGAGACCTACAAGATCATCCAGTCCAACAGTTAACCTGACCCCACTGTGCCCACGAATCCACACCCCTCCTGTTACTCCCAGTTTAGTGCCGGCATTCCCTGAGGACTGCTGGGATAATGGTTATCTACAAATGAATAATTCTGCTTATCCCTTCTCCTTTGATTCCTCCTGGTGTGGATGACCACCTCCTTCATCCACCCTGGCCACTGCCATAACCACACAGCACCACCCAGCGCACCCAATGACCTTAAGGGGTGATGCATGGCATCTTGGGGATGCCGAGATGGGCAGATTCAGGCTGGACAGGATGAAAAAATTCTTGAATCTGAGGGTGGTGGATCACTGGAACAGGCTGCCTAGAGAGGTGGTGGAGGCCCCATCCCTGGAGACATTCAGGGTCAGGCTTGACAGAGCTCTGAGCGATCTGTTCTAGTTAGAGATGTCTCTGCTTGTTGCAGGGAGATTGGACTTTATGACCTTCAGAGGTCCCTTCCAGTCCTATGATTCCAATATCCCTCTTCCTGTCAGCCAAGTCAGTCTGCTATCCCATATTTTTCCAGCAAGAACATGTTGCTGGGGTTGATGGACACTCAGTGAGGTTGTGAATTCCTCTTTTCTTCTGGCTCTGCTTCCTCCATGCCAGGCATGGGAGGGCCAGTAAAACATTTAGGGTAAACAAAAGGCAAGGTCAGGAGGGATCCTCCTTATCTAGGAAAAAGGCTCTGGAATTCAGTGTAATTATCCAGGCTGGAGGAGAAGAAAAAAATAGAAAAGCTCTTTCATAAACTGGTGCTGCAGGCACGTGGACAAGGAATGCAAGCAGGGAAATAGCTGAAATATTTCAAATGCACAAGTCTGCGACGGCGCTGCCACATCTTAATATTTATGTTGGTGCCCCCTAAATGCATTAACTCACACATCTCCATGCATGCAGAGAAGGCTGCTCAGCATTTCTGCCCAGAAACTCCTCCAGACCACAGTCCTCTGGGTATAACCCTGCTGGGGAGGGGGCAGCAGGGGGAATCAGACCCTTACTAATTCCTCATGACTGAGAGCTAGTGAGGCCTCATCTCAAGTTCAGGGGTCAGTTTTGTGCACCTTGATACAAGAAGGACATCGAGATGCTGAAGTGGGTCCAAAGAAAGGCAATGAAGCTGGTGAAGGGCCTGGAGAATAGGTCCAATGAGGAGCAGCTGAAGGAACTGAGGCTGTTTAGTCTGGAGAAGAAGAGGTTGAGGGAGACCTTATTGCTCTTTACAACTTCCTGAAAGGAGGGTGTACAGAGGTAGGGGTTGGCTCTTTTGTCCAGTTTCTAGCAACACAACAAGAAGAAATGGCCTCAAGTTGAACCCAGTGGAGGTTTAGGTTGGGCATCAGAAGGTCCCTGACAAAGTGGTCAGGGACTGGAACAGGCAGCCCAAGGAGGTGGTGGAGTCGCTGTCCCTGGAGGTTCAAAAAACAAGTAGATGTGGCACTAGAGAAAAGGGTTTAGTGGGCAGGGTGGAGCTGGGTTGTAGAATTTGATGATCTTGGAGGTCTCTTCCAACCTTGAGGATTCTGTGATTCTATAATTAAGCAATATCTCTCTCGGTGGTCTCTGGATATTGCAGACAGATTTGGAGTTAGTTATTAACCATCCAAGACAACAGCCCTGAGCTCTGGTTCCATCCCAGCTGACTGAGCCAAAGCTGGTAACATCTACAGTAGGAACCAACAACGAGGAATTTCCCTCAACTCTGCTGCAACCCCAGGTAGAGGATTTTTTTGTTGGGTTCTTTAAATACCTTCTGATTAATCATCTTTCACCCAAACTGATTGAAGAAGAGGTACAGAAAAGAGTTTGGGAAATGAAGTTGCCCTGTCACATCATCTCTTCCCAAGAATAATTTAGTCTGAAGAGGAGGATGCTGAAGGGAGACCTTCTTGCTGTCTGTGACTACCTAAAAGGAGGTTGTAGAGATGTGGGGGTTTGTCTCTTCTCACCAGTAACCAGAGATAGGACAAGAGGAAATGGCCTCAAGTTGCACCAGGGAAAGTTTAGGTTGAACATTGGGAAAAACTTCTTCACTGAAAAGGTCATGAGGCTGCCCAGGGAGGGGGTTGAGTTGCCATCCCTGGACGTTGTTTCAAAGTCTGGTGGGCTTGGGACAGCTGGTTAATAGTTGGACTTGGTGATCTCAAAGGTCTTTTCCAACCTAAACAACCCTCTGATCCTATAATGTTTAACAAAAAATTTATTCAGTCCAGCTCAGGGGTGGATTCAGGTTACTCATAAATAGACCCAGCCTAAAGCAGAGTCTGGGACATGGAGGGAACCTGTGCCCCAGGCAGAGGGGAAGGAGCAATTACTACTTGAAAGGGATATTGCTGCAGGTGCCCTTCGAAAGGTGGGGTCAGCTTCCATCAATATGCCCAGTTAGCATTGAATTTTGAGTGTACACCAGTTTGCGACTGCTAGTCACTAGCCAAGGGCAATTCTTGTCTGTTATTTCCTTGTCTCCACATCTTTTGTAGCCCCTGTGCATTTAGATGCAGCGCAGGTCTCCAGCAGCACATGCTGCCGCTTGGCTTCCCGTGGGTGATTTATGATCTGCTTAATACAGCTGTCTGCAGCGATGCCAGCTTCACAGAACAGCTCAATAAACTGACTGCCTGCAAACTGGTCCTTTGCTTGTTTGGTTCATTTTCTTGTAAATGTAAAGGATGAAACCAAATTCTCTGCAACCCCTTCACAGCTTTGCCCACAGACTCCCCGAAATCTGACTGGTGGAGGAGCCCCACAGCAGTGGGGGCAACATGGGAGCACAAAGGGGCACTGAAGGGTGTCAGAACCCATGGCTGCATGTTCATGGCCTCACCAGAAGAGACTGGCTTCCCCAAATGTTCATTCCTTCCCAAGTGTGAATTCCTTTCCCAAATATATGTTCATGCATAAGAGCTTCAAAGCCAAGCTGGATGGTGCTCTGGGCAACATGGTGCAGTGAGAGGGCTTGCTGCCTGTGGCGGTGCTTTCAGACTAGATGATCTCTAAGGTCCATTCCAAACCAAACCATTCTGTGATTCTATGAAATTCCACTTACAAACCTTGTCCCCCATCATCTCTTGGGTCACAGGGGTGAAACAGTTTGCAAAGATGGGAAGACCAGGAAAACTTTATCTGTTATCCTACCCAACAGCCCTGCACACTTTCAAAGGTGAGCCACTGGCATCTCATTCACTTTGGTTCTGCAAAGGTCAGCAGAAGAGCCCACAGCCACGGGTTTCTAATGTAGTATATGAGGAATCTGGTCACCTGGCACTGGGAAGGATCTTGGCACTCATCTGTATTCAGTGTGAGAAATGCAACTTAAAAAAATAATCCAGCGAACCAACCCTTAACAACACACAAAACCCCAGGGAAAAGAACATTTGTAACTAGAGGAACTGTAGCTGTGATGAAACCAGCCCTCTTCCCTGATGATGAATTGTACTTGGCTTGCAACAGATGTGGCTCATTATATTTGTTTTCTGCATAAATCTACATATTAGCCTGAAAGCGACTGTCTGTGCTTTGTCTTGCCTTGGCTCCATCACTCACTGGTCTCCTCAGCTGTTTGCCTTCAAGAGTGGGGCTGGGGCCTCCAAGAGCAGCTTCCCCGTGGCAAATGTCCCCTTTGGGGGCTTTTTCAGCCCCTAAAACTCAGTGAGGGAGAAAGTGGACGTTGACTACAGTTAATTCATGGAATCACAGAATCATCAAGGTTGGAAGAGACCTCCAATATTATGAAATTCAGCCTGCAACCCAACCACACCATGCCCATTAAACCATGTTCCCTAGTGTCACATGTAATAATTTTTTTAGTTCTCCCACGGATGGCAGCTCCATCACCTCCCTGGGCAATTTGCTGGTGGAGCTTCTGATCTTTCTTGTTCCCTTGGCCATCCATTCCTGCTAATGGCATGTCCCCATCCCCAAGCAAAGGGTAGAGCCCTAAAGCTTACAGCACCCATGGAAAGCTGAAGGGACCAGTTGGGGTGACCCAGCACTGGAGAAAGGAGCTGATGCAAGACCATGGGTCCTGATCTGTAATGCAGTCTTCTATAATGTATTGCATGCTGCCAAGTGGATGGGATTCCCTGGAGCTGGGATGGCTAGTGAGGATGGTTGGCATGGCTGGCCACAAATTCCCAGCACAGATGCACAGGGGGCTTGCCATAGATCTTTATTCCACAAGAAATCTTGAAGTGGGGGCATGCATGGGGTACAGGTGGTGGGAAGAATATTCTGCAATCCCAGATAGCAAAGGTGAGAAAGGAGAGGCACCAAATATAATTAACTTATTAAATCACCAGCCCCATTTTTTCCCCCTATCTTTTCTTAATCTCATTTCATGCTGCTGGTGTCGAGTTAAATTATTTTTAATTGTTTCTACAAAATGGATTTACTGTTCTCTCTGTAGGATTCTCCCAGAACATAATTATCCGAGAGACTGTATTTTCCTCTCTCTATTTAATATCCATGTGCTGGAAATTGAAGGTACAATGCAAGTGAACAATTAAGGCAGCGTAAAGGTAATGGGAGGAGAATTGTCCTACAGCCACAGCACGTGACCCAACCTTCACCCTCTCACATACTGCCCTGACCTGTTCCTGTAGGGGAAAGCTCTTATTTCTCATGCAGGCGTCATTTAAAGAGAGGTATTGCTGGCTTTAACTCACTTAGGTGAAGCTTCAGGCATAGAGCAACGTCACTACCCGTTCCCCACTGCTTATTCACCAGCGTCACACTGGCACGATACAGTGGAACAAGCCTGATCCATGTTATAGCACAGAGGAAACTACAATAATTCTAAATGTTGGATTGTTGGTGCATAGGGATCATTAGGTCTTCAGGTGACAGCTCTGGTGTGTTGAAATCTGAGCTGGGAGAGCACAACCTTTCTGGTCCTAGGAACAGAGGTGGTGAAGGCCCCATCCCTGGAGACATTCAAGGTCAACTTGGATGGGGCTCTGGGCAACCTGGTCTAGTTAGAGATGTCCCTGCTTGTTGTAGGGGGGTTGGACTAGGTGGCCTTTGGAGGTCCCTTCCAACCCAATATATTCTATGATTCCATGGTTCCTGGACTGTGAAAAGATGTGCTGGGGACATGGCCAACACATGCTACAAACACTGGACAGCATCACAGGCAGTACAGTCCTTTAGCTTCTTCTGAGTCTGAGTGGCAGGAGAAAGTCTCCTGCCTGCAGCCCTGAAGAGGATTATCACTGACACAAGCTCTTGGGATTCCCTGAGCCCTGTGATGCAGCAAGAAAAGCTCTTAGTAGGATGGAGAAAGGTGTTACTGGTGGAGGCATTTCAGCACAGCCCTGTTCCCACAAAGGCTTCAAGGCGTAGACTGGGAACAGAAGTAAAGGTGCTGGTATTTTGGCTCAGCAGTTGGCATTAGGGTTATGGCTAATGGGGGATGTTGGCTTTCAAACACAGAGCAGATTGAGTTCCTTGCAGTCAGTCCAGGACAAATTCTTGAACAAACCAACTGCTTCTACCTAAATACCTTAAACAAGCAACATACCTGGCACAGGAGAAGTGGGAGATGTAACCCAGCTCTTGAGAGCTCAATCTGTTTAGTTTATAGAGCCCTTGCAAAGAAAAAATTCCATTTCCAACTATTCCAAAACATAATTGTCAGTGGGTTGGGGAGTTTTGACTGGAAAGGGTGGGACCCAGGTTTGTGTTCCTCTACAATAAAACCCGGTATGAAGTGGATATAAGACCTGATCCTACATTATATGGAAGAAAAAACCCTGAAGTTGACCTCAAAGACCAAGCCAGACCAAATGAAGAGCAACTCATTGCTGCCATAGAGATGTCCTCATGGCTTGTGCTGCAGCCTGAGCTTCAGCAATGGCCTTATGCCATCAGTTTTCTCACTGGAACTGAAACTGGGTGAAACAGAAAGTGACTAATCTTCTTAGTGGAGCTGGTGCCGGCTGTGGCCCAATTAACACCAGCGGATAAGTCCTACCAGAAGTCTTCTTACTAATTCTGGGAAGGAAGGAGGGAGAACAGAGCATGCTACATGCATGCCTGCTTAGGCTGGGAGAAAGGAGAGGGCCTAAAATCATAGAATCACAGAATGGTAGAATCACTACGGACTGGAAGGGACCTCAAAGGATCATCTAGTCCAATCCCCCTGCCACAGCAGGATCACCTAGACCAAGTCGCACAGGAACTCATCCAGGCGGGCCTTGAAGAAAATAACTTGCAGGAGGAAAAAAATAATGCCTTGGTAGTGGCACTGAGACAGCACTGGCCCCACAATGAAGGATGGAACCCTCCTGTCACCCTGGTGTCAAGGGGATTGAAACCTACTGCCTCTGTTCATCACAGATAAATCAGCATGTGGGACATGCTCCTGGAAGGCCACAGCTGTTTTAGCTTGAGGCTGCTGAGGCTGGAAACAGTCCCAGGGAGTTCCCTCTGCCCCAAGAGCCAGTAGTGTGACTAGAGCTTGGTGTTTACTTTGCTCCCTCAAACCAAACCCGTGTCCCGTACAGAAAATACAGCCCAAGTCTTGCTTCTACTTCAGCATGATTTTGCAATTGGAAGGGAAATCTTGTCCGCTTTCCAAGCTGACACTGAACCTACAGTTACGCTTTCAACCAGACAGATGGAAAGTGCCTTGGTTTGGGTGACTGTGATTTCTGGGATGTCAAAGATGCCCAAATCCCAAAGGAAAATCTAATTTTAAACACAGAATCCATTCATTCTTAATAATTTTCCACCTGGAAAACAAGAAGCCTCCCCTAAATATCCACAGATATGGGACTGGGGCTGTAGCATCCCCCACTCCCTCCACCCATTCCCATTGGGACCCTGTTGCTGCCACCCAGCTGGTCTCACCATGCCCTGCCCTGGGGTTTTCTTACTGTTGCACTTCTTGAATAACTCCTTTATAAGTTCTTGCACACTCGATGGGTTTTCCACTTAACAGTGAAAACCCATAAGTAATGAGAATGTACTCGAGATAAAAGAGGATGGATATGTTCAACAGGGAGTTGCTTCGCTGGGCACAAACTGGCTCTTTCCTCTGTGCCGCGAGAAAAAATTTTCTTGTGTTGTTAAAAGGAAACATGGTGCTTCAAAATCATCTCATGTGCCCCAAATAAGACAATATTACACATCATAGGAGGCAATTTTTCCCTCTTCTGCTTCAGGCATTTTGCAGCTCTTGGGGCAAAGGTAAATGGGAATGACGCTGGTAGGCAAGAAAACACAATTCAGCAGCCTGAGGTTTGCTGTAGTGATGAGGATGTCTCCAGGCTGCCCAGCTTCATGACACAGATGTCCTCCAAAGACGTCTGAAGAAAGCACTTTGTGCCGTATTTCCCACCCCCAAAGGCTTTGTGAGGAATGTGGTACCAGGGTCCATGTGCCTGGGGCAGATCTGCCTGCAGCTTCTCGCACCAGCACCTGCCCCCCATTATTACATCCATCAAGAGAAGAAAGTGTGGAATTATTAGGTTGTGACACAACTGGAAAGGGATTAACCTCGGAATGAGATTAGGGGAGTTATTAATTAACCAGGAATTAATACCAGGATGGAGAAAATCAAAACTTGCAAGGTTGGGAGGAAAACCCCGTTAAGGCTATTGGTGTGGTTGTGCACACAGCACTCCCTCGGACACCATCTAAGGGGGTAGGAGGCAGAGGTGGATGGGGATATGTGCCCACAGACCCCGTTAGAAGGACTCCTTATTTTTGCTGTGGTTATTAATGTCTCCTGGCTATGGGGATGGGCTGGATGGAGGAGCATCACTTGCCCTGGACATGGCCTCTCCGGAAAATCATGACTTCCACTCAAAACAACACTCAACGTGTCTTGTCTGAGTCATTCAAACAAACGTCACTTTTTTACGTCTTGGCAGTGTGGCCAGCGGTACTGACACACAGGGTTTTCCCATGGGACCTCGACCCCTCTGAAATACTAAAGACCCATGATAGGTTTAATTTTAACAAATAACCTGCTAAGAGAAGCCACCTCAGAATCACAGAACCACTTGAGTCAGAAAAGACCTTCAATCTCATCAAGTCAAAAAGTTCCTTGGCACTGCGTGGTCACCATTAATCCACATCCCAAGTGTCACACCTCGTTAAAACCCCAGACTGGGGTGGATACTCCCTCTCTATCGCTCTTATCTTTAAGGTCTGCTCTGAATGGCTCCTTCCTAACTCTCACAATGAGAGGAAATGGGGCTTTCCCCTGGTGCAAAGCAGCACCTGAAACCAGAGACCCCACAAAAAACATAGGGAGTGACCTCCAGAGCTGGGGTAGCTCTATGGATACTATCTATGGGCCCCCACCAGCCTCCTCCTCCCTGCCCATCTGCCACTGCCTGTTTCAAGATGCTGAGTCACAAATGCAGCCCAAACCCAAACCCCACCCCAAAATACCTGCAGCCCCTCACACCTGAGAACTATGGAGCAATTTTGTCTATTGGAGGAGATTGTGTTGCAATGAGAGACTGAAAATCCCAAAAGGCTCCTGTGAGGAAATGAGGTGCTTGCAGGGTCTCACAGCCTAAAAAACAGTGTTGGGATTCCAATTTCCTGCAAAATTTCCAGACCCACCAAGAAATCTGCCAACTACCCTTAAAAAAACACAGACCATGTGGAATTCATCAGATAAATCAACTTAAGGTTAAAAATAGTGATGTAGGGTGAATTTGGGTCCCCCCAAGGATCCAGTAGATTTGCTGTTCTGGCTGGTGATTAATGGGAGGCGATTTCACAAACAGTTCTGGCTGCTCATGGGCAGTTTTCAGACTTTTGACAGTTCATAGCTCAGACATTTTGCTGCTGAAAAGCAGCCAGAGATGGGCTCGGGCTAAGCTGAGGCTCTGACACCAGAAGCACTCGAGTTCTTTACTAGCTTCTAAGTTTTCTTAACCGTGCCTATAAGAAATTCCGCTGTGTCTGAACTCGTTCAGGATGTTTTCCCCCCACTTCTACCCACTTTACACCTAAAGGGATGAAGTTCCTGATTCTCTCATGCATTACTACAGTTTGCCACCCCGTTGGTAAGGTGGCGAGACAGACGGGCGGTCACTTTCAGGTGTTATATAAGGAATCTGCATTCCAAGCTGTGTTTTTCGGGGTGGCTAAAGAGAAAAACAAGAGTCCAGCCAGCCTGAAGGCAAAGCACCGTCCCAAAGAACCCGGTTTGCAGCGTACTCACATTCATTTTCCACCCCTGGCTCCTCTTTCAAGCCATTTTGTGCGAGATCCCAGTGCTGGTGGGATCAGGCAGAGCTCCACAGCTACAGCTCCACTCTATCCTCCTGCTGTCTGCTGATGGCCATTCCTGAAGGACTTGCTGGTTGAGCTGAAAAATCGACTTTTAATTCCTTTGGTGTCAAAGATCCCAGATTAACACTCCCCAGCTGCTGGTCACGTCCTATCAAAGGGGCCGTGGGTCCAGGCACTTCCCATATAATCCCCTCTAGGGGCAACTTGATGAGGCTGAACTTGCCTTCACCCTCTGGATGGACAAAGATCTCTCTGCAGCGCTGAGAGGATGTGATGCTGCTCCTTCCCTTCTACACACACTGACCTTGTGAGGGAAATCCTGTCTCGGTTGAATTATTCATGGCACTTTCCGTTCTGCCAGTCCCATGGTACATTTTCAATCATTTATATGGCCTGACTTTGTGTTTTCATCCTTTTGGCCTTTTTTTCCTCTGTAGTGACTCACTGCTTTTCGTTGATATTAATTAGTGTTTGTCTGATTTGCTAAATAAAAATCAAGTCTCCATCCCTTCCTGGTGGAAAATACCACTGGAACAGCGCTGAGAACAGGGATTGAGCTGGCTGGTTTGAGCTAAGTCATGCAAACTGTATGTGAACCTGACACTTCTGGCAGGATTCCCCAGCTTGCAAGATGATGGGGGAGGCAAGTTGGGCTTTCAGCAGCACAAGGAAACCACCCCAGGAAGGCGCTGGGAACTGATGGGTGCATCTCTCCAGCTTACACCAGTATGCGACCCCAGAGTGATGTGGTTTGTGGTCATCCCAGACCTTCCCTGGAGGCTAGAAACAAATGAAACCTCCTAGAGGATCCTCACCACTTCCAGTGCCCAGATAGGACCATGGGTGTCTAAAGCTTCATCACAGTGCCCAAAGTCAATTAATTGAAACAATGAGCCAGTCACCAGGAGATTCTCTTGGCTCCCACTGTCCAACAGGAGGTTGCAAGAGCTGAAATTACTGTCCTGTTACATCTAAAGAGCAAAATGACATTTCAGCAGCGAGGAAGCTCCCGTCAATAAACTCTCAGCCTGAACTAAGGCTTTCATCGAGCCTCAAATTATTTTCTGTGCTGAGGTGGGTTTACTGCAATGTCTGCACTGGGTATGTGGAGGAAGAAGGGTGAAGGGCCCCTGGCTGCTGCAGCTCCAGTATAGCTGAAACACAACCCATCCATTTCAACAAATGGATTCAAACCCATTCCCTTGCTTGTGGGTTTTACTTCAGAACCCTAACTGGTTTTACGACAGAAATGCAGTGGGAATGAAAAGGTGGTGGAGGCCAGGACAGATGGACATCTTATTGCTCTTTACAACTACCTGAAAGGAGGTTGTGGAGAAGTGGGGGCTGTCTCTTCTGCCTGGTAACTAGCGATAAAACAAGAGAAAATGGCCTCTAGTTGTGCCAGGGAAGGTTTAGACTGGACATCAGGAAACATTTCTTCCCTAACAGAGTGGTCAGGGGTTGGAACAGGCTGCCCAGGGAGGGGTGGAGCCACCAATCCTGGAGGGGTTTGAAAAACAAGTAGATGTGGCATTAGGGAACACAGTTTAGTGGGCAAGGTGGGGTTAGGTTGACGGCTGGACTTGATGGTCTTGGAGACCTCTTCCAGCCTTAATGATTTTATGACATTTACAACCTCCTGCTCTACAAATGTGTTCATGGAGATTTCAACATCCTGAATTTATTGCAACTGTGTCTTATCTTGGAGATGGTATCCAATCCACAGCTGGTTTTGTGCAGCCAGACCCAGGGGGTGCCCAGGGCAGGGCAAGCACCCGTCCTAGAACTGCTCCTCACCATTCTAACAGAGACATTTCACTTCAGCTAAACAAGTGTTGGCTTCCTTCTCCAGCCCATGATTGTATCACGAATTACCACACATTTCCAACAGCTAAATTCCCACTTGGTCATTTGGTTTATTTTCAAAGAAGTGAATATCGTAAACATTTATGCTGACTCGTAAATATTTACTACCGTGGCTAAAAACATGAAGCTGCTCTTAAGGACAAGCTGGAGCCAGCTCCAAGATCAGAAACTCCAGGACACTATTTCTCAGGTTTTAGGGCATTTTATGAAAGCCCCAAATGTGAACCAAGAGGACCCTGCACCCTGTTTTAACTGAAGATATCGTAGACTCATAGAATCACTCTGGTTGGAAAAGACCCTTGAGATCATCAAGTTCAACCAATAACGCTACTCTACCAAGTTCAGCACTAAACCAGATCTCTAAGTTCCACCAAATGCTCCCAACAAATTAATGTCCTACATGTAAAGTAGGAGCAAGGTCCTTCCCAGAGCTGGCAGCTGCCAGGATGGTGAGGAGAAGCAGGTTTGGGGACAAACCAGAGCTGCTGAGGCTGCCCCATTCCATGGCAGCACCCAGTGCTCCACCTGGACAATATCAGTGATTCTTTGGGTCACTTAATCCTCCCTTTCCAATATGGGATTAGGAATGTCTTTAATAGGTTTCTGCTAATTCCTTAAGAGAGTGGAGCACAAACAAAGATCTCTGCAGCTAAGGATTTTTCTTGATGCTGTCACCTTCTCTCTCTAGGTCCTCAGGTAAGACCTTCTTGCTCTCAACAACCCCTTGAAATTCAGGACATTGGAGTGAGGTGGGGGTTTCTTCTCCCCAGGAACAAGCAGTAGGATGATGGGAAATATGGGAAATGGCCTCAAGCTCTGCCAGTCCTTAGCTTAGTCCAGAGGAGAATTTCTTCCCCAAAAGGTTGTTGTGGTGGAGTCTCCATGTCTGGAGGGGCTGCAAAACCATGGAGATGTGGGATGATGGACAGGGGTCAGAGGGGACCTGGCAGTGTTGCCATGCTGGAGAGCAGTGGCAGCAGTTCACTTGTGTGTTAGGGAGTTAGGAGTGTGTCCTGTAGGCTGGGAGAATAAGGAGACACTAAAGGTCACTAAAGGTAAAGACTTAAAAAATAAAATCAAGAAAGAATTACATGGCTTCAGCAGCTTCCCTTATTTCTCTTTCAGGTACCAATGGCAGTCCCATGTCCTCCAGGCTGGGCTTCAGCTTTGCCTCTGCACCTCTGTATCTAAGCAGATGTGAATCCCCACAAACCAAACATGGAACCAGTAGGAAAACGTATAAGAACTATCAGACCACTGAGCAGTGCCTCCACCCACAACCACCATCTGTCCAAGGCTGCACAGATCTTGGGCAGCCATCATTTACTCATGCCCAGGGCAACCAACACTCACTCACACCTTTCTTCTACCACATGACCTCCATCTCTTTCAATGAGATTTTCCTGAGGTGGTTTTCCCATGGTAGTGGACCCTGTCTGAGATCCAGAGAAGCTGGATCTGGTATGACCCCCAGTACCAGCTCATGTTCCATGAAATAGCAGAGACTGGGATAAGGCAATGACATAGGAGAACAGCATTGGTGTGGCTGTAGAGACATCAGGAAAAATGTTTCAGACATGAGGAAAAGTTCTTCAGCCTGAGGGTGGTGGATCCCTGGAACAGGTTTCCTAGAGAGGTGGTGGACACGCCATCCCTGGAGACATTCAAGTCAGGCTTGATGGGGCTCTGGGCAACCTGGTCTAGTTAGAGATGTCCCTGCTTGTTGTAGGGGGATTGGACTGGATGCCCTTTGGAGGTTCCTTCCAACCCTATGAGTCTATAACAACTCAAATATTCATTTTAATTAAACTCTAGGAGGCTGATAGAGCAGCCATCTCTGCATGATGGCTCTCACTTCACAGCCCCCACTTTCCACCTGTCTTCCCTGAGGTGATCCGTCTAGTTCCTCAGGCATGAAATGTTTTAGAGATCTATTCAGACCTTGACATGCCAGGCTGTGATTAATCACAGATTTGATTTGCAGTGTCTCCTCAGAAAGAAGGATAATTGTGTGGAACAGCACTGCTTCTTCCAAGAGAGTTTTTCACTCTTTTTAGACCACAGTTCAGAGCCCAGGCTGGAGGTGCTCCAAGGTTACCCCTGGGCTGAGAGGACACCATTCAGTCTGGAACAGTGAAAAATGCAATATCTTAATCATTTGACACAGGAAGTGGGGGAGGTTTTGTCTTTCTTCACCACAACAGAGATAAAGAAACAGGGATGGAAGGGACCTGCAAAGGGCATCCAGTCCAATCCCCCTACAACAAGCAGGGACATCACTCACCAGAACAGACTGCCCAGAGAGACCCCCATCCAGTCTGACCTTGAATGTCTCCAGGGATGGGGCCTCCACCATCTCTCTAAGCAGCCTGTTTCAGGGATCCACCACCCTCAGATTGAAGAGTTTTTTCCTCATGTCTAGCCTAAATCTACCCTTTTCTACCTTAAAACCATGACCCCTTATCCTATCTTTCCCTGCCCTTGTGAACAGTCTTCCCCAGCCTTCTGATAAGATCCTTTCAGGGACTAGAAGGTTGCTATATGGTCCCCTCAGAGCCACTTTCTCTTCAGGCTGAACAACCCCAATACTCTCAGCCTGTCCCCATAAGAGAGGTGCTCCAGCCGCCTGAGCATTTCCATGGCCTTTTCTGGACACTTTCCAACAGGTTCTCATCTTTCTTGTGTTGGGGACTCCAGATTCATACTGGAGAGGTATGAGGCCTGCAGGGGCTTGGTTGGAAAGAAGCACTGGGGTGGCTGAAACCCAGCAACCTTCTACTTGGGGTGGAGGACTTGGCCACTCCTGAGTCAGCTAAGTTACTACCTTTAAGATTGTCCCAATGCTTAGCTCTTCTCATCAGAAAGACAGAATCACAGAAGGTTACAGGTTGGAAGGGACCTTGAAAGATCATCTAAGTCCAACCTCCCCTGCTGGAGCAGGGTAAGCCTACATACTGTCTCAAGATGTCCTATATGGGGCTTGAAACCATGACCCCAGGAATTCAGAGTCCCCAACAAGGAAAGGTTCATATGTACACGTGAAAAAGGTTTCCATGGGGTACAAGCTTCTGCCCCATTCCTTACATCTCCTCACCCTGCCTGGCCATCTGCAGCAAACCAAGAAGTTGTGAAAGGCTCATTGGACAATAATTAACATTTTGGGAGAAAATGTGAGTGATTCAGGGTTGCTTGGTGTCACACTGTTGCCTGTGAAAGTTGGTATGAGGTGAACCAAGCAGAAAGTGGCAACCTGTGGTAGTTTTAGGTCTATTAAAACCCTCTCACCGTATGTTTTATTGTTGACTCTACTCTTCCATCACGGTTTTCGCTGTTGCTTTGCTCACAGGTGTTTCCCACTAACTGGCTGTACTGCAGACACTGCAGATTGTAATGATATTCCATATTTTCAACAGCAGATGAACCTAGAATGGTGGTGCAGTGGGAACCCAGGCTCCAAATTGAACCTATCTCAATAATTTTTCTGTTATTTCTGTTTTAACTTCCACCAGTTACACACAGTAACCACACCAGTGGCATTCTTCCATGAGGGCAGGGAAGCTCTGTGCACCCAGACCAAATTCCTCGCTCTGTTTACTTACAACAATGAATTAAGCCTTTCTGCTTAAAAAATAAAGATCAGTCCGAAATGGATAGAAACCCTCTCCAACCAACAGCCTATCCAACAGCAAGGGAAGTGCTGGCAGCATCCTGGGATGCTGCAATACAGCTGGGCTGGGGTTAAGCATTCCCAGGCTTTGGGAGATTTAACTCATAAAGCCAAGTTTTATTACTCTCAGTTATCCTCCAGCTGGTTCCAAAACACCCAGTGCCACTTCATTTTCATGTCTTCCTGTAGCTTTGTGCTTTGAAATATCTCCTTTGGCGGCTGACATGGAGCTTACCGTAAGCCATGGGTATCAGCCTTCCAGCATTAATGCCAAGAAACCCCAGCTAATAAATTTCCTTCATCAAAAGAGATCACCAGAGAAAGATCTGAATAATTCTCCATCCTTTGTAATAGCATTAGGATGTAAAAGTATTAAGCAGCAATTATGGGTTATCTAGTGTGTAAATGGGTATAATTTGAATTTACGGATAAAGGATGCACTAATATGGCTAAAGGACACGGCCCACTCGCTTGGGCAGGTATTAGAGGGCTCTGGGGTTTGCATGGGATTTAATATGGGTGTGTCAAATGTTGGGTTATGGCAGGGGCTGCCTGCCAGGCTGTGATTTTCAGGAGCTCAAATGGCTTCTTAGGGATGGATGGGGATCCCCTGTGAGACCTCTCAAGGGTGTCCCAGATCCTCTCTGCTGCCCTGGATCTTGCAGGAAAAATCACCCATTGTGGTTAAAGAGCTTTTTAGGATTGAGGTGTTCATATTTTCCACAGCCTTAACGGGGTTTGATTTATTTGTATTATGGTACATTCTGACCAAGAGAAAAAATAACAAACCTAGAGCAAACAAACCCAGCAAAAGCCCCAAACCCACATAGTTCACTGACGATCATGAGCCACCTAGACCCCGCTCACCTCACTCCAGACATGCTTCATCCTCACCTTCCCACCAGCTCCTCCCCAACCCCCCTCCTGGCACTACAAATCAGTGAAGGTAAAAAAAAAAGATAAATATTTCTATCACTGAGCAAATCATAGAAAGTTCAGAAATGAGGATTAATTTAAGAAGGGGGATACATTTAAAATAGGGAGTAAGGAACTTTGTACATCAGTTCTGCTCCCCTACATTGTGTTAACTGACACTCTTCTGTGGTTAGCATCATCACAACCATCTTATTCACTTGCTCAGGTAGGGGCAAGCATGTGCCAAGAGCTAAAATCCTCTTTCCTCATGGCCTCAAAAAACTGCTTTTAAAGTTTCAGCTGGAGGTGTTGGGATGTTCTTATCTCTTACAGGAAATTCAGGCTGACACTTGAAGGGAGGAGATCCCAGGAGAGATGTCCACAGTACCCTGCTCGGAGCCTTTGTGGAGCTTTATGTAAAATAAGACATTAGCTGAGCATCCACCAACTATGTACAAAAATAATGTTGTTTTAAAAGATATTTGCTCCACAAACACCTTTTGCTGTTGCAGTCACTGAGGGATGTGCTAAAGCCTTGGGGGATTCCTTCTGGGAGGAGGCAAAAAAACTAAAAGTGGGAGGAATGTCAATTGAGAGAGAATATTTTCATTTTCCAGGATCAAAACACAGCCTGATCACATAAAAATAAGCTACACTGGAGCAAACAAAGCTCTGAATTTGGCATTCTAGGTCCATCTACTGTTGAAAATATGAAACTATCTTGAAAATCTACTGGCTGCAAAGTGCATCCAGTATGGCCAGTTAGCAGGAAACACCACTGAGCAAAGCAAGAGTGAAAATCATGCTAGAAGACTAGAATTAGCAGTAAAACATGAGGTGAGAGAGACCTTAACAGACCTCAACAAGAGCAAAACCAGTGTTAGGTGGTAGAGGTAGCGAGATACCAAAAAATAAAATAAGATAAAAAAAACATAAAGACCAGCACAAAGAAAGGACTGGGAAAGGTTTGTGTTGTAGCAGAGTGAGCAGCAAAAACAACCAAATGGCATAAAAAGGAAAAAGATATTTTACAAATGAGGGTAGAGGGGACCAAGGGCAAGATCAGCCCAAGAGCTGGAAAATACTGGGCTACTCCCTCACCCCCATCTCTGAGGCTTCTCTCCAAGCCCTACAGCGCTGCTTGGGAAAAAAAAAATTAAAGAGCAAGTTAGTCCTTTAATTATTAAATGCTGGGGGAGAATTAAAAATTGAACGAAATGTTAGATAATTTAAAAAATAAAATAGAGTTCTGCTGCAGAGGGGGATGCTGGGTTTTGAAAAAGCATGAGAAGAAGCTTCAGGTTGGTAAATAATTCATATTGCATTTAATTTATTCATATTTCTTTACTTTACTAATGTTCTAGAGAGACAAGAAGGGCTCAGAGGATGGGGCTGTGGAACTGTGGGGATGAGGGGAGGGAAGGTGGGAAGCCCAGTAGCACTGCTGCTTTTCCCTTTCCTGGCATGGCACATATGTTGCATTCCCATTTTTATATTAAGAATCTTCTTTGATATCTGTTTACATCAACAGGGTGTCTATAGATCAGCCCCATTAAACAACATTGTTAATTAAGTTATGCTCTTGGGCACAGAGACACGTATTCAGATACCACCACAGAAAGAGCTGCTGCCAACTATCACTTCCTACTGTTTACCTCCCTGAGCTTTGTCCAAGGGTCTACAGTGAGTTTGGGGAGTGCAGTATGTTCCTTGGATGCACATAATCAGCAAAGCCCTGTCTTTCAGCCCCCTAATTTGCCCTGTGATTTGATGGCACTTTTTGGCCATAACCAGTGATGTAGAGTCATGAGGGGACAGTCTTCACGTAGAAGGGAGATTGATAGCTCTGGCTCCAACAGATATTTTACTCCCCAGCAGCAATAAAGGCATGGCTGAGAGCTCTTCAAAATCAAAATAAATGCAGAGAATGAGAAAGCTTGTCGGGGAATAAAGGAAGTTCTCTAAATCAATGGGGGACTTAAGGGAAAGGTGACTGGAGACTCAAAGCCAGCCTCGCACAAGCCCAAATTGCCACGGGATTTCTTCTAGCACTGCCAGCTTTCACCCTCTCTGTGGTTAAAGCTACATCTATTTTATTAGGTGTAAACTTAAATTAAAAATGTCTTTATAGATGACATCATACAGTTTTACAGAGCTTTTATTTACTCCATGACAAACAAATACCAGCTACTCAACTCTATGTGTCAGGTGAGCAAAAGAGTAACGGAAGCGTTTGGAGAAACTGCTCCAGTAAAGAAGTTCCACAATTGTGTTACAACACACCCAGGTGGAGAACTGAAGCTGTAAAAGCCTAGGTTGATGCCTTAACAGGGAATGATCCTGACACTGGTGGTTCATGCACATGGAGTCTCTATGAGCCAACACACCAAGGACTGGGAGATCCTCACAGACAATGAATATATTGGGGAAAAACATCACAACTAGTTGATCAGTTCTGATGTTGGCAGCACCCAAGAAAAGGGTATAAATGCATTAGAGCTGGCTTCAGAGCCTGTGGGTTCAGCAGCCAGCTGGTAGCATTGGGATTTGGTAGTCCTTTTAGTCTGCTGCCCATCAGACTGGAGTAACTGTGGTACCTCAGTCACCAGCTATGTCATTACAGGGCAAAAAATGGAATGAAAAGAGTTTATGACTCAGACAGCTCATGATGCTGGATCTTGTCAGTGACACACCAGCTAATGAATCCCTCAAGGCACCATGACAGATGATTTTTTTCCCTACCTGTTAACTTTGCATCACCTGGTTGTTTGATACCACCCTAAATAAGTAAGTTTGAACTTTCCTGTTAGCAGAGTGACATCAAACAGAGCAAAGTGCCCTACTATTTCCTGCAACAAAATCTCCTGCCAGCTCCTCACAAGAGTTCCAGCCCCACTCAGCTCTGAACCATAAGTCACAAACCAAATGGAAGAGGAATTATGATGCAGGGGAGCTCCAACTGGAGCTGGGACACACCAGCTCCCCAGCATGGGGCTGCAACTCTGGTTTTGGGGTGGTCATCCATGGTGCAACTTCTGATCATCCACCCAGTTCTCACCATGGGGTGGGCAGCCCATCCATTCCCAGTCCCGAAAGGGTTGCAGATGGGGTGCCAGGGCACAGCCTTCCTTATCTGTGCTTTGAGAGCACCATGGAAAGACATCCACTCCTACAGCTGCCCAGTCCAGAGCAGTGTCAGTACATGCAAAATATCAAAGAGACTGCAAAACAAAACCATGGTTTAGTGCCCTTCAACAAATGCAGAGGTAGACCATGAAAACAGGAATTAATGTATTTTTAAAATAAAAACATTAAACAGGAATAAACTCCCACAGGCCAGCCACTGAGCAGATCTCTTAGAGAAATGGTCCCAAGACCACCTTGAAGCCAACTACTGTGGTCAAGACCATCCCGGGCAATGCTGGAGCACGGACCATGCCGTATCGCCGCCCTCCAGCTGTACTACAGTCTCTCCCAGCTTCCATGGGAGCTCACGAGTCACTCCTGTCCTGAGCGATGTGGAGCACATCACATGCTGCATCTGCTCCCTCCAGCTCCCTCACGGTCTCTTCTAGCTCCTGGCTGCTATCCCATGGGAGCACACCAGTATCTAGCCCAGATTTGCCAAACGTTATTTTGCAGAAAGCATCCACCATAATTTCAAGCCTTCGCCTTGAAGCTGGGATTCATAAGACATTGATGAACCTGTCATCAGGCATAACACCAACAACTTGATCCCTGGGATTAACATTCATTGCCAAACTGCTCAGTGTCACATGCTCCTCAGCTAATGAATTCCCAGGCAATATTTTATCAAAGAGACATGTCAGGGCCTTCCTGTTTGTTGCTGCTTGGTTTGCAGCTTTACAGTTAGTTATTTAAGCAAAGTGAGCCGATGTTTTTCCCTCTTTGACAGGCATTGTTGAGAGATGTCAGTAACAGGAAGGTGGGCAGGAGCAGCTGGTGCCTGTCTAATGGTGCCTCCTTGTGTTGTTAACACAAAGCATTTGCATGCCTTGACAAACACATAATGGGCCTCATGAAATTAAAAAAAAAATTAATGCTAATGTTTACACAATATATATTACCCATCCCTCCTTATTTGGTGGTTTCTCGTGTTTATTTAAGCTTTCATTCACATTAAGTATCCATTCAGGATGGGCATGCCACCAGCTCATGGTTGAGCACAGTGGATGGAGGTAGATGGACACCTATATGATCCCACTGGAGTGTTGCTTTGTTTGCAATTAATCACTCAGTTGTAACGAGCTTGTAACTCCTTACCACACTCAGCCCAAACTGAACGAGGACCAGAACCTGGCTCCTGAAGACCATAGAATCCTAGAATGTATTGGGTTGGAAGCAATCTCCAAAGGTCATCGAGTCCGAAACCCCTGCAACAAGCAGGGACATCTCTAACTAGAAGAGTTTGTCCAGAGCCCCATCCAGCCTGACCCTGAATGTCTCCAGGGATGGGGCCTCCAAGACCTCTCTAGGAAGCCTGTTCCAGGGATCCACCACCCTCAGATTAAAGGTCTGTTCTGTTAGTTTAATTCTTATTACTATCTTTGAAAATATTAACCCAAACAGGGAGAAAGAAAAGGGTTTTGTTATTTTTTTTCCCCCTAGGAGTTGTCTACATCTGCTGAGGGTCACTTTCCAAACCACCATAGCTAAGAAAATCATAGAGAAAAAAATATCAAGAGAGGTGTGAGCACAGCTGCAGCACCGCAGGGCTTTTTGGCCACCAGACCTTCTAGTGGGTGCCGCTGGCTTTTTCTTTTTTTATGTGTGCGTGTCCTCAGCGTGTGACTGCCGAGCCTGCCTGTACGCTGTGGTTGTAACCCGGCAGATAACTGATGCCAAGGAAGATGTGGAGACCCAGACAGAGGTCCCACATACAAATGTGAGTGTCCAGGCCTCTGGCTGCAGTGAGTGCTTGAGCCTGGCCCTTGCAGTGCAGAACGATAGAGGCAACACCTGTTTTTGGTGTGACCAGGTGAATGATCTTCTCAACCAGGTGGTGGAGCTGAAGGAGGAGGTAGAGATGTTGAGGTGTATTACGGAGTGTGAGAGGGAGGTCGTCTCAGGGATTGTAGGGACTGGTTCCAGCAATCTAAGGCAGCCAGCAGGGACCTCACAAGAAGCACATGATTCTATTACCTTGCAGTCAAGTCATGGTAGCAAACCATCAGGCAGACAAAGCACCTGCTATAGTGTACCCTCTGTTCTCTCCCTGCCCAAGTTACAATGATGAGTTAGGGACCAGAGGTCAATAGCAAAAGGTCTGTGCTTGGCACTGCAGGTGCAACCCCCCAGCAACTTCTCCACCTCCCGAGGTGGAGAACAGATTCAGCACTCCGCAGGAGGAGCTGGATAACTGAGGATGACGGCTCTCCCTGCTTGCAGGTATCACCAAAGTCCAGTCAAACTGCTCCCTTCATTAAAACATCCTTGATAAAGAATAAAATGAGTCACTGTCGTTGCTGACTCACTGCTTAAGGGAGCAGAAGGCTGAATATGCAGACAAGACCTGCTACACAGGGAGGTTTGCTGTCTCCTGGGGGCTCAGGTTAAAGACACAAGCAAAAAGCTTCCTTCCCTAATACCGCCTTGAGATTATTATCCGCTGTTGTTGTTTCAGGGAGGCAGTGATGAAAAAGGAAGAACTCCTCTGAGGGTAATGAAAAAGGAACTCAGAGCCTTAGGGTGTCTGATCAAAGGATTGGGAGCACAGGTCATGTTCTCCATCTCTCCAGTTGTGCAGAATGATGAGGCACTAGACAGGATGTGCCAACAGATTAATACCTGGCTCCAAGCCTGGTGTTACCGGCAGGGGTTTGGGTTTTTGAACCATGGACTGATTTACAATGGGCCAGACCTGTTGGCAGCAGATGGGAACAGCTTGTCCCACAGGGAGAAAAGTGTTTTAGGAAGGCAATTGGCTGGGCTCATTGACAGATATTTAAACTAGGTATGAAGTGGGGCAGGGGTGAAAAGGGCATCCTTAGAAAGCAGCCTGAATCTGACAAGTCAGAAATCGTGGGACAGGAGTGAATTAGCAGGATCTTACGGTCCTGCACCCTGGCAAAGGAGGAAAATGACACCCCATATTACAGGAAGAACAAAAATGTTGTGGAGAGGATAGATAGGTCTGAGTATGCTCAGGAGGGTATTAGGGCTTCTCCCACCCAAAAGGTGGCCCAGCTGAGGTGCATCTATACTAATGCGCACAGCTTGGGCAACAAACAGGAGGAACTGGAGGCCTTTGTGCACATGGAAAACTATGATGTAGTTGCCATCACAGAAACGTGGTGGGATGAGTCACACAGTTGGATACCACCTTTTCAAAAGAGATAGGCAGGGTAGGAGAGGTGGTGGGGTGGCTCTCTATGTTAGGGAGAAATAGGAATGCTTAGAATGATGACAGGATTGAGGGCTAATGGGTTAAAATCAAAGGAAAGGCTCGTAAGACAGACTTCATTGTGAGAGTCTGCTACAGACTACCCAATCAAGATGCAGAGACGAATAAGACACTTCATAGACAGTTGAGTTAGGTTTCTCTGTCTCTATCCCATGTTCTCATTAGGGACTTCAACTTTACAGACATAGGCTGCAAATATAATACAGCAGTGAGGGAACAGTCCAGGAGGTTTCTCAGCTGTGTCGGAGATAACTTCCTGACACAGAGGCTTAGGGAGCCAACAAGGAGAAATGCAGTCCTTGGCCTGCTGCTTGTTAATAGAGATCTTCTTGGGGATGTAACGGTTAGAGGCAGTCTTGGACAAAGAGATCATAAAATAGTACAGTTCTGAATTCTTGATGAAGCATGTCATCTATCTTGACTTAAGAAAGGCATTTGACACGGTCTCTCACAGCAACCTTGCAGACAAACTGAGGCAGTGTGGTCTAGATTTTTGGGTAGTGAAGAAGCCAGTAAACTGGCTACAGGGTAGAAGTCAGAGAGTAGTGGTCAATGGGACAGAGTCTGGTTGGAGGCCTGTGTCTAGTGGAGTGCCCCAGGGGTCGGTGCTGGGACCGGTCCTGTTCAATCTATTCATTGATGACTTGGATGAGGGATTGGCATGCACTGTCAGCAAGTTTGCTGATGACACAAAGCTGGGTGGTGTCGCTGACACCCCTGCAGACTGTGCTGCCATTCAGCGAGATCTGGACAGGCTGGAGAACTGGGCTGAGAAAAATCTAATGAGCTATAGCAAGAGTAAGTGCAGAGTCTTGCATCTGGGCAAGAACAACCCCAGGTACCAGTATAGGCTGGGGACTGACCGGTTGGAGTGTAGTGTAGGGGAAAGGGACTTGGGGGTCCTGGTGGACAACAAGATGACTATGAGCCAGCAATGTGCTCTTGTGGCCAAGAGGGCCAACAGCATCCTGGGGTGGATTAGAAGAGGGGTGGTTAGCAGATCAAGAGAGGTTCTTCTCCCCCTCTACTCTGCCCTGGTGAGACCACACCTGGAGTATTGTGTCCAGTTCTGGGCTCCTCAGTTCAAGAGGGATGTGGAGCTGCTGGAGAGAGTTCAGCGTAGGGCAATGGAGATGATAAAGGAGGTGGAGCACCTCCCTTACGAGGAGAGGTTGAGGGAGCTGGGTCTCTTTAGCTTGGAGAAGAGGAGACTGAGGGGTGACCTCATTAATGTCTATAAATATGTGAGGGGTGGGTGTCGGGAGGATGAAACTGGGCTGTTCTCGGTGTCATCTAGTGATAGGACGAGGGGCAATGGTTGTAAGCTGGAGCATAGGAGGTTCCACATCAATCTGAGAAGGAACTTCTTCACAGTGAGGGTGACGGAGCACTGGAACAGGCTGCCCAGGGGGGTTGTGGAGTCTCCCTCACTGGAGATGTTCAAGACGCGACTGGACGGGTTCCTGTGTGACTTGGTCTAGGTGATCCTGCTGTTGCAGGCAGATTGGACCAGATGATCTTTCGAGGTCCCTTCCAGTCAGTAATGATTCTGTGATTCTAAGGACAGGGAGCAGCAGAACTACCACATTTGGCTTCCGGAGGGCAGATTTTGGTGTCTTTTGGAACATGGTTAAAAAGAGTCCCTTGGGAGAGAGTTCAGGAGGACAGGGGAGTCCAGGAAGACTGAGTATACTTTAAAGAATTAATTTTAAAGGTGCAGGAGCTGAGCACCCCCAAGTCATGCAAGACAAGACAACAGGGTAGGAGACCAGCTTGGCTGAACACAAAGCTTTGGCTGGAACTCAGGAGTTAAAGGAGATTTTACAGTCTCTGGAAG
Organism: Rhinopomastus cyanomelas; assembly: GCA_013400115.1. Taxonomy (NCBI): domain Eukaryota; kingdom Metazoa; phylum Chordata; class Aves; order Bucerotiformes; family Rhinopomastidae; genus Rhinopomastus; species Rhinopomastus cyanomelas. Next base: position 933,760 of record VXBP01008189.1, read on the forward strand.
GTGGGGTGGGAAGAAAACTTACAAAGATTACAAATGCACAGTGAAGTTACGCAGGGAGAAAACTAGGAAGGCCAAAGGTCAACTAGAACTAAAATTGGCCACTGTGGCGAAGGATAACAAAAAAGTTTTTATAAGTAAATTAATAGTAAAAGGAGGGGTAGGGGTTATTTCAGCATGTTGTTAGATGTAGAGGGCAACACCGTGACCAAAGATCATGATAATGCTGAGGTGCTTAATGCCTTCTTTGCCTCAGTCTTTAGTAGTAAGATTAGTAGCTTCCTGGGTGCACAGCCTCCTGGGATGGAAGACAGGGATGGGAAACAGAATAGGCCCTTCATAATCCATGAGGTTATGAACCTACTTAATGAGCGGGATGGTCATAAATCTATGGGCCCAGATGGATTACACCTTAGAGTACTGATTGAGCTGGGAGATGTGGTTGCCAAGCCACTCTCCATAATCTTTCAACAAGCTTGGTTAACCAGGGTTGTCCCAATGGACTGGAGGCTCCCATATGTGATGCCCATCTTCAAGAAGGGCCAGAAAGAGGATCCTGGCAACTACAGGCCTGTCAGTCTCAGCATGGTGCCAGGGAAGGTTATGGAACAGATCATCTCGAGAGCCATCATGGAGCAATTAAAGGTCAACCAGGCGATCAAGCCTAGTCAGCATGGGTTCATGAGAGGCAGCTCCTGCTTGATGAACCTGATCTTATTCTATGATATTGTGACCTGCTTAGTGGATGAGGGAAAGCCTGTTGCCACCCCACAACATCCTCATGAATAAGCTGGCTGCCCATGGCTTGGACAGGCACGTACTATGCTGAGTGGCACACCGGCTGGATGGCCGGGCTCAAAGAGTTGTGGTCAATGGAGCTAAACAGGGTTGGAGGCCAGTCACAAGTGGTGTCCCCCAGGGCTCAGTGCTGGGGCCACTCCTGTTCAACACCTTTACCCATGATCTTGATGAAGAGTGCAGTCTCAGTAAGTCTGCAGATGACACCAAGTTGGGAAGGGGTGTTGAACTGCTGGAGGGTAGTTAAGGCTATTCAGAGGGACCTTGACAGACTGCATTGATGGGCTGAGGATAGTTGTTTGGGTTTCCATAGTGCCAAGTGTCAGGGCCTGTATTTTGGTCACAGCAGTCCCATGCAACGCTACAGGCTGAGGGTAGTGTGGCTGGAAAGCAGTCTGGCAGAAAAGGACCTGGGGGTTCTAATTGACAGGAGGCTGAATACGACCCAGCAGTGTGCCCAGGGGCCAAGAAGGCCAATGACATCCTGGCCTGTATTAGAAACTGTGTGTCCAGCAGGAGTAGGGATGTGATTGTCCCCCTGTATTCAGTACTGGTGCACCTTGAATACTGTGTCCAGTTTTGGGCACTTCAGTACAAGGCAGACATTGAGGTGCTGGAGTGAGCGCAGAGGAGGGCAACAAAGCTGGTGAGGGGCCTGGAGAAAAAAAAAAAATCTCAAGATGAGAGTTTGAGAGAGTCAGAGCTGTTTAGTTTGAGGAAGGGGAGGCTAAGGGGAGACCTCGTTGCTCTCCACAATGATCTGAAAGGACATGGTTGGTGCTGGTCTCTTCTCACAGATAATTAGCTACAGAACCAGAGAGAATGGTTTCAAGTTTCAAGAAGGTAGGTTTAGATTAGACATCAGGAAAAAATTCTTAATGGAGATAGTGGGCAGGCACTGGAATGGGCTGTCCAGGGTGGTGGTTGAATCACCACCCATGGATGAATTTAAAAGATGCTTAGATATGGTGTTGGGTGATATGATTGAGGAGTAACTTTGTAGATTAGGCTTGATGGTTGGACTCAAGGGTCCCAAGGGTCTTTTCCAACCTGAATGATTCCGTTGCATACTGAGTAAGAATTTTAGCTTTGCTGTTTCCAGACAGTTTGGAATGGCACTTTCTGAGGGCTTTGGAAAATGTCTTTGAGAAGCTGCAAACTCCACTGAAAATCAAGTTTGTCCCAGAAGTGCTTGACAACAGAGAATATTGCACAGCCTTTGCCATCAGGTGTAAGCAATAGGGCACCAGGGAGGATTGTGGCAGTGACGGATAACAATAAGTCACTGAATTGGTTAAAACCTACCCAAATCACAGCCCATGTCCTTCTCCTTCCCTACCACCATCAAGGTCCACTCCTTAGCACTTGCGTTAGTACAGAACAAACATCAGGCTGCTGACACTTTCCCCACTTCAGCTTTTAGCTTTATGTTTCTTCAAGTGACAGTTCCCATCCTACTTTCTATTTCGGTCAGCAGCTGAATTGAGGCTGCTCTAACACAATGAGGCCATTGAAATCACTGAAAATATACAATCAGATTGGGAAGACCCAGATTTTCATGGGGGCTATTTTTAAGTTTGTTTAAACAGAAATTGTTATTTAAATGATGTGTTCCACAGGAGTCAACAGAACCAGACAGTTGTTTAGGTTGGAGAGACCCTTTAAGATCACGAAACCCAACCATTAACCCGACTGTCCCAAGACCACCACTAAACCATGCCCCTGAGCTCCAGATCTCCACAACTTTGCGACACAAGCAAGAACATGATGCCTTCCAACCAAACTTCCTTGGTATCTGCGATTCTGTCTAATGGCTGTGACACTACTTCTTCCACAGACAAACTGCAAATAAGATATATTTGTCTCAATTGTCTAAATGTCCTTAAAATGGACATCACTGAGCATGCCAGAGGCTTGCCACTTAATAAAAAGAGCAGACAAAAATACCACCTTTGGTTTCTTTCAAGTAAATGTAGAATATAAGAGAAAACCTCACACAGACAATACTTAGAACGTTTGTGCATGGCTAACCATCAAGTACTGCACTAATTCCCTCCTGTGAGACGCATCTCCTATTAACTAGGACCAGTAGAAAGTTTAATTAAAGCTCTGGCTTCAGCGCGCAGGAAACCATTTTTCTCCTAAGCTGATAATTAACAGGAATTAAAACTGCAGGGGAAAAAGCCCAACACATTTGAAGCCATACCTGTGAGGAAGACAGTCTGTACTGATCCCCTTTATGACAGTTATTCTCACTGCTGCCACAAGGCAGCTCAATGCAGTTAAGTCTGATTGCAGGAAATTCTTGGAGTTGTTGGTTTGTGATGAAGTTTTGAGACCTGACAGCTCTGGTTGTTGGGCTGCTAAAGAGATACCACAGATAGTTCTGTCAAGACCAGTGCTCATCTTCCATGGCACAATTTTGCCCTGGTGCAACTCAAAATTAATAAGTTTTTGTCTGATTGTGAAGGATATAGTCTTTATTTTTGCCTCTCTTTTTTGCAACACCCATAAGATGAAAAAAGCCTGATTGCATGACTTTAGAAACTTTTGCTTCTGCTGGTCTCTTAGAATTTGGGTTCAGTTCTCCATGATCTGCTGTGGCCAGCTTTAGAAAGGCAAAAGCTTTGTGTGAAGCTCTTTGGCTTCATGATTTCATGGTTCAGTCACCCACTTGGGAATCAAAAGAAAACCCACCCTCTCCTCAACTGCTATGAGAGAGCTGTCATTGCCTTTCTTAAAGGAGCTGTGATCCTCCGTAATGTTTCCTTGGTCACATCTCCCCTGTGTGATCCTCAGTCATGTCTACCTCAGGCTGCTTGTCCCCAACACCTCCAACTGTGGGAAGCCATGGGTCCCAGGCAGTGGTGAGCCACATCCAGAGCAGCGGTGGCCAGCAGAAAGTGGTACAAACTTCAGTCAGTGCATATGATCAAATTGAAAAGGAAGAATAACAGATCCACAAGACCATCTTGGCTCTGTGTTAATGGGGTGCAATAGATGTCTTTATCACAGTTCTCACCGTCTCACTGACTGCAGGAAACACCACTGCTGCTCCCTTCTACCCACAAGCAGTCTGCTCTGCAAGCTCTGGGCAGCACCTGGAGAATGCCAGAAGCAATAACCTCTGCAACTCCTCTTACTGCCAGCTTGCAGCTAATGAGTACATGAGCAACCATTCAAGTCATGAAAAGGCCATTTAGTCTGGTAATAACTTCCATCCCCATTGAGCAGGGACTGGCTACAGATACTCAGGCGAGCTCTGTACTGCAAAGGAAAACTCTTTATGGAGTTTCTAGGTTATGAACACTACCACTCCCCTAGTTTATCCCAGCAGCACATAGCTCTGCGGTTTTCTGGGTACTGATGCTTGTCATACCATTCAATCCTGACATAATTTTGGAAACACACGCTTAAAAAAAAACCAAACTGGTAAATAGAACAGAACAACTTCAGGAAAAAACACATCCTGCTTCATGATAATCAGCTAACAATATTTTAACTGAGGTAATGTTTAAATGAGTAGTGACATAGAACCTATATAGGCAAAATATGCTCAGTCAGAGGTCAGAGAAGTGTTGAATATTTAAAGGCAATAAAATACTGATCCTAAAGCTGATTTACTCTACAACCTATCTTGAATTTATCAGGATCCTTAATCAGCAAGAAACTGATTTTTAGGGGATGCAAACCCCAAGGAGATAATCATCTAGGACAATAAAATTATCCCATTGGAAGATAAAGACCAAATAAATATCTACAACAAAAGCACACTCCCATCAGTCCTGATGGTCTGTCCTTAGGTGAATTAGCAGTATTTACTTTGCTGGTGAACCCAGGTGATTGGGGAGCTCAGCTCTGCTCTAAAGAGCAGCATCAGCAGTTGCACTAATCTGCATTTCCCGGTTAACGTCACTGGGCACCACTGACAGAGCAAACCTCAGCCACGGCTTTTGGATAACAACAAATGTCTGACAGTGAGATGATTTCCAAGGCAGAAACTACTGGGAAAAGTAATTCTGCGGGGAGTAGAGGGAAAAGGGTGCCCTCCCCAATTCATTTACCATGGGAAGAGGGGGGCAATCCCAGTGGGGCACCCCACTGGTCATCCCCAGTGCCAGAGGGGACCTCACCATAACACCAGCTAATGGTGGTGAGAGGGCTGTTTGCACACCCATGGGATTAGAAAAGCTGAGAAAGAGGGGGGAAAAAAGCAGAAACCAACCAACAAAAACCTACCAAAAAAAAATAAATCAACCAGGCAGAGTTGATGGAATATTTGTGACACAGCCAGGAGAAATGAGACCATATGAATCACTGCAGCATTTAACCTGTTACCCAGGCAGTAGGGTTTGATTTGAGGTGAAACACTGAACAGCCCATCAGAACTTCAGTCTCATCGCCCTATGTAACCCACCATCCTCCTCCATTTCTCATTCCTAGATCAATAAGAATTTTCTTCTCCAGTGTCCCATCTCCCACCCTAAAGCAAAGTAATTGCCTCTGCTTTGCATTCCCTGCTATTTTTGGGCTAATTATTCAAACAAAGTTTTATGACAAGTGAGAAAGTGGCAGCATCACAGAAGCTGCAGAACTAATTGCTTGAACTGTTTGTGTAGATCTAATTTAAATCAGGAGGGGAACTTCCAGAACCGCTGCTTATTTCCTCAGAGGCAAATCCATCAGTGGGGTGTGAGTAATTCCAACACAGACACTTCTTTCCCCTCCTCCATTCTCTGCAGGGATAATTCTGTTAGCACATGTGACCAGGCTCTGCCCTAACACAATCTCAGTGCAATGGAGTATGGAAAAAATGGCTGTGATCATTAAATTTTCCCCATGAGGTGTCAGTAATAAAGAGCAACAAAAACAAAGTTAATTATTAGTAACCCCATTATTAATAGGAGTTAGAAGGATGATAATATTAGCATTAATGTATTTAATTATTAAAATCATATTAATATTAATATCAGAGAGAGTTCAGGTCAGACTCGAGTTATCAATCCTGGGTATTTCTGGAAATCATGCTATGTTCTCACCTGTGTACTTCTCCTTGATATAGAATGATCTAAGTTGGAAGGTACCTCAGATCTCACATATTTCCAATCCCCTGCCATGGGCAGAAACACATTTCACCAGACCAAGACTCTGGAGAATGACACTGAGCAAGATTCAACCCTTGGGAGGTACCAAACATGTCCATATTCTCAGGAAAAGAAAATAACTAGATGAGCTGAGTACAGGCAGCTTTGAAGAACCAGAATCTTACAACCATCTAAGAGACAAAATAGCCTCTAGACCCAATACCATAATACACCTGTGCAGAATTCATACGATTTTCTAAAGAATCTAGGGAAAGCCCCAAACAGGAACTGCTGTATAGAAAAAGCAGCTGTGGCTCAGTGTGACTAAGATTAATTTAAAATAGATTTCTGCTTTTCTAGATCCATTTATTGCAGGGAAATACAATCCCTGGCTTCATGGGTGTCTCTAAGTGCATCCTGTAATAGGAGCAGAGAGCAGGAAAGCCAGTTATTCCACTGCCAAATGTGTTTTGGCTAGCACCTTATCCACTTCTGGGATCAGAGAACAGATTCACAGAATAGTTCATGTTGGAAAAGACCTTTGATATCATTGGGTCCAACCATTAACCCAAGCATCAAGCCCAGGTCATGATGCCATCAGTTTACCCCCACTTCATGGCACAGACAGACACAGACCTGCCAGTAAAGCCCTTGATGAGGTTTATAGCTTCACACCACATGGGATCTCTCTTTGACAAAACTTCCAAATAACTGGTTATTTTAATGATTTGACTAAGGTGCTTTCTCCAGCTTCTCCTGCACCCACCCTCCCATGCCCAATGGATGTTTTAGGAATGATAAGCTTGGGTATCTTCCTCCAGTTTCAAGAGATGACCACAACCAAGCAATGGGTTCATCCTAATAAGGGTTTTCCTGACCAAAGGATTAAGTCAACCCAGGACAGACCTCCCTGACTGCTGCTCTGTTTTTCCCAAGAATCCGAGAATGTTTTGAGTTGGAAAAGGGCCATTTGCTAAATGCCACATCATTGTGACCCAAAGATAAGGGCAGGAGCAACATAACACCTACCCAGCTGGATCATACAGGACCTGCAGAGACAAGCAGAAGTTACTAATGAAAACATCTGATGTAGAATTTACCCTGCCTGGCATTTTACTCTCCAAGACATTTCATACCAACTCTCTCATAGCACCAGAAAAGCCTCTTTAGGGAGGGAGAACTTGCCCAGCACAGCGCAGAGGTTGTAGTCACCCACAGTAGTTTGAATCTAGACTCAGACTTCAGAAACCTTTACAAGTCAAATGAAATCCAATACTTTGGAGGAGAAAGCAGCAGGGTGCATGTAAGAGGAAATGACCACCACACACTGCTAGACATCCATTCATGTTCCCCAGACTGCCTAATGCAATCTGCTCTCCCTTTGAGGTCTCTAACCCAATCAACTTAATATTAGCAACAGGCTCCACTGGGACAGATACTGCAAATAAATATTGAGCCATTACAAAGCATCAAGAGGCCACAGACTGTCATGGTTTGAGCACTTTGTGGCAATCTCTAGGGGTCACCATGGGGACACCTTGGCCTCATGGTGTGCAATTCCCTACCTCACAGGGGTGCCAGAAGCATTTGCCAAAGACAATTCAACATTGTGAGCACAGATACACATTAATTGCTTGTCAATGACTAAAACCCCCAATCACCCAAGCCACATTAGCCAAATATTTTTATATCAGAAAGTGTTACTCCTAAAGCTGAACCAACAGCATCACCTCATGGGAGGAGTTTGGTCTTGTTTTTATAGGGAGCAGTCCTTATCAGGCACATAACCATGGAGCCTGCTGGAGGTTTACCACTTGCCCAGGAGATGTCCACACAGCCCTTCATGACCCCAAACCCCAAGGTTCAGCATCATTCTGCTCCCATTAAAGCAGCACTCAAATGAGGTGCGACAGCTCCTTGCACCCCAGGGAACTCCTGGACTGTGCATATCACCCCCAAAAGAGGGTCCAGAGGCTGGTGCTAGAGCTGCAGTTTCCTGCAGGACATCACCCAAAAAGTCCCTTTGCTCTGTAACAGAATGTGAATTCTGATCTCAAAATGTTTCTGCCCGAGTATAGATGGGATACCACTACCCTGCTTTGATAACGGTTTGATTCCAGCAGAACAAGTCAAACTTACAGCACTAAGTGGTCCGATTTGAACCTACAATTTCTTAACTGAGGTGATGTTTGTTTTTACTTTTTAAAAAGCCCCCAAAAACTCTGTGGGCTCACATTTTCCATCAAACACACTGCTAGCACCCAGCTACAACCCTACAAGCATGGCAACCTTAAGCCTACTCCAGTCCTATATCTGGACACAGATTAAAGGAATGGGCTTGGACAAAGCAAACAAAGAAAAAAAAAATCACTGGGCTAGCAAAGGCTTCTCTCATCCTGCTGTTGCAGGGGGATTGGACTAGATGATCTTTCGAGGTTCCTTCCAGTCCGTAATGATTCTATGATCAATCCCCAAACCCCAGGCAGCCACGTGCAGAACAGTGCTAACAGAGCCCCAGTATAATTTTCAGCCATAGGAAATACAGTAGCAAGAACTAAGAGCAGCACAAACGCAGCGCAGAGCCTGTTGATCCACAAACATCAAGTGACAGCAGCAGATAATTGAACGAACAGTGGAGGTCTCAGAAGAGCAGCAACAGCCTGTTCAGCTTTGCTTATTTTATTTCATTCAATGCTGTGTGGTGATATACGTCTTATTTAAGCTCTGATCTGCAGACTATATTCAGGCTTATAAATTCTTGTAATATTTTCCTAGCAAGTTTTTACATTAGTTTCCCACTACATCTATTGCTGGGAGCTCTTTACTCCATGGCTGACGCTTCCCACAGTACAGCCCAGTCACATCGACGTATTTGTCACTGAAAAAAATCTTAAACAACATCTGTTGTTGTCTAAAACTGATGATCCATAGGTAAGAGTGGAGATGTTTTTGCAGTCTTAAAAGTCTGGAGCCTTTGGCGTGTTGGGCCACTCAATGATGGGGCAGGATCAAGTACAAGGGTAGTTCAAACAGCACATCTGGATCCTGCAGGTTCCATCACAGAATCATAAAATTAGGGATTGGAAGAGACCTCGAAAGATCATCTAGTCCAATCCCCCTGCCACAGCAGGATCACCTAGACCAAGTCACACAGGAACACATCCAGTCGGGTCTTAAACATCTCCAGTGAAGGAGACTCCACAACCCCCCTGGGCAGCCTGTTCCAGTGCTCCATCACCCTCACTGGGAAGAAGTTCCTTCTCAGATTGATGTGGAACCTCCTATGTTCCATCTTACAACCATTGCCCCTCATCCTATCACTAGGTGACATTGTGAAGAGCCTGGCTCCATCCTCCTGACAGCCACCCTTCAAATATTTATAGACATTAATGATGTCAACCCTCAGTCTCCTTTTCTCCAAGCTAAACAGACCCAGCTCCTTCAGCCTTTCCCCATAAGGGAAGTGCTCCACTTCTGTCATCCTCCTCATTGCTCTACACTGGACTCCCTCCAGCAACTCCATGTCCTTCTTGAACTGAGGGGCTCAGAACTGGACACAATACTCCAGATGTGGTCTCACCAGGGTAAAGGGGGAGAAGAACATCCCTCGATCTGCTAACCACCCCCCTTCTGATCCACCCCAGGATGCTGTTGGCCCTCTTGGCCACAAGAGCACACTGCTGGCTCATAGCCATCCTTCTGTCCACCAGGACCCCCACGTCCCTTTCTCCCACACTGTTCTCCAACAGGTCAGTCTCCAACCTATACTGGTACCTGGGGTTGTTCTTGTCCAGATGCAAGACTCTGCACTTACCCTTGTTGTAGTTCATTAAATTTCTCTCTGCCCAGCTCTCCAGCCAGTGGCTTAAACTCCCCATACCCATCTGCTGTTGCCACAAGTGGATAAATAACTACTCAAAGATCATTAAAAATATACACAACATTATGTATATTTAAACCCAACATTAAACAATAAATTAAAAGAGTAATAAATATTTTTAACACAAGAAATTAATTATATTTTTTTCAGATGTTACCTGAAGTTTTCTGTTTGGAAGAACTGGCTGGTACAGAGGTGCATGAGCTTGGAGTTACGATAAACTCAAGGAAAAAAATTATGGATAAGCTCTTGAAATTTCTACTCAGGGGCAAATGTTGACAATAGGTTAAAAAGTCCCCCAACAAACCAACCAACCCCCTTCAGTCATGTTTTTCCAAAGTTTGTCAACCACTGCAGATCAAAAGCTGAGTGCCGACTGACCCCATTAAAGCCACCAGCCTTAGACATCATGGGACATGGAACACAGACCCATGGACCTCCAGTAACTATGTTCAGCATGGTGCGGCACAGCGCTAAGTCTGATGGGAATATATCAGACTGCACATGTCAATATTTAAGTCCAAGCCTCCAAGTCTGTCTCTCTTTACCCCACATTTTCCCATCCATCTCCTCCCACCACACTATGACATGAGCCAGTTTTACATTCCCAGCACTTGGTTCCACCAATTTGGAGCCCACAACACTGTTTTACAGACCAACCTATTTCCCAGTGGAAAAATTGCAGTGGCAATAACTATGGAGACATCATTTTCTCCACAGATGAATGTGGCACATGAACTTCATGTGAACTCGTGAAGAAGGGATGTTCTTATCTGCACATCATGTCCAGACACAACTACAGGCCTCACTTCCAAAACAGGGATTTCAACATCTTACTGACCTGCACTCTTTCCTTCAAAAAAAATCCCTCTTCAGGGGTTGTATGGATTTGATTCTCTACCCCACACACTTCTCAAAGCCAGATTATTTGTAAGCAAAACCTCATTTATTTCTAACCCCCCTGGAAGCAGCAAAGAGATGCACACAATGAGCCAGGTTAAAAAAGAGGGCTAAAAATGAACAAGCACTTCATTACCACCTTTTGATCAGCAGCTCCCAAACCATAACCCCTAACAGCAATAATTAAGCTGCTGAGCTGCTAACACGGGTGTTGCAAAGCTTCTGATGGCAGAGTTCATACGTGGGGCAGTGGCACTGCTACACAGCTGCAGGGTTTGAGATACTATAAAGACCGTCAGGGAACAAGAAATGTGATTGAAGAACTTGTTTGAGGGAACTGTGTAAATGCTTCCACCTTTCTATGAGCAAGGAGAAAAAACCTCCAAAACCCTTACCCCCAGCCTAATAATCTTCTTTACAGCCATCAGAAAGACCACATGCAGGATCCCATCACCCAGGAGTTCACTAAAATCATAGAATCTGACTGGTTCAGGTTGGGAGGGACCTCAGAGATCATCCAGTCCCAACCCTCTGCCACAGGCAGGGATACCTCTCAACAGACCAGGTTGCCCAAGCCCCATTCAACCTGGCCTTGAATGTTTCCAGGGATGGAGCAGCCACAGCCTCCCTGGGCAACCTGTTCCAGTGCCTCAGCACCCTTACAGGGAGGGATTTCTGCCTCAGGTCTCACCTAAGTCCCTCCTCAAGTAGCTCAAGTCCATACCCCTCATCCTACCACTAGAGTCTTTCATAAAAAGAGCCTCTCCAACTTTCTTGTAGCCTCTAGGTACTGAAAGGTGTTCTAAGGCCAAAAAAACCCAAGTCCTAGAACTACCATCAGGGACTAGCACAGTCTTCTCTTACCAAAGGGAATGGTGCAGACAATGTGCTGTTTTTTCCAAAACCTTTGGAGCTTCTTCACAAGCAAAGCTTTGGATGGACTACAGATACTTTACCCCCAGCATTCCCACTCTGACCAAGGACGTTGCACAGAAAGGTACACCCACTGCTCTCAGCACCTTCTGGATCATTCAGTATTTCTTCTACCAGGCAAAATTCCATTGGCAAAGACAAAGGTTTCCTTAATGGCTGCACTGCCAGCAGCTCCAACCCTCTGCTACAGCCAGAGGCTTTGCTCAAGTGGACACACAGCCTTGCACAAGAGGTTCAGTGACACAAAAGCACAAAGACATACCTGAGATTGATGGGGACAATCCTATTCCATGAGGTGAAGCCTACAGCCATCCCAGAGCTTGAAGGTATGTCCCTCTTCTGAAAAGCTGCTGAATCACAACCTCTTACAAAAAAATGCCCTCAAACCTGCAGGATACTTATGCAGCTCTTGTACCAGCACAGTACCAATCAACATCTCCAACACCAACCATATTATCAACCAGTTGGAGATGACTCTGCTCCAGCTGAAGAGCAGCTCATTAAATCCCCACCACTACCCTGCCAGAAAACAATTGTCTTTAAATGCCCTAGAAATCCAGCAAGTTTCCTTATTAAAGTCACAATATTAAGGTTCAACTTCATAGAATCATAGAATTATCAAGGTTGCAAAAGACCTTCAAGATCATCATATGCAACCATCCACCTTACAACCTCCAACCACTAAACTGTTTCATGCCACACCATGTCTAACTGTTTTTTGAACCCCTCCAAGGGCGCCTTCGCCCCCTCCCTGGGCAGCCTGTTCCAAGGCCTCACCGTTCTTTTGGTGAAGGTCTTTATAATATCCAATCTGAACTTGATTTCTCTATTTACAGTTCTCATGCTTTCTATTACCCAAAGGAGTGGTCTTAATTAAAGGCAATTACACATCTCCTAATTAAAAGCTACACCAATGTGAAAGCAGCTCTTGAACAGCGCAAACCAGCCTTGGGTGGAGATCACAGCTGGAGGATGGTGGCAGCACTCCCACCCCACTGCATCTGTGTCATCACCAGAACTCATTTGTGCCTGAGGAGCAGCAACAGCACCAAATCATGCTCCATCCTTGGCAAAAGTGTGTAGAAGAGGCTGCTGTAAGGTATCTCCTGCTGGAAGACACACCTTCGAGTAAAACCGAACAAGGGAGCTTGAATAATTTTTTCCTAAATGTTGCTGTATTGAACTAAAGCATCTCTCTGTAAACCTGTTCTGAGGAATTCTATTAAGCTCAGAAAGAAATTTCTAGCCTAACATCCCGTGTTGAGCGATGATGCACGTGTCCCCATCCCTGAACTGCTCTATCTCTCACCGTCTTCTCTTCCCATTAACAGTCCCAGTTCTGTGCTGGCACAAACCTAGAGCAGCGTTCTTAAAGCTAGACAGTCTTTGGTGATGGATTTTTGTTGCCAGATCACCTCAAGTTATTGCCATATGATCAAATTCACAGCTGCTTCTGAAGAACAGAACCATCTCTTCATTTTTCAGCTTACCCAGCTAAACACTAATCAGAGCCGTCTTGTATTAAACCTTATTCAAGGGTCAGCCACCTCCTCACACCACAGCTCAAAAGAGCACTCGGTTTTAAATAAAAATAATTAAAAATTAAAATATTAAAATAAAACAAATACAAATAAAAGTTAGACATTTAAAACTAAAAATTAAAAATCTAGCATTAAAAAAGTAAAAAAAATAAATTAAAAAAGCAAATAAAAATCATCCAATCCTTTTGGGCCAGTGTTGGAATAAAGTTTAATCATGGTGGATGTGTGTGCAGGGAAAGCTTCTTTCTCTGCCATGAAGATGCCACCACATGTCTTACAGCAATGGAAATGATCATCTAGTCCAATTCTACATTTTTTTTCCTCAAATTGCTGTAGGAGGCAAGACAGACCTTGCAGCTCTTTCAACCTTGCAATTCACTCACTAGGGTGATCATTATCACTCTGCCCCTCAAATAAGTGCTTGTAATAAGAGACACAAGTCTAGAGAAAGCCTACTTTGCCTCCACCTCTACAACCAGCTGCTCTTTGAAACAACAACAAAGAAGCGTCTCTTGAATGACTCAGATCACACAGCGAATCAGCCAGCACCAATAAAGTCCGTGGCTGGAGCCCTACCCTTTCTTAAAGTTTTTAAGGTAGAGGTATTTCCTGACCCAGGGAAACCTGTGGGAGAAGGGGAGATCTGGCACGAGTCGGACTCTCTCACTGGTGAAGCCGAGAAGCGACGTGGCTTAGCAGAAACAGCAGGAGATTTAAACACAGCAAAGCTGGATGCAGACCTCAGATTGTGCACAGTGAGGCAGGCAGCAGTCTACTTGGTGGCTTGTAGGGGGGCAACCCCCCCCCAACCCCAACAAACAAAGAAAACCAGCCTGGAGAATAGGTAATCTCCTCCAAAATGGTCTTAGCCTGGTAGAAGAAGGCGGCTTTGCTGCAGTCACCATTCCACATGGATGTGGGAACCCAAACAGAGCTCCCTCAGCAAGATGAGGCTGTGCAAGTGACAGGCTGCAGGGATTCATAGAATCATAGAATCATTACGGATCGGAAGGGACCTCGAAAGATCATCTAGTCCAATCCCCTAAACTGAGCAGGATCATCTAAACCAAGTCACACAGGAACCCGTCCAGTCGGGTCTTGAATATCTCCAGTGAGGGAGACTCCACAACCACCCTGGGCAGCCTGTTCCAGTGCTCCATCACCCTCACCATGAAGAAGTTCCTTCTCAGGTTGATGTGGAACCTCCTATGTTCCAGCTTACACCCATTGCCCCTCGTCCTATCACTACATGACACCGAGAACAGCAAAGTAGAAAGGCTCAGGAGCATTAGGGAGGCTGAAATAGAGATAGACTGGTGGATTCAGGCTCTGCAGTCTGGACAGCAGCCAAATAATAGCCAGAATCAAGGGGCCTCTGTATCCTGCACCTCTCAGGTGGAAGACAGAAACACAAATAAAAGGGGTGAGTAGAGGCAAGTGCAAGGCAAGCATGCCTCTTGCCTGCCTCATCTCCCCAGGTGCCTCTAAGAAATAGATATGAGCACCTCCTGGAAGACACTCAAGTCTAATAGGGATATAGATGATGGGTGACCTATTCTGGAAGTCTTATCACAATCACATACATCAGATAGATCTTTCAGTAAAATGATGACCTCTTCCACTAAGAAGAGTGCTAGTCACTGGTGACTCACTCCTGAAGGGAACTGAGGGCCCCATAGGCAGAGTTGACTCCATCAGAGGGAATTCTGCAGTCTACCTGGAGCCCAAATCAGGGATATCACCAGGACGCTCCCCAACCTGATGAAAGCAACTATTACCCACTACTAATCTTCCAGACAGGTGGGGAGGAAGCCGCATTCTGTAGCCTGAGGGCAATGACACTCCTGCAGACTGTGCTGCCATTCAGCGGGACCTGGGCAGGCTGAAGAGCTGGGCAAGGAGAAATTTAAATGAAGTATAACAAGGGTGAGTGTAGAGTCTTGCATGTGGCAAGAACATCCCCAGGTACCANATTTTTCACAGTGACGGAGCACTGGAACGGGCTGCCCAGGGAGGTTGTGGAGTCTCCTTCACTGGAGACATTTAAAACCTGGCTGGACATGTTCCTGTGTGACTTGTTTTGGGTGATCCTGCTGTGTCAGGGGGGTCTTTCTAGGTCCTTTCCAATCCCTAATGTTTTGTGGTTTGGTGATTCTGCAATGTGGAACAAAACGCCCGTGAAGCTCCACAAAGCAGCTTCGCCTTCCTGTGGCTTCAATAAAAGCTGTCTGGAGCACCCAGTGCAGCAACTCACCTGAAAGCTAATGGCACCAGGCACCGATGCAAAATTAGTTTTGAAATGGGACTTGGAAAGAGCTCGTTTGCTGGCTGCACAATAATTAGCATTCCCTGAGTTGCTAGGGCCCCACAGGCTAATGACTTGGGTACAATTTCCCTCAGAGCCACAAAAACCTTCATCTAGGATATGGGCATGATCAGACACCTATTTGTAAAAGACGCTGGCTGGCTGGCACAGCATAAACACATGAATCGAGAGCTTTCAAGGACTTTAAAACTTTCCTGAAACCTGAGGGCTTAAAGAAATCATGAGGAATATGAGAAGGTCTTTGCACATGTCCTTGGATCTATGTCCTGTCTGTGTTGTCAAACTGCCATCATATTATACATAACACTGGGCCGGACAAGTTTAAGCAATAACAAACGTGTATTTACCCTTCTTTAATTAAATCTTACTTTAATGATTTTTTTCTGTGGAATTGTACATTAGTTACATCATTTTAAGGTCTCACTGGGTTTTATGCACCATGTTCACACTAATCATGAAAAATGTAAAGGCCCCACAGTAGGATCCTCAACATGGGAGAGGGGCTCCTGGATCCTGGGCTGTCCTGTATGATTTATCCACCTGACTAACTGCTCTGGCAATCTCTTGCCATTGCTGAGCAAAGGCTATTTGGTCAGGTGTGATTTTTTAAAAAAATATATAACACTGGGTTCTGTCAGCAACACCTTCACTCTGTTTTCATATCTTAATAAGTGGTAATTTGAAATATCATCTGGTTTTCTCTCCTGTTCTCTTTTTATAGAAATAAATATTGCAGTGATGAGTTCAAAAGAGGCACCACAGTAATTTCCTAGCTGTCATTTAGGAAGCAATTGGGAAGATTTAGGATTATCTGGAGAGCCCAGTGGTGAATGGGTCAGTCTTAGGCATCAGGGCCATAGAATCATAGACTGAGGGGGAGGAGGGTTGGAAGGGACCTGTGGAGATCATCTAATCCAACTCCTCTGCCAGAGAAGTTTCTCCTAGAGCAGATCCTAAGGAACACATCCCTCAAATATTACCTCTTGAAACGGGTCTTGCTTTTCACAGAGATATTTTTCAAGTATTAATATTCTTTTTAGGGTTGTCTAGCATATTGTAAGAGGTTTTTCATATTTCAAGTTATCTTTACATTTCTTTGAAACCCTTTAGAAACAGAAGCAGGGGCAAAATCCTACAGGCATTAAATGCTCTGCCTTTTCCTGTTTGGGCTCTTGCTGACAAAAGCTATTACAGGAAAATGTTGTGCACTCCCCTTCTATTTTGTAATGTTCACAATAGCTATTTGTGTCCTTGTAACTGCTGCTGGCTGGTGAAAGAGGGTAATCAAGGAGCCAAGATCCATATAGTGCCTTGAGGGTCTGATCAGGTTGCTGCTACCCCACTCATCCTGTAAATCTTTAATAATGGATAAAAACTTTATGTGGCAATCACCAAAAATAAATCTCTGAGCACAAAAGTTAAACTGGGAGCTACTTCTTTTGTATAAAATCATTGTTTTCATAGAAGAAGCAGCCAATTAAACTCAGAAAGAGCAAAACTAATACCTCCAATCAACATTGCTGATCTTTATGGGCAGAGGAGAGAGCGTGTCCACTCTAATGGAACAATTTAAATGCATAAGTGTTCGAATAAACTCTTCAAAGTACATCTCCACATTCCTTACGTTGACTGGCAAGACACCGCTTTTTCGTAAAATATGGTATAGAGGAGAGACATTTAAAGCAGAAAAAAACCTCCACACTGGCTGGTCTATAACAATTTCGACACTTAAGGGATGACTGATGGTGTTGAAGGTAAAACTCCAATGCACTTTGCGTAGCTTTGCAGATTTAAGCCTCCTTTCTGGTTGTTCTTATGCATATGCAACATTCCCAGGGAATCTACTGCAAGGAGGAAAAAAGCAGCAGGGAAAGTGACAGAAGAATAACATTAAAAACAATTTAAAGCTTCCCAAACTCCAAAAAACCCTACCAAGATCAACCCAACCTCAACAATTATGAATAGAAGACCCCATCTTGTCTGATCCAGGCTGGTGGCAGCAGGGATGGGATGGCAAGGGCAGCTTTTCACACACAATGTGGTGAGTCTCTACATCCTAGAAGAATAACCCCATGGCTCAGTGTCACCACTGTTCCAACACAACATCAATTCATGGCAGATCTCAAGGGAGCAGAACTGGGTTGGGGTTCTCAGCAAGATAAAAGTTGGTGGTTCATGGCAGAATAAATCAATTCTGGGCATTCTTCCTCAGGATCCATTTTAAGAAGGTTAAATAAATAAATCTACATTTAAGCAAATTTATTATCTGGTTAATGCTCTGTGCAGATGGAAAGCTCAAGCAATCAAATCAAAGGCACAGATAGTCTGGAAACAAATCAATGGATTAGAATGATCAGATTGCCTTCATCAGCCATAAAACAGACCTAAGGATGAGTCTGTGGTGACAAAGAGTTCCCTTATGTCAGGAGAACTGATGGAGGCTTCACCTTCCCTCTAGCACCAGGCCTTGACTCAGATGGAGAAGGTGTCAGTTTGAAAACTACTAAAATTTTTACTTCATATTTGAATAGAGATGACTGGAAAAGAAACGGCCTGGCCACTGGAGAAAAATACAAAGTCTTTATCCACCCCTTCAGACAGGAAAGCTGGTACCTGGATACATGGAAGGGGACCACCTTGCTGCCATCACTTCCACAAAGGGACAAGATCTTTGCCCTGTGCTGCATTTTGGTGCAGTCAGACCAATTTTGTGGTGGGTTCAAGACCACAATTAAAGAGAAAGGAAAAGAAAACAAAGCAGTTAGGTCTCTAGAATTTGCTAGACAATGGATAGCTTAGGGAAAATGGAAAAGGGTTTATTAACTCTATAACTGTATACAGAAAAGAAGAAGAGGTTAAGCAAGTTAGTGCACACAAACTAGAAACTGTGTCACAAATGCCATCACATATTCTGAGAAAAATGCAATGGGAGGTCACTATCGTATCGGTCCGTGGGTCTTTTTCACATTAGAGATCTGGGAAAAGAACATGTCAATCAAGTAGAGACAAGTACTACTACCCTGTCTATTATTCATGTGTCACCCCTGCCTGCAAAATAGCAGCACCCTGGCTGTCCAGACTGATGCATTCTTCAGTTCTTCAGCATAGCTTCTCCAGCTCAAACTACTCGTCGGGCAGGCCTCATTCCTCAGCGCCTGAACAGCATGCCTCAATGCAGGAGACATGCTTTCACACAAAGAACACAGACTCTGTCTTTCCTCAGTTTTCTTTTAAAAGCCAACAATCAGATGTTGAATTTTCAACAGAAAGTGGAAAATGTAGGTAGAAACCAGCTTTCTTGGTAGAACCCTGTTTTTCATTAAAAATCAATTCCTCCACCCCATTTCCAGGGACAGCAGTAAATCGTGAGAGCACTCTAAAAGTGAATAATCTTCATTTCCATCTTCATCTGCAACACCATCAGCTTCCCCATGATGTCTATCCACGGACATTATGGAGAGCTACCAACTGCTGTGCCAAAAAAGGCAGACCCAAATTCTGATTACCCCTGCCCCATGCCCTGGGACCGTGCTTCAGACCTGCCCTCCCAGCCCTTCTGCAGCACCATAAGCATCCTCACACACTTCAGGCTTCTTCCACCTGTGTGGGCTCAGTTCTCCAGGCAGATCTTGCTGCTGGGAGATGTGTCTCCTCCTCATCCACTCTCACACCCCAGATCATGCACGGAGCCCATTGGGATCCCAGAAAAAGCTTTAAATAGCAGTCAGAAGAATTAAGTGCAGTTATTTCCAATACTTAGAAGTGGTATCAGTCAATTCTATGCATGGGTGGCTATGACACCAAAAGCAATAAAATAGATTATAATGAAATAAACAATTCTAATGGTTGTTACTTGTTGCCGCTTTCTATCACTGGAGACCACCACCACTGTTCTAAGTGTGCAGCCAATACCAGTAAAGGCTTGAATGCTTTTTTATCACCAGTTTCCATTGTTTGGAGACTGATGGGACAAGACCTTTTATTCCATGTATTGTCTAATTAAGAGTGTTTTAATGAAAAAGTTTTCTTTAATGTAAAGCAAAACTAAGCCACCCCAGGCTGCTGCTCACACTTGTGGTCAGAAGTTGGCAAATCCCATTAAAAACCAGCAAAATTCATTGGGTTTGGGCTGGGTAGGTGGGACATGCTCACAGACCACGTGGCATGAGTAGGGTCAGCCTCCTCCCCCTTGTCATCCAGCACACAACAGAACTCCTCTGGATGACGCCCCAATCCCTCGGGCTATACTAGGGGGTGCTTGGGGCACACTTGGGTTTGGTTGTTCATTTTTCATTTAGGTCATTCTACTCAGATCAGTCAAGCTCCAAAAAGCTTTCCTTCTACAAAAAACTATCCCAAAGAAAACACATTTCCCACATTTCCTAAATAGTCAGATGCCTTCAGGCTAAACATTGTTGAATTAATTCTGTTACATCTCTCCTGGCTGAACTACAATTATTGCAGGAGTGGGGATGAGTCATGACTAGGTGCAGTTGATCTTCTGGAATGTAGCGTGTACCGTATGCAAAACTATACATGCTGCAACTGAATCAGACACTTCTGCAATACCTTTCTTATTAAAACAGAAAGCTAAAGACATGCTCTCTCTCTCGCGTGCCGCAGGGAAGGGCTTTTTATAAGATTTTGTAGTGATAGAACAAGGGGGATGGGTTCAAGCTAGAAGAGGAGAGATCTTAGGAAGAAATCCCTCCCTCTGAGGGTGCTGAGGCACTGAAACAGGTTGCCCAGGGAGGCTGTGGCTACTCCATTCCTGAAAGTGTTCAAGGGCAGGTTGATGGGGCTCTGGACAACCTGTGATGGTGAGAGGTGTCCCTGCCCATGACAGGGTGTTGGGACTGGGTGATCTCTGGAGTGCCTTCCAACCCAGACCATCCTATGATTCTATGCATAAGCCTTTAATAACCACTTTTCCTACAAGAATCATAATCAGAGATTAGATCTTCTGCTGAATCATCTCTATGTGCTGTGTGTACAAACCATAAGCAATAGCATCAGGAGGAGAAACAAAACATTTGGGGAGAAAAAGGTGAAAAAAAGCGGAAAACCTTTCCCTGAGAATTTACCCTTGCACCAAGCCATGGCCCTTGGAATGACCAGTGCCACACTCAGCTGGAGGAAGCCACCGGTAACCGCGTGCTGGCGAGAAATCACAGCCTAGGTGGTAGGAATTTTTTGAGTTCAGACTTTCTCATTCCACCTCTAGTTGCAACACCTTCATTTGAGCTTCCCTCATTTTGTTAAATTAGCTTTCACATCCTAATTACCAGCTTTTGCACTTGAGAGCTGTGGCCTCCTGCTTTAAGAGCAATGACTTTCCTATTCCAGGTTCCCACCTAATTTGTTCTCTGCCAAGGACATTAGAGATAGCAGCCTTTAATTACACGAAAGGGTAAGTCATTGATTTACCCTGGGTGAAGATTCCCTTCACAACATTTCTCCCCGGGGCTTACAACACTGAAGCTGTCAGAGATCTGCTTCTCTTAATGGGTCACCAAGGGGATAGATCTACTGATAGAGTCAGTTTTCTTACTAAAACCATCTTCAAATTGGAAGGAAGATGCTAAAACCCCCCTGCTATAAACAAAAATAAGACTGAGAATATTTCTCTGACCAAATCGGGTTCCTCCAGAATAAAGTCACAAGCCAGACTGTGTGATGATGGGCAAAACAACAAAGCTCCAGAGACATGGTTGTCCAGGCTCTCCTGAACTCCAGCAGCAACTACTGGGGCCATCTCATCATGTTAGAGATACGGTAAAATTTGGCCACCGCCCCCATGGGGCTAGGTGCCATTGCAAAGATGCCATGAGTATTATAGCTGTGCCACAAACCCACCTCATTACTGCAGAGATCTGTGAGGCTGGCTTCCTCTCTGCACGGCCCTAACGCACCGTATGATGTAGGATACCTTTCTTTTAGTGAGATTGTCCCAAAAAACCAAAAGGGCTGAGTGCTGCTGTCCTCAAGGTACATATGTCAGGTCGATGGAGTAGTCCACAGGGTCATGGTTTTCCTGATTTAATTTCCCCAGTGCCTCTGTTTAGGTAACACTTTAGGTGTAAGACACCTTTCAGTATTTAGCCACTTAGAGATAGGTCTACCTCCTCATGCTCAGATTTTGCTGCTGTGGTACCTATAAACGTAGGCGGTTGGAAAGCCACAGCGGTAACTATCAGTTTTCTCCCCTAAAATTAAAAAGTAGGCTCTGGCTTTCCTCAGCAGCATGACTTGAGGTAAATGAACTCTCCCTTTGGCTTTTGATGGATGTATAATAAACCCTTCATTGTTCAGCTGGAAATCCTGAAGCTATTTTTCAGCCCAAACGTCTTTCAAGCAGCAGTGCTGACAGGTTATTAAGATTTTAGTAGTGCTGTGGAAACATTTTTCTAGGCTCCTTGGTTGGGACTGAGAGAGGTTCACTGCACCTTCTCCATCTCCACACCAGCCTGGTTTTTTCTAAGATTAGAAAACACTTAAGTGATGATTACCAGTTCTGGTTCCATTGCCCTCATGACCCAGCTGCACTGAGGAAGGTTTCATGTCATTTAATTAGGGTAGGTTTAGATTAGACATTAAGAAGAAATTTTTCACAGAAAAAGTGGTCAAGCACTGGAATAGGCTTCCCGGGAAGGTGGTTGAGTTGTCATCCCCGGATGCGTTTAAAGATCATTTGGATGAGGTGCTGAGAGACGGTTTAGGGGTGAACTTGTAAGGTAGGGTAGATGGTTGGACTCTGTGATTCCAGAGATCTTTTCCAACACGAGTGATTCTGTGATTCTGTAATTTAGCTACTAAAGTGTAGGAAATTTAGCTCTTAGCCATTGGGAAAGGGGAAGTTTCTTTTCTCAGGGATCACCAGGGAGATTTTGACTGACCTCTAGGACCTCATTTAGACCTGAACCCCTACAGCATCCCTCCCTATGCCACAGCTGGGCAGGAGCCAAGGCAAGTGGGACAGGGGATGGATTCTGGATGCTACAGATTGCAGCTCCCTGGCTAAGAAGGAGAGTCTGTTATAATCTGAATTACTCAGGCCTCATTTTTCTCATACACTTCTGATGATTTGCAATTTTCCAAGCAATGCACAAGAACACATCTTTCTACTGAAAACCCATCATGGCCAAAGGTTTTGCTTTTTTGTTCTATCAGAGAATCACAGAATGGTTTGGGTTCAAACGGACCTTTACTCATCCAGTCCAACCAGGGACATCTCCAACCAGAGCAGGTTGCTCCAAGTCCCAGAGTCCAACCTGACTTGGGAAGGTTCCTGGGATGGGCTTCTCCCACCTCTTTGGGCAACCTGGGCCAAGGTCTCAGAAACAAAAAAAACAACCCTCTTCTTTATACCTTGTGGTAGGTGTAAGGGAGTAGGTAGAGGGAAGAAATGCCTGTGGAGAACTATAGGACAACATGAGCCCTAAGGGAGCAGGGAAGAGAGGGGCACATATCAGGAAGAATTGGCCTCCTGAGGCAGTTTGAATTTCCAAAGGCTACAGCTAGCAAAGAAATGTTAGTGTTCTTCAGCGAGCACAGTCTGATTACACAAAATACAACTTTCTTGAGTCAAAATGACAAGACACATGCCTTTTGCTCATGCTGTTCTAATACAACCATTTCTTGCTGTCAAGTCCCCTCAACACCCTGCTCAGCTACAGATACATAATGGCACCTTCTAGTCTAGGGTCAGATTCTTTTTCAAAAATTATTTTATTAACACTGATAAAAATACTTTTAAAATACAAGTCATTAAGTCAGATGAATACTTTTCTCATTAGGATTTTAATATTTCGCATCTGGGTAAGAACAACTCCAGGTACCAGCACAGGTTGAGGACTGACCTATTGGAAAGCAGTGTAGGAGAAAGGGACCTGGGAGTCCTGGTGGACAGCAGGATGACCAGGAGCCAGCAATGTGCCCTTGTGACCAAAAAGACCAACAGCATCCTGGAGTGGATCAGATGGGGCTGGTTAGCGGTTCTCCTCCCCCTCTACTCTGGACTGGTGAGACTGCATCTGGATTATTGTGTCCAGTTCTGGGCCCCTCAGTTCAAGAAGGACACAGAACTGCTGGAGAGAGTCCAGCACAGAGCCACAAAGATAATAAAGGGAGTACAACACCTCCCTTATGAGGAAAGTCTGAGAGAGCTGGGTCTCTTCAGCTTGGAGAAACAGAGACTGAGGGGTGATCTCATTACTGTCTTTAAATATGTGAAGGGTAGGTGTCAGATAGATGGAGCCAGGCTCTGCTCAGTGGCATTCAATGATAGGACAAGGGTACGAAAAGGATCTTCTCAGTGAGGGTGACAGAGCACTGGAAGCGGATGTCCAGGGGGGCTGTGGAGTCTCCTCTGTAGACCTTTGAAACTGCTTGGATGCTTTCCTGTGCAACTTGGTCTAGTTGATCCTGCTGTGGCAGGGGGATCGGACTAGATGGTCTTTTGAGGTCCCTTCCAATCCCTAATATACTGTGACGCTATAGTCTTGGCTTTTTGAAGATAGAAGTAATTAAATAGAAAGTATTTTGTAGTATTCATAGGATCATCAGAGGATCATAGGATGTTAGGGGTTGGAAGGGACCCAAGAGATCATCGAGTCCAACCCCCCCGCCGGAGCAGGACAAAACTATCTAACACAGATCACAGAGGAACGCATCCAGGCGGCCTTGAAAGTCCCCAGAGAAGGAGACTCCACGACCTCCAGTATTATTATATTATATAAAATAATATATAAAACATTATGTTATATAGAATAATAGTGTAGAATATATAATAGATATAATGCTATATCATAGTACATAATATAACATTATTGAATTTTATGTATTTATTATTTTTCTCATCCTCAAATGGGAACAGGAAATACTGTTTGCACAGGAGGACAAACCAGGATGGTGTCTGTGATCTGAGGGTCACCCGGAGACACAGAACTCCACATTCAAACCTCTTGAGCTATGACGATGAGCACTAAAATACAACAGCTTTGCGTTTAGCAACTCCAACTTCTCTGCCTCTCACCAGTAGATGTGTTGTTTCCACCAGTCCTGGATGAACTGGGTTTTCATATTTTTGACTTTCTTCCCCCTCCTAAGCACCACAAATCAGCATTTTGTGAATGAATAAATCCCATCTGCCAGCTGTTACAAACCTGCTCCAAGGCTCTGCTATCTAGGTCACTGGATTTCATGACTTAAGTGCCACACTAAATAAAGTTGTTACAGCCCAGCTAAGGCTGGTTTAAGTCTTTCTCCCAATGACCTGCTAAAACAAGCTGGGAACTGTTTAAACTGCTTGCCTTGAGGCTGTGCATCGACCAAAGCCCAGAGGTTAATATTACTTGAGTCTTGGTACATCCTAGACCCTCTGGAGCATCAGTCATAAACCACACACACATTAACGTTTGGATGAGACAATATCAAGTCTTCTACAGCTCATTGAAAAATAATTTCCAGGCATATTCCTACTGTATATAAGAAATATATGGACATGACAAAGTGATTCCCCTGCATCCAATTGGGAGGGTCTTGTGCTAGTCAGAGATGGGCAGTTTGTGGCCAAGTTTCAGACGTAAGATAATAAATTCTGGGATAATAATTCAGAATTAATATTGAGAAAATCATATCCCTCAGAACACACATTTCTCTCTCTTACGGTTATTATTAGTGTGGGCAGCAGCTGCCACGCTGAATGTCGATGATTAATGAAATGTGTAAAAACCTCCACATTCAGTTGCAATGACTGTTGCACAATTGTAGTAATTCATGTTCAAAGCACATTTTAATTTCCCCCACACCGCAATACCCTTTAAAACCCAGCTGGAGTACTGGGAATCCATACTCATCACNACGCTATAGTCTTGGCTTTTTGAAGATAGAAGTAATTAAATAGAAAGTATTTTGTAGTATTCATAGGATCATCAGAGGATCATAGGATGTTAGGGGTTGGAAGGGACCCAAGANTCCCCCTCCTAAGCACCACAAATCAGCATTTTGTGAATGAATAAATCCCATCTGCCAGCTGTTACAAACCTGCTCCAAGGCTCTGCTATCTAGGTCACTGGATTTCATGACTTAAGTGCCACACTAAATAAAGTTGTTACAGCCCAGCTAAGGCTGGTTTAAGTCTTTCTCCCAATGACCTGCTAAAACAAGCTGGGAACTGTTTAAACTGCTTGCCTTGAGGCTGTGCATCGACCAAAGCCCAGAGGTTAATATTACTTGAGTCTTGGTACATCCTAGACCCTCTGGAGCATCAGTCATAAACCACACACACATTAACGTTTGGATGAGACAATATCAAGTCTTCTACAGCTCATTGAAAAATAATTTCCAGGCATATTCCTACTGTATATAAGAAATATATGGACATGACAAAGTGATTCCCCTGCATCCAATTGGGAGGGTCTTGTGCTAGTCAGAGATGGGCAGTTTGTGGCCAAGTTTCAGACGTAAGATAATAAATTCTGGGATAATAATTCAGAATTAATATTGAGAAAATCATATCCCTCAGAACACACATTTCTCTCTCTTACGGTTATTATTAGTGTGGGCAGCAGCTGCCACGCTGAATGTCGATGATTAATGAAATGTGTAAAAACCTCCACATTCAGTTGCAATGACTGTTGCACAATTGTAGTAATTCATGTTCAAAGCACATTTTAATTTCCCCCACACCGCAATACCCTTTAAAACCCAGCTGGAGTACTGGGAATCCATACTCATCACACCACATGCAAACCTGACATCAAGAATGCAAAACATTGTATGATTTCTTACTAATCATAGAATGTTAGGGGTTGGAAGGGACCTCTGGAGATCACCTAGTCCAACTCTCTGGCGAAGGAGGATCGCCTGGGACAGGCCTGTCTCCTGCAGGTTTTGAAAGTCTCCAGAGCAGGAGACTCCACAACCTCTCCAGGCAGCCTGTTCCAGGGCTGTCACCCTCACAGTAAAGAAATTTCTCCTCATGTTCTAGCTTATCCTCATTATTCCTTGTCCTGTTACTAGGCACCACTGGAAAGAGACCAGCCCCTTCCTTTTGACCCCTCAGATATTTATAGATCATCCCTCAGCTTTTCCAGAACTAAAGAATATTAATGTTTAGTTTCGGTCCTCGTAGGTAGACACTGATGCTGTCACACTAAGAACCTGTCTCCATTGCTTGTCCTGTGCTGGCACGGCATCACCCCAGAGAAAAGGCAGAGATCCTCTGATGGAGCACATTTTCCTCTAGAACTGGAAATTGCTGTCGCTAAAATAATTGACACACAACACCTCTTGCTATGTTTGGCTTTAATTAAAGCCTGTTTCAATTAAAAAGGGAGAAGAATTCTGAGGGAATCTTTCTGCCAGATGGTGATCCCCAATTTACCTCAAATGCGTTGGATACAGCAGGAGCTGCGTTAGCTGAGGTCGAACCCATACACAAACTGATGCTACGAAAAATGAGCTGAAGTGATGCCATGAGGTAACCACATGGGTCTTTTATTCTGCTGATATCTGAGCTATTTAGGACCTAACGGGAATTTAGGCTTTGCTCTAAGACTAAAATTAAGGAAAAGCACCACTACAGATTCAGTAAAGGAGATGCTGTAAATACTTCGACTGTGCAATGGCTGTCAAGTCCCTAAACCCTGTTCTCTCCTTATCTGCAGATTGGCAGAGAATACATTCACTATATTCCATTAAAGAAATAACAAAAACAAAATTTCATGAAACTATCAGAACTTTTTTTCTGATTGTTGTTGAGACATCTGAGAAAAAACCAAAGAAAAGCATCATGGTTTTTATTACATATCACGGTTCTACCTTGAAGGAGTCTACACATTCTGCATCTGGCTTGTGGAGTTCACAATCCTAGCCCCAGCAAGAGTTTTCAAGACCTAGCTGGAAAATTCTGTGCTACAATGTGGGTGAGGATTAGATGAAAATTAGAAATTACAATAAAATCAGAAAATTAGAAATTGGAAAATGTTACATAGTTTTATATCTCTCTGCTCTTAATCTAATGGTAAATGAATGGACCGCACACATTTTGATTTGCAAAGCAGCAAAGCATCACACCGAGAACATTAACACTTCCAGCATGTAAAATGCCCCTTAAACTTCAGTGAAAGACACATTTTATAAAGTCAACTGAGAACACAACCATTGCTTGGCACTGTATTAGCAGATTGTGAACTACAGTTTATGGCAGTGGCTTAGTGCCAGTCCAAAACTCCCTAAAACTTGGATTGGTTTCGGCACCCTTCAGACTTTCACTGGATTTCCACTTTTTTTGGATTATAATTGTTTTTTACAAAACATTTGGGATTTAAGTGTGTTCTAGTGCCGGGACTGGTGGTGGTGCTGTGACAAGGAGCCAGGATACCACAACTGCTGTAGAGGCTGTAAACCCCTCGCTACTCTGGATTAAGGACCATTAGAATCGCAGAATTGTTTAGGTTGGAAAAGATCTTTAAGATGATCGCGTTCAACCATTAACCCAACTGGCCCAAGGCCACCTCTAAACCATGTCCCCAAGCTCCAGATCTCTATGATTTTGAAACACGTCCAGGGATGGCAATTTAACATATGGAAACTCACTGCAGCCACTTCATAAACTCAGGCTAATTTGAAGTTTTTACATCAGAGTGTAAATAATCCCAAACCAGTCCTGACCACACTCATATTTATTAACTGAAGGAGGACAGAGAGATGTGGAAACAGGACTAATGTGCACTACAGCTTTTTGACTGTCCTGGTCTTGTTATTTCTTTCTATGATGTCCATAAAACTTGATCTCAGTAATAACTCACAGGAGACATAAGTGGTAGGAAATTAGATAACCTGATATCTTGATATTTGCCACTGCGATATTGTATGAAAGGTTAGTTGGTACCGGAGACCACAGTCCCATCTGCTGGGTCACTGTGAGTACACCCACAGAGACAGTTTTATGATTGGGGCATTGTTAATGACCCGACACACATTAACTCCCTAGTATTTACAGTGACCCTTGAAGCCATCGTATTTCACCACTAGAAAGAAATTTATCAAGAGAGGTTCTTCTCCCCCTCTACTCTGCCCTGGTGAGGCCTCATCTTGAGAACTGTGTTCAGTTTTGGGNTAACATCCTGTGATCCCATGATCATCCCCTTATACACCAGCCATGGCAATACTTGGGAGCTAACACAGCTAAATACCACTTTGCATACTACTCTACTTCTTAGAGGACAAGGTTTTCATTTGCAGAACTGTCTCTTATTTGCATTTCAAAGTAGCTATAAAATATGAATCCCAGTGCAAAGCATTAGCATGAAGCCATTCAGTATTATAGATTCTGTCAAAAGTGCCAGGAAAAACTCCATTGGCATTGCATTTCCATCTGGCAACATCTTCCTACCATGAATATTTGCATAAAATATTTCCACAATAAAGAAAAATTATGAAACAAACTCTTTGCGTTATCTCCAAAGAGATAACTTCAGCACTATTGGATAAGCCGAGGAAAAAAATGGATTCCCTCTTCTCCAATGACTTCAGAACAGTTTCAGAACATTCCCTAGTCTGGCTTTCACTTAACTGTCTAGATAGGCTTTTAAGTTTATAAGATTTTTGGGTTTAAAACCAATAAGAAACAATCACAGTGAGGCTGAACAAGCTGTATGTGTGCTCAGTTCTACTTCCATTTGCAGTTTAGACTCACCAAGTTATTGGAGGAAACTGCTGCACAGCATCATTCTCCCAACTCAGTATTAATTATGGTATTTGTCTCAAATTTTCACAGCTACATCTTGCAACTTAACATTTCAATTTGAATTAATTTATCTTACAGAATCAGGCTCCTCAGAACAGGCTGAGACATTTGGGGTTGCTCAGCCTGAAGAGGAGAAGACTCCAGGGCAATTTTATAGCAACCTTCCAAATCCCTGAAAGGGGCCTGTCAATAGAACAAGGGCCTTGGCTTTAAGATGGAAAAGGGTAGATTTAGGCTGCATATTGGGATACCAGGAAAAAGTGGATCACTGGAATGGGTTGCCTAAAGAGGAGGTGGAGGCCCCATCCCAGAAGATCTTCAAAGTCAGCCTTGATGGGGCTCTGGGCAACCCGGTCTGGTGAGGGATGTCCCTGCTTGTTGTAGTGCGGGCTGGACTAGATGAGATTCAGAGGTCTCTTCCAAAACAATATATTCCATGATTCTATTTCCAAAAATACATTGTGTAACCTTGGGCAGCAGAGAAGAAAGTTCTGTAGCTGCAGAAAAATACAGACTAAAATAAAAAAGGAAAATAGATGGGACTAAGTTAGAATGAGATATTTGATCAGGCTGGGAATAAATATGAGACACCAGAGCTAAGTTCTGCATCTGGACTATGGTGAGGCTCACCGTGAGAGCAGCATCATTAGATATCCACTTGTCCCCACAGCTTTCATGTGGATTTGGACACACCTGTGAAACTCTCCTTCATGCATGATCAAACCAGTTTGTGAACTGCCTCACTGAAAGGAGAAGGTGAATCATAGAATCATTAGGGAATGGAAGGGACCTTGAAAATTCATCTAGTCCAATCCCCCGACACAGCAGGATCACCTAGACCAAGTCATACAGTCAGTCAGGGTTAGAAGGGATCATACAGTTCCAACTCCCCTGTCATGGGCAGGGACACCCCACCCTAGACCAGGTTGGCCAGAGCCACATCCAGACTGGCCTTAAACACCTTCAAGGATGGGGCCTCAACCACCTTCCTGGACAACCCATTCCAGGCTCCCACCACTCTCACACTGAAGAACTTCCTCCTCACATCCACTCTAAATCTACCCATGTCCAGCTTTGCTCCATTCCCCCTAGTCCTGTCGCTACCTGACATCCTAAAATGTCCCTCCCCAGCCTTTTTGTGATCTCCCTTCAGATACTGGAAGGCCACAATAACTCCATAGCTCCGTTTGCCACTATCACGTAGTAAAACAATTCACGAAACATACCACTCTTCCATACTCTTTAATAATCTTGAGACCAAGAATGATTTGGGTACGATGTTCACCGGAGCAGAGACAAAGCTCACACTACAACAAGGTAAATAACTTATGTTATTATGGTTCTGTTCAGAGCTTATTTCAGCAAAAAGATTGCACGCATCTCAGCTGCAGAAACGAGGAGGTTTTGTGCAAAGCACATCAGCTGTCCATAAACGTGCATGTTTATCTGATCTCTTCCATGATTAGGAGTCAACCTTCTAAGAGAAGAAGGAAGAAAATGTCTTTAAAATACAACCCAAAACATGTTAGAAAAGCTACATTTTGAGAACAAACCAAGAAGATGAAACAAGCCTGCCCAGACATGATTCATTGTTACGTGTTCAAAGGGAGTGCTTTGTGCAACCCCAACCTCTCTTGTAACACAGCCTTATGCTCATGTTGATGTACCAAAGCTTTATTCAGGGTCAGGCTCGTGTGTCCAGAAAATGATTCCATAATTTCTCAGGCTGTTTTACATCGCTGGCATCAACCATCCAAGCTCCCAAGAGTAACACTGTGTGGCAAAGGCCTAAGACAAACAACAGTGATGCTGTAGAAGACCCAAATAGTGTCCTTCAGTGCTGCTGGAAAATGGATGCATTGAAAGCCAGAGAGGCACTGGCATCTCTGCGTCTGAGCAAGAGGAACTCAGTAACAGCCTCAAATGCCTTTGGCATGATTCTACAGAATATCTTGTGTTATTAATGAAATAAATGCATGAAATAAAGCTTCTCTGTTTAAAAGAGTTGGTAGCAGACCAGAAATATGCTCCCAAAGACAAGGGTGGTTGAAAGGACAACTATAGCTCATGCTGTGCTCACAAGCAAAAGCCTACACCAAAGGCTCTGAGGGCAATTCAGTATGAACATTTAAAATAAAAACATCTCTTAATTGACAAAATAAATGTGAATAGTCTCAATTTTCTGACCACTAAACCTTCTTCCTGGAAATCTAGCTAAGAAATGCTGGGATACTTATATCACATCAAGCTGGGTTTTGGTATGTCAAATACTGTGGTGATTTGCAGGAGGTCAGAGCCCTGACAAAACCTTCTCCAAAAGGAAGCCGGAATCTCTTCCAAGGGGTCACAATCCATGCACAAAGGGACCGCTGTCCAGTTCCGTTTTGTTAGGGTTAAGTATCAGGAGAGGATCAGTTTCATTAGAAGAGAATAAAGGAGTTCCTGCTGATATACTTAACTCAGTATGCCAGGATTAAACATACTGGATAGAAAGAGGGAAATGGAAAGGACCAGCTGGGATTTGTACATGCGATACCTAAGCTCTCCTGAGTCTCACTGATTCATACCCTGCTGTCTTAGAGAGGATTTGTGCCTCAATCAACTCGGTTTGTGGTTGGTGGTTATTTTCAGTGATTTAGAAAGCTCATAAATGGGAAGGGGCAGACAGATGTCATAGAATCATCCAGTCCAATCCCCCTGCCACAGCAGGACCACCTAGACCAAGTCACACAGGAACACATCCAGGCAGGTCTTAAATGTCTCCAGTGAAGGAGATTCCACAACCTCCCTGGGCAGCCTGTTCCAGTGCTCTGTCACCCTCCAGCAATGAGCAATGTAACTCTGCCTCATGAGGATAATTTTAAGGTTATTTTGGAATAAAACCTAGAAATTATTTCGCCATCAGGAAGAGAAACATTGAAACATGCACTAAGTGGGCAAGAAACCATGGCAAGGTTTCCATTGGTGTTGTCTAGAGCACTTTGCCAAGCTTTGGCAGAGAATCCAGGGTCATAATTTCATGTTTTGCAGCTCTGAACTAAAATTGCTGGATTCACCACAAGCAGCTCCCTGCTGCATTTAATTTTCTTCTGAGGTAGGAAGTCTGTTCCTTAAATTTGGCTTCTAGATATAGTCTTTTGCTTTTCATTCCAAGTTTGCAAAATTCAGCACAAGAGACAATCCAAATCTCAAGCTCTCTGGGCTGCTCAGGAGTGTGGGCAGCAGGTTTTGTGAAAAAAACCCAGCAGGGTAAATAACTCTGTGGTGTTTGTCAATACCACGAATTTAGCTTGTAAAACATGATGATGGACTAATCTGTTTGTATTTTATCATTTCACTTACTTTGCACAAAAATAAAATTACAAGGATGGATTTCATGCCTGCGTGCAACCCCTTTTCTTTCTTTCCATCCCTGAACTGCTTTTAAGAACAAGATGCTGCTTTAGTTCCTTAGTAATCTTTTATCTCATAGGCAGTACAATATCCAAGACTTCTGAACACCACGATAATCAAATATAATAATAATATGATACTCTTCTTACCTCTTCAGAGCACCAAAGTAATTTTATTATTTGGAAGACAGTTTGAAAGCATCTCGCCTACATCTTTATTGAAGCAACATAAACGTCTTTAAAGCTATCTCAGCGCAAATACATGAAGAATACTCTTGAAGTCCCTTGTTATATCTTGTACCCAAAAATCTATTGGAATTGTATTTTACTGTATTGAATTTCTGTCTGAAACAGGTGATTTCGGCAGCTGATAGACTCTAGCAGGTGCTCCACTCATTGCGTTATCATTTCATACAGTCTGTCCATAAAACTCTCAGGAGAAGGATGCACTATCAGTCCATGAAAAATAATCCACTGTCTGTGGCTTACGGGAACAGCAATAGAATTTTAAATACCTTGGAAAGACCCAAGCTTGGCCATTGACATTATTCTAGCAGCATTTTCCTAGCTGAATGGCCATATTCAATCTCACAGTGAGGGGAGTAATACAATTAGACCAGCATCATAATGAGCAACTGGAAACATGGAGTTTAGTTTGAGAAACAAAAGCGTCTCAACTTGAAAACAATGAAGCAACATGACAGTTGCACATGATGGGAAGAATGCAGTTGGACCCAGCAGTAACATGTCACATATAACACACCGGAGCAATATCCTACAGTTCACCTACGGTTCTTGTGATACCCTGTACTCGTTAGCTGATGTTACCACTCAGACATCTTCATTTTTGCCCACCCTCCAACTAATCTTTTTGTCCAACAACAGGAAAAATGTTTAATTAATTAAATTAAAGCAATTCTGTTATGTCCTAAGCATAGGCAGGTGGGGTGGGATGGAATGCAAGTGCGAGAGTAAAGATGTTAAAAAGACTAAAGCCATCCAGAAAGAGAAAAAACATCCAAAACTTCCGAAGCCATCACTGAAGAGATGTTCAAAGCGCGGTCAGGTGGGGTAAGGACATAACTGGTGTTGGCAAGTAGCACAATCAAATGGATCATCGATATAATTAATGAAGAACTGAATAAATATGGCACATGAATCTTCATCCTTTAGAGTAAAAGTTAGCAAGGCCAGCTCCAAAGGATGTCAACTACCAGATGTCAAAAAAAGCCCTAATACCTTAATTAAATCATGAGTCCTATTCAGCCACTAAAAAAATACAAATGTGCTCTCTGTCTTATATGGATAAGGTCACATTAAGAGGTCAACCAACCAAGCAGTCATTTATGTTTAATGAATTCAAGTTACAATTAAGATTTGGCAATTCCTGTGCGGCAAGGAAGCACCTCTCTGCTGCTCCAGTTTGGGATCTTCACTAAAGTTATAAATGCTTTTTATTTTATCTTTTCTAACGTGAAATAATTTACCACTACGAGAGAAACTCGCTAATAAAATAAGGGCTTTTCTGGCAGAACAGTCAGCACTTTCTCCCCCTTTAAATGTCATACACTTCTTACTAATAAACTTTAGCTGACCCTAAGAGGTCATTTCATATGCACAAGTGGTCAAGCTGGTTCTGAAAACGTGGCTATTGGAATAGATTTAGAATCTCTCTAAGACCAGGACAATGTTTGCTATTTGGTTTCTTAAATTCAGTGTATTGAGAGAAATGGCTCAAATTGTTCAGGTTAAAATACAGTTTTCCCATATATTTAATCTAAAAACATATTTTATGAGGAGGAATCCTTTCCATACTAGTAAGTTTCTTTTATGTGTATTTTATATAGTATACTGTGTATTTTAGTATATGTTAGCTGCACACCCTAAAGAGCAGGAAAAGACCTGGTCTTCTCAGATCTAAGGAAACAATATCAAACCCTTTTCAGCTCAGGAAGAAAGGTTTCCCAAAGAGGATGCAAATACAGACTCACTGGACATACACCTTGCAGCACTTGCCAGGTCTCGTGGCATGCTGTCCAGCACAATCGCTCACTGGCAAATAACTGCAGAGTAAAGCACATCCTTTAAATGTAGCCCTATGTTTCATGAGAAAAACACTGGAAAATAGAATAATAGATCTATAGAACACCTTATAAAAGGGTGAAATGGTAGATGTTCATCAGACAATTTGGGGTTTTCAACCTGTTGCCAAAGGGCTGGAGAAAACGTCTGTAGATCACAGAATGATGGGATGGAACGGACCTTAAAGATCATTTAGTTTCAACCCCTAGCCATTGGGAAGGACACCTTCCACTAGACCAATTTGCTCAAAAGCCCCTGAAATGGTCTTAGGAAACATTTGTGAAGCATCCAGCCTCATTTCCTAAAGTGGAACATGCAGAGTTCTAAAATAAACCTACTATTTTCAAGATCTCAGTACCAAATGGGGTGATCCATCATGAACCATCACAGCAAATGCAGCCCAGTCCAGGAGAGTGACAAAATTGTTCCCAGCAGCCTTAAGCAACTCATCCCCACTGAATAGTCCAGCAGAAGCAGAGCTCAGAAGTGTCTTGTTCAACACTGTCATGAGGAGAGAGAGTTTTTGGATCACTTTTTGCTGCTGCTGAAGTGCAAGTTAACTGATTGCATGGATAGACAACACAAAGAACAAAATGCACTGGCGTTCCACTACCACCTGGAAAGGAGAGGGAAGGGCCCTTTGGTATCCCAAAAATTCCCATGGGACGCTGTCTGTGAGAGTTAACTACATACAGCCATTTTGGATCATCACACGTGTGTACACCCAGATACACAAAGAACTTGGGTGGAAAGACCGCAAGAGATCAAGTGCCCCCCACCCCACCAAAGCAGGACTGTCTAAAGCAGGGTTTTGAACATCTCCAGAGAATAACATCTTCTGCCACACCTTACACTCGATGCTCACATCAAGTTTTAAAAACACAAACAACAGGTCTCAGTAAAATCTCCTGGTTTTTAAGACAGAACACTAACATCTTCTCTTGTGTCCTATTTCCCTGATCTTGGAGTGAGCAGCCTTAGTGATTCTAGAACTATTTCTACATAAAATCCCCCATTCAAAAGACAAATGTTATATTAAACCAGAAGTACTGCTTATTATCTGCTTACATTTAGGAGCTGAAATTATCTGAAGAAAATTAAAGGGACTGAAAATAACATCTGTTTCCATGTTCACTCCATTTTGAACGTTATCTTATAGCCCAAGCCAGCATTAATGCTCCTCACATCATCACCAAATATTTGGTTTCTAATTAAACCCTTTTCATCCCGGTGTTGTGCTTGTCTTCATCTCTGTATGGTGGTTCCATCTCTGTTAGACAAGAGTAAGCACAAAGATTTGCATTTTTACATTATCTAGAAGCCACATTGTAAATATTTATTACTGAAATAATTTGGTGTCCCTTTCCCCTCAGCTTCTTCTCATCATTTCTGCCAGTGTGAAACATACCTGAGAGAAGGGGTGTAAGCACAGGTAGTTCAACACTTGGTCTTTTCCTAACTGGATCCTTCCTGCCTGTTATCCTACCTTTATTTCAGGTAAAATCTGCTCTTATTATATAAATCTCTTAGCTGG
Organism: Rhinopomastus cyanomelas; assembly: GCA_013400115.1. NCBI lineage: Eukaryota > Metazoa > Chordata > Aves > Bucerotiformes > Rhinopomastidae > Rhinopomastus > Rhinopomastus cyanomelas. Next base: position 969,980 of record VXBP01008189.1, read on the forward strand.
GGATTCATTTTGCTATAAGGGCTCCGCTAATCCATTCCTGACTATCAGAAATTATAACTCTATGTTTGACCTTCTAAAACTAATAACATTATGGCACAGGCATCAGAATTGTGCTAGAACAAGGGCTGGTTTGCAAATATATGATGTGGGTTTCTCACTAGGAACATTAATATATTCATCATAATCCACGTCTTGGAGATTCTCTGTAATACTGAGTCACAGACTGATAAGCAATGAATCAGGCCACACTTTCCATTTGGTGCTGGAGCTTATTCCATTAACCAGTACAAACCACATTAGCTGGTGGAAGTTCCACCTAAGCAAATGACCAGCCTACTCCTACTGCTGCCTGGCCTCTGCCGGAGGTAAAGATCTGTTTTCCAGCCCCATTTTGTGCTTTGTGCTACCTTAATCCACTTCTGCTTCAAGCTGTACTGAATTACTGGTACATGTTTGAAAACCAGTTTAGTCACAGAATCACAGAACCATTGCCTTCTGTCACTTCCCAGTTTTAAACCGATGTTTTAACTACTGTATGTTGGGAAGTCCTTTGGGACAGGATACAGCAAGAAACATGAAGTTCTCCTGGCTGTAATACATGGCTTTTGTTTTTTTAGCCTCCAAAATAAGGGAGATGAAGACTCCTGCAATTCACTATGGATGGGAACGACCTGCCTACAAGCCCAAGGGCCCAAGCCCCACTAGAATGTGGAAATATCACTACTACAAGACCTTTCTTTCATCTTTGAAGGCCACACTTTGATTAAGGGTGGGCTTCCTTTGGAAACGTCTTAATGGAGTTTACGTCAGGCAGGATGAGGATATGTGATCTTCCATCAGCGCAAGGGAAAGAAGATGAGTTATGGGATCCAAGAAATCTCTCCAATCCCACATTTTTAATTCCAGAAACAGGTTTTGTAACAACATTGTGATGATAAAGCAAAAAACCCCAATGCCCAGGGCTTTGAACACAGGTAACGGAGGGCAGAGCTCCTGCCGCATTGCCAGAGGACATTCCAAACCTGCCATGATGAAGCCTCAGTTTTATCCCAGACCGTTTTCTTGCTTCTGAATAGCACTGCATTGCAGCACACAAAGCTGAGCTCACTTCAGCTAAAGGTGACAAGATTTATAAATTTATAATGTTAGAAAACCTTCAGGACCCTCTTTTTCCCCCCCTAAGCCATAAGGGTGAGAAATTCTGGTAGAGAAAATGAAATACAAAAACACATGACCTTGTTCCAGATTTGTTAGAAAACTCCACGTTTCTGAACTCTACAACACAGTTCCAGATCACCAGAGGTAAACAGTACTGAAACAAGGGAATATTTTTCTTCTAAATAAGGTGGTGTTCAAAAATAACATCTGCTAAAAGGCTGATAATAGCTATAAAAGGAAGCTAACAGTTCTCAAAGAGTTAAATCATTTTTCACAAGCAGCATGAGGCAATGGAGCTGCATTATTATTATTATTGTCACTCTGTTCCATCTACGAAAGTTTGTAAATTATGAAGAAAATGTTCTGAGCTGTTGGTTTTCAGGAGAGATCTTCATCTTCTCACTGCATGCTCATATATTTTAAATGTTATCATGGCTTAAAAAAAAAATCACTTAACTTCTGCCCACCCTAAGTAGTTATGAATTTTAGGAGTAAGTCTACATTAAAGATTTCAAAGCTGTAGCATGAAAAATTGTATATACAATTTTCCCCACAACAATTGGGACAAGTTGTGGAAAGTGATAAAGCTGTATACGCATCGCTACTAAAAGCTGTTGAAAACATCCCATCCAACACTTTCATAAAGAAGTCAAACACTTTGTACTATTTTATTTTGCTCCCCTATAGAAAATCTAGTAAATTATGTCCTGATTTTTGCTAAGTAGAAACATTTTTTACTGCAGCCCAAATTCACCAAAGTACAGGACAAGAAATGCAGCCAGGTAGGGAGTCTAATTATGAAAGAGTGAGCTGCAAAGGTTTCTTTGCTGATTGTACTATGTTTTATTCAGTTCTGTGATTCACACCCAACTATTTCACTGTCCTTCACTTGGCTGCGCACTCATAGTGAAATGTACTCATAGTATTTTCTAACCTCCTGACTCAGTTTGAGCCCAGCCCAGGCCCACACTAACCCTTGTCTCTCACCCCACTGCCCTGGGCAGCCTGGGACAGGCCCGGGGAACACTTTGATGGAGGAATTGTTTCTGAAGACCAACCTTAACCTCCTCTGGAGCAACCTGAGCCTGGTTCCTCTCATTCTCTTGCTTATTCTTGAGGAGAAGAGACCAACTCCCAGCTGGCTCCAACCTCCTGAATTTCAAGAGTTGTGGAGAGTGAGATATCCCTTGACCATCCTTTTCTCTAGCTTAACTCCCCACTGGCACCCATCCCAGTTCCCTCAGCTGCTCCTCAGAATACTCGTGTTCCAGCTCCTTCCCCAGCTCTGTTGCCCTTCTCTGAATCCAATTCTAGCCCCTCAATGTCCTTCTTGGAATGAGGGACATTTGCAGCTAATACAGACTGGGGATAGGGGCAGAGACATTGGAACATCTACCAGTGGAGAAAGAGTAGAAAACTAACCAGATGGTCATGTTTGGAAGATAATGCAGTTCTAAACAAGCATCTTTCTGTGCAGGAAGCAGAACACCCAAACACTGTTTCAACTCAAACGAGGACAACAGGAGTGGAAATGGGGAGGCAGAACTCCACAGCAATCGTGATCAGACCTCGGGGTGCATCTGTCCACAATGCTGAAGGGGTTCAGGTAGAGACTGGTGTCCAACCTCTTGGAATTGCTCAAGAGACCTGCAATCAATCATTATGAGTTTGAAATATTTTCCTCAATTACCATTATAAGCAATCCTTAAATAAATAAGAAGGAGGTCTATTGAGGTTCTTGGGCTCCAAGGGCAAGAGTCATATAAACGAAGCCTGAAGAAAGACCCTTTAATACCCACAAGATTTTGTGTCTCACGTTCCAGAAGACATAGTTCCTCTGCCACAAAATTAAGAAGAAATTCATGCAAGGAGAGCTGCTGATGGAAATTATCAAAACCTGGAGGTAATATAAAACAAAAGGAATTATTTCAATTGTAGGGTTTCTGACATGTTTTTCATCACTATTTCATTTTGAGAGCCATGGTTTTCTGCAGTCATGAAAGGCCCTACAGCATATTGTTTTGGAAACAAGTTCAAACACTTGATTCAGAGGGATCATAATAAATTATTTATCAAGCTTCTTAGCCACAGAATCCCACAACTAGGTTGTTTCTCTGAACCAAAATGTGGTAGCCACAGCCAGCAGGGCTAAGCTGTGGTTTTTGGAGTCAGTTGTCAACAAGGAGTCAAGGAGAGCTCACATCAGTGCACATGATGGAACCAGCAGTAAACTTGTTGATTACATGGCCAGAGGCAAATCCCATTTGCCCAGCTATTCCCACCTCATGAGAACCAAGTAGCTTTTAAAAGAGTCATATGAGAACTATTGATCATGAAAGTTGTGGTACAGCTGATCTGAAACCATCCTTGCTGATACTGAGTGGACTAAGAACTGTTGCTAGCACTTCCCCTTTTCTAAACTTTTTGTTTGGTGTTTCTGGCCTGATACAACAGGAAAATGTAATCTTTGATGAATTCACAAACTTCTAATGACCATAAATTACTAAGCATCTGCATGTAGATGTAGCTGCTGTCAAAGCTCAGGCCACTACTGCCAACTCCTCTCAGGGTTAGTACTCATGGTCACATCGGATGGACAAGGGCTCCTTCACCTTTGAAGTGTTCCCTGGTTTTTCAAAGGTTACTGACAGGCTCAGTGCTAGAAAAGTGTAAAAACCTATTCCTGTTTTCCTTCACCTTAAACAAGCAGGATGCATAGGAGAGGTGAGCTGATGTCATATTAATACTAATTAAGTACCAATTCCAGTATACAGCTTCATCTCCCCACCAGTATCTAACTCCCAGACACACCCGTTTTACCCGAAAAGACTCAAAGGCATCGGAAAATGTTTGTTTTGTCAAATTCGGTTGCGGATGGAGAACCCTGGTGAACAGGGTGCGAGGGACCTCTCGTGGTGGCTGGCTCAGCCCTCCCGCACAGCAGCCAGGCTTCAACGAGCGCCAGCGGCAGCGAAACACTTGTACCCAGATTTCTCTCTCATCAGACGAACTTCACTTACTTACCCTGAAACACTGGTGTGCAGCCCAATACTGCAGCCCAGTTCATCATTCCAGTTCCAGCAGCTAAAAATACAACAGTGCACACTCCCGGTGATATTTTATTCAACGCTGTCGAATCTCATGCGACCTAGTGTCACAACAATAACAGATGCCGGAAACAGCTCACCTACATAGAGTTTGAACCTGATTCATTGGAAGAAAAAGAGTCCAATTGTCCTGTTAAGTCCAAAACCAGAGACCTCAGCCCAGAAAAGCTCTGGAATTGTTAGTAACAACTGAATTATTTCATGCAGCTTCCTCAAAATGGATGGATCGTGTCACAAAGCTGAAAGCAGTATTTATAGACTCTATGTCTACCTCCTGATTTATTAACCTAAAAAATCCTACTCTGGAGACAGTTACAGAGCTGCTTGTTTTTTAAAAAAAAGGCTCTAAATTTGGGTTTAGAGTCACCTGAAAAAAGACAAGTACAGCCACCAGTCACCCAGGCTGCAAGGTGATGTGAAACTTTACTCCAATACCAGTTTAAAGTTCTAATCCCTAGGTCAACTTCTGTAAGTCTCTTTTTTGAAAAAAACAAAACAATAAAAAATCAAACCCACCAAACCTAGAAATGACATCTGTTAGTAGGAAAAGCACAACAATTTAGGTTTTTTGAGAACACAAATCGACACGTACACTCAAAGATCCCTGCTTTCTGCATAAGAACACAACATCATTTGGAAACACCCTTCTCCCGTCAAGAGCACTGCTAAAATCTGCTGAGATCCAGGTCTAACACACAAAGTCACAGGTTCAGCTGTATCTACAAGAGTAAGTACACATCTGCTTCCAGCTTCGTCTGAGACACCACCGCTCCCTTAAAAGCCCATAATTTATTTAGCTTTCCTTTACCTGAAGTCCTAGAAAGGAATCCAACACAGAGCTGTAAGGAGGAAAACTATCCCAGCTGCTGCACTCACCGGTGTGCTGCTGTCAGAAAAGGTGTTCATGCTGATGGACCTGCTCATCTTGTCCAAGGAGAGGGATGGTGGTGAGGGACTGCGCTTGTCCAACTGCTCCTGGGGTGGCAGGTCCTGGCGCTGCAGGTAGTCACGCCATGCCCTCTGGATACTGTGGCAAACACCAAGGCATGGGGTTAAGGACAAAATGCAGCAACAAAAAGGATTTAAAAATGTCTATAAAGGCTCTCTCTCTATAAATACATATTTTAAATATATAGTATTGAGTGAACAGATGGGATTTGGTGGTTTTCTTGCTTTACTTTCAGATTTGGATAATGTAATTTGTAACTACCCTTTACAGGTTCTATATTAGCCACTGCTAGTATAACTTAGAGCATCTTGAGTAGAAGCGATTCTTTATTTCACATCCCTAAGCTTTCAGAAATTATTACTTCAGAGTACTTGGTTCAGTTTTGGACATCCCAATACAAGAACATTGAGATGCTGGAGCAGGTCCAGAGAAGGGCAGTGAAACTGGTGAAGGGCCTAGAGGACAGGTCTGATGAAGAGGGGCTGAGGGAAATGGGCATGTTTAGTCTGAAGAAAAGGAGTTGAGGGGAGACCTTATTGATCTTTACAACTACTTGAAAGGAGGTTGGAGAGAGGTGGGGGTTGGTCTCTTCTCCCAAGTCACTAGTGGTAGAACAAGGGAAAACAGCCTGAGGTGGTATCAGGGAGGTTTAGATTGGACATCAGGAAAAATTTCTTCCCCAACAGAGTGGACAAGGATTGGAACAGTCTGCACAGGGAGGGGGTGGAGTTGCCATACCTGGATGGATTCAAGAAAGTAGATGTGGCACTAGGGAAAGTGGTTTAGTGGCCATGGTGGGGTCAGACTGATGGTTGGACTGGATAATCTTGTAGTTCTCTTCCAACCTCAATGATTCTGTGTTTTAAACTCAAGGCCATATGTAACTCAGCAGTTCTTATACATCTCACAAACAAACTAAAACCAATCAATTATCTTTAAAACAACAAACAGCCTTCAAGATCTTCCTTGTATCAGCTCTCAGGTTATCCAGATACAGCCGCAAGTTCAGAGCCAGACTACTACCCTTTAAAATCTTCTCCACTGTGAGTAGCCGGGGAGCTAAAACCTCCTCTGAAGTAATGTGTGGAGATCGTAGCAGGAGCGCTGCTCCCAAACTCTAAACTTGGATCAAGCCAAGTTTCTAAAACCCGATGTGAAATTCTATAAAGAAATGCCATTTCCTCTGCTGGCCAGCGGCCAGAGCATCTCCCACCAGGTGGCAGAGCCGGATCGTCTGAGCCTTTGCGAAGGCTTCCGAGAGGCCAGTGAGAGATGCTGGGACTTCCAACTGAGTTCACAATAGCGATGTTAACAAAGTATTTGGGTGTTTGCACATCCCGCTTCAGGGCTTGGAGGAAGGAGGACCACATCAACACCAGGACATGCACAACTGCTTGCTTCCTGGCAGCATTTTGAACGTCTCAAGGCTGAGGAAATAAAATATTTGTACTTTGAGATCAGTATCAAACCAGCATCCAGTCCAGCCTCACCAGGAGGTGTGCATTCCCGAGCCACACTGGTTCCATACAACGGTTTTAAAATGGGCATAAATATCTCCCAAGTGCAAGTGTCAGCAGAGGAGCATCAAGTAAAGGCATTTTACCTTAAAAAATTATCTTGTCTTCACACCTCAAGCATTTTACACTTTGCTTTGCTTATGCTCTACTGACTAATACAGACACACAGTACCCACTTATTTCTAGTGACTGCTCCTCCTATTTTAAAACTTGAGAACGTACCGAGGTGACATCGTAGCCACCCATTCTGAAAATGTATTCTTTCATCTGGCTTATATCTGCACATGACACTGGCTGGATTTCAATAAGAAACTTATTGGGTTTTTAATATTTTAATATAGTGTTAAAAGATTGACAAGCTATGGGGCAGCTGAAGGTAAAATCCACTACATAGGATCATAGGATGTTAGGGGTTGGAAGGGACCCAAGAGATCATCGACATAATGTCGTTGCACACATAACTTTGTGTAAAGCTGTCCACTTGTGTCACAACCTTTTGCTGTGAAACAGTTGGGGGCTCAGCATAAACATGTTTGTATTTTGATGAGAATGGAGTCATGTTAAACTTTTGCTGTTTGCTGGGGAGTCCAGGGGCACCATGAGTCAGGGTCTGCTCGAGGGAGCTATTGCCTGCACTAGGGCTGGAGGAACAACATGGAAAGAGGCACATAAAAGAGTCTGACAGCTGCTGATGGAAAAGGATGTGTGGGTGTTGGTCGACAGTGGCTGAAAATGAGCCGCCGTGTGTCAAAGTGGCCAAAAAGCATCCTGGCTTGTGTCAGCATTAGAGGATACAGCAAGACCAGGGCAGAGATTGTCCTGGGCACCAGGGAAGCCCCAGCTGGAATTCTGGGGTCAGGTCTGGGCCCCTCACTCACTGTCAGAAGAACACTTTGGTGCTGGAGTGGGTCCAGAGAAGGGCAAAGGGACTGGGGAAGGAGTTGGGACATGAACGCTCCGAGGAGCAGTTGAGTGAACTGTGGGGGTTGAACTAGAGAAAAGGAGGCTCAAGGGAGACCTCACTCTCCACAACTCCTGAATTTCAGGAGCTGGAGCCAGGTGGGGGTTGATCTCTTCCTCCCGGGAACAAGCAAGAGGATAAGAGGAACCAACTGGGGAGTTCATGACCAGAACGTGGTGATGCTGATCTCTTCCTTGTAGGTGGTGCAGCTAGGTGTCACGCAGGTGCCTCGGCTGAGTGCTGGCAATGGCCTCACCTTCCAATGAGCTGCCTGCCCTGTATTGAGCCAAAGAACTTACATTTGCATTCCTGTGCAGACCCCAGGCTGAACTTACAGAGATAGGCCTGTGAGTCATCTGAGTTGCTTCAAATTAGATGTGAAAACACCACTAAGGAGAAATCTATTATATCATCAACTATTCTCTAGCTTCACAGATGAAATTACAGAATTAGTCCATCATTGAAGTTTAACACTGAAAAATGGTCTCCAAGAGAATGTTTCCGTATTTAAAGGTAGAGAAGAGCTCAGTTCACTTGCTAAACTGAAGATTTTTGACAAGTTACACAGAAATCCACAATGGATACGATCTGGGTTCTGCAGTTTGGGAATCTGAAAAACTCAACTGCATTTAGAGGCAGAAATCACGTTTTTCATTCCTTACATTTTCACTTTTGACTCCAAAGGCTGCAGGTTGATAGGATATTTTTTAATATTATTTTCTTCATCCATGGTAAGCTGATGGCTACGAAAAAGAAGAGAAAATTGGTTTGATGTGTCTCAGCGTGACATTTTCGCAACTGCTGTGAAACAATTCCGAAATCTTGGCGTACGAGAGGGGCTTGTTATAAGGTGCTGGTGTCTCTGGAGGAAGGTGCCTGGTCACTGTGTCCAGCTCCATTTGCCTGCTAACAAAAAGAATGAATTTGGATCTAGTTTCCAGATTGGAGCCTGCCTGAGTCTTCATGGTAAACACCTTCCAGGCACCAGAGCTCCAGAGACAGGCACACCCAGCAAAGAAGCTGCTGCAAATAAAAAATTAAAATAAAAAACCCCACTGGCAAATATAATAGATATTCTTGCTAAATAGATATTCATCCCTGGGGCTACATTTGAAAGCTGGAGAGTAAAATGGAAAGTAACAATGGTAATGCCAGCAGCAAACGAATCACATCAACAAAAGCCATACAGGAACATGAGGAACAAATTCTTTGTAATCAATGATAATCGAGGAATTGGTGCTGCAAACCAAATGCTTCAAGAAAGCAAGTTTTACAAGGCTAGAAGATAAAAAACCAAACACCTCAGGATGCTGCTTTGCATGGGACTAGCAACATGAGCAAAAGGTCTTTGTACAAGAACTTGTAAGATTAGACCCCAACCTGTGGAGTTATTTTGAGACTTTACTGGACACTTAATTACACCATTGAATCAGCAGCAGTTTTCAGAACTTATCCTCCTGTAACTAAAAATAAGAATAATTTGTGGGAGAGATGCAAAATCTGGAGTGTTTAGTATATTACCAAGTGAAAAACAATCTACAACAAAGGAACTGTCCTTCAGAAAGTGGTCATTGCTTTAGAACAGCTGTTTCACTTTATCATAGGTGAGACACCACAGAAATACAATTACCTTCGAAGCAAGTCTTTGCCATCATTGACCTGTTCCAAAGTGTGCTGGAGTCTTTTGAGTTCTTCCTACAAAGAGAGGGGAAAAAAACCAAAAACATTTCAACATGCTATGGGAAGCCCTTGGCTGACCTTGGCGATTCCTGCTCAACCTCAAAATGTTGTGAACAAACTGCTGATAAAAACAGTCGCTCAGGTTATGTCTATAGGATTGCTTTCAAATCTCAATATCCAAGATATCTGGAAACCAGTATGTTTATCAATATCTCCAGCACAAGTCTGAAAGAAAATATCAAGTCTAAAACATCATGGGTGGAGCAAAAGAGGAAAATATTCTTTCACGTCTTAGGTGTGTGGCTGCTTTGATTTGAGAGGAGATGGTCTTGGCAAGAGACCATCAAGTCCTACGTGCAGGCACTTCTCTTTGTCCTGCAATCAAACTATTGTCTCGTAATTAAGCCAGTTACCAGCTGAGATTTATGCCCTGATGTCTTTACTGAGATGTTTCCATCAGATCCTGTTTCAGCAGCAGAGATGTCACAAATTTAACTGCAGACGTGTAGCCTGGGATCCCACTGTTCTGAGAAAAGCCTACAGCACAGAGGCTTGGCTTACAAACTGAAATTATACCTGGCTGGCAGGCTTTTATTGTTCAGAATGGGTGGAGAAGAACCTGCTTACAGTGAAGAGCATGTTGCAGGGGCTGCAATTCCAGAGCCGAGCTCAGGGCACAACCCCACGGAGAGCTCTGGCATCTTTGGGATGGACACGTGCATGCACAGAGGCTCTTCCCGTGCCTTGTTTCCTGAAAAGCTGGGCTGAGATCCCCACACTGAAAGTCTATATCACATTCCTGTGATGCAATGCGAAGGGCATCACCCCCCTCCACACAGAGACACAGGGATATGCCTTCAGGTTTGTGATTATACGTCAGGTCTTTGATAATTAAGCAACACTGGAAGACTATGCAAGCCACAGAGATGTTAACTGCTGGCTTCCTTTGGCTCATGAAGTTGTGAATCAAATGTAAAAGAAAAAGCTACTGAGAGTAAGGAAGGAGAATCATTTACCTCATACCTACCTGTGCACAGGGTACAGGAAGGCTAAGTGCATTCAAAAAGCAAAACAAAGATCATAGGATGTTAGGGGTTGGAAGGGACCCAAGAGATCATCGAGTCCAACCCCCCTGCCCGAGCAGGACAAAACTATCTAACACAGATCACAGAGGAACGCATCCAGGCGGCCTTGAAAGTCCCCAGAGAAGGAGACTCCACAACCCCCCTGGGGAGTCTGTTCCAGTGCTCTGTGACCCTCACAGCAAAGAAGTTCCCCCTTGTGTTGAGGCAGGATGTTTTCATCTTGCTTCCCCTATCTGAGAGATGAATCTAAGATTCTTGTTTCCAATAGGACTGTTGCAGTCTCCACACGCACAAGAGACCAGCCAGCTCTGCATTTCTGCTTTCCCCAACAAAGCCTGTTTTGTCAGATGAAGACACTGTTCACGGTGCATTTTAATCCTGTACAAGATTTTGCTTTGCTCAACATGAGAGATCACCACATGTGGTAGCTGACTACTCCTAACCCAGCTTCCGTTTCCTATCAGTCTACAAAGGACTATTACCATTGAATATATTTTATGTATAAACTAGATTTGTTAAGACAACAAGTGAAATGATGTTTGTCTGGTCTTTGCTCCTCCAGGCCACTAATCTGGCATCATTTTGCAGAATAAAGCTGATGAAGGGAGCCCTGTGCCTATCCTGCTGCTACAGCCCAGTGGGAAACTCTATTTTTGCATTCTTTAATTTTTTCTTCATTTTTTTTTCTTCTGTTTTATTTTTTTTCCTGCTCTGAGGAAAACACATCCTTTTCTGGCTTATTCAAACCAAGCAACTTTCAGAACTGTTTTCTTTGAAGCACAGTTCAGAGCAAAAGATCACCTTTTCTTCCCCCCATATGATTCCTCTGGTCATTTGTTTTTTTTCAGTGTACCCCAGAGCTACACACAGTAATTTGGAATGTGAAAACAATTCACTATTGACTTTATACATAGCTCCGGGTGACAAAACCTTCATGACTTACATAAATCATTTCCTGTGTTTGACATCATTTTCTATTAACCTCTGGGTGAAGACTGAACAAAAAAGAAAAAACAAAAAAAAAAGTAGTAAAACTCAAAATCGTTCCTGACATGTTTGACTATTTAAGTCTTTCAATTAAACACCACTGGACAGTCTCCATAAAGTCATAACGTAAGGCAACTGCAGGAGGGGCATAGTCCTGTTTGCATAATTGGGAACAGAAGGAGACATAAAATCCATACTAATTTCAGTTTTACGTCATTAACCGTGAAGTATTGATTATTGCTCCTTGCAACAAAATTTATGGAGCTGGCTGCACTCAAGAAGGCAATTCAGATGCTTTGTCCTCAGCCCCCACTGCAAGAACTGATGAGCAGTAGTGGCAGCTGGGATGCTGCTCCTCCAGCCCACAGCCTTAGAGGAGATGCAGCTCCCACATTGCACCAGGAGCGACACAGCTGCAGAGGTGAACTTCAGAAACTGAAATTGGAAGGGATCCATGCTCCTGTTGGACCACACCATGAGTTACGACACCTCTGCAAACCTGGTTAAGATGTAAACCTGTTGTAAAATTTACTGCAGTTTCCATGCTCCTACCTCAGTTGACTTCAGACATTAACTGTGACTGGCTAACTACAAGCACATAACTACACCTGGGGCGGAAAAAGCAGTGAGAACTTGAGGTACAAGACTGCTGATAAAAGAAACTAAACAATGCTTTTCTACTCTTTAACGTGTACATTCTGCTCAGGCACTAATTATTTTCCAGCCTGTAGATCTGTTGAGGAAGCTGGGCTACTGCAATGACTTCGTTATGGCCAGAAAACCTGGTAACCACGTGAGACAGAAAAAAACCAAGAAAGTCCACTGTCTTTCACCAAGGAGAGGCCGATGTAAAAGAAACACCTTATGCTGCTGGCTCCCAGTACAAGTTCAAAGGCTTGGCTTGGTTCTCAGTGTTTATAGAGGAAATAATTTATGTTGAGGGTGGTGAGAGCCTGGCCCAGTTTGGCCAGTGAGGTGGAAGAAGTCCCACCCCTGGAACCATCCTAGATCAGGTTGGGCCTTGGGGCTCTGACCAACCTGCTGTAGTTGGAGATGTCCCTTGTTGGGCTATATGACCTTTAGAAGTCCCCTCCCATACAGACCACTAGGATTATTCTATCATGTAGTTAGAGCAAGAAGATTCTAGGTCCCTCTACATTTTTCTGTTGCCAATCAACACTGTTTGGCCCCATGCAGCCCAAGGACAAGCTCTGTGTCTGTAGTGGTGAAGTCATCATCCGTGGAGGGGTTCAAAAAACAAAGAATCATAGGATCATTAGGGATTGGAAGGGACCTCGAAAGATCATTTAGTCTAATCCCCCTGCTACAGCAGGATCACCTAGACCAAGCCACACCAGAACAAACACTTCCAGGCCAAGCCGTGCTCCCTCCATTGTACAGATCAAAATCAAAAGCACTCATCAAAGCATGACATTTAACTTGGGTCCTAAGACACCAGTCACTGACCAAGAACAGCAGTAACACAGAAATGCTGTTTCAGCAGAAGCAGATCTCTGCTTATTCAAATGTGTTAAAACCCCGAAGCAAAAAGTATAGTGACAGCCCAAAGACCAGCTTGAGTTTCCTCTTCTCACACCAACCCCTTTCATCTACTTGCAGCTGATGATGGCCCAGTATTGGCACCTGTCCTGCTATTCCTTGCTGGGAACTATCTGAAGATGGGAACTGGAAGAAGCTTGCTTGAAGAATACTGCAAACAACCGTCTTTCTCACTGCAAGAATGGGAACCTGTAGATGTGGCACTAGGAACCATGGTGGAGTGGGCAGGGTGGGGTTGGGTTGATTGTTGGACTTGATGATCTTGGAGGTCTCTTCCTACATTAATGACTCTATGACTTGATATTGTTCTTTGTCCAGTGCAATGGCTCAACAATCTCACCTGGCTGCCTTGAGCAGTTTTCACTCATAATATGTAACCAGGATTGAGTATAGGAGTCACTTAAACATGTCAGCTTTGGGTAGTTGTCTAATTCACTGATGTTCCTACAGATTTTAATCAAAATTTTCTTGTGTTGTGATTTTCTATTATGTAGGAAATCCTTTTGCTTTGTGCATTTTGTCCTCTCCTTACCTGCCAGTCACTTGATGAAGCACCATGGTGCTGTTTGGAGATCCTCCTGGTATGGACAGCCCACAGTAACGGGAGAAACTCTATGCTGGAGTGTCTCATCAGCCTGCTGGTGCTACATCAGGAGAGTTAGTGCCAAGAGCTTTAATTTGGAAATACTAACAGGGATCACTGGAGCTTTCACAGTGGCTCTTGCCAGTGAATGTATCAGCCTGTCTTCTCATAGAATCATTAAGGTTGCAAGAGACCTACAAGATCCAGTCCAACCATCAACCCAACCCCTTATCGTTCCAGAGGTCTGTGGCATGCATAGTTTTAAGATCTTGTGTCACATTAACAAAAAAATCCACCCTCGTGCCCACCACTACTCTTAGTTTGTCCCCAAGGCATCTTGGATTTCATTAATATTACTAGGGGTTTTTTCCCACTTAAATGGTTTTCATTTATGGTTTGCCCTGTTTTCCTAGGGAAGACCACGACCTCAGTATTAAATAACGTTGAATCAGTGCTTCAGCCCGACAAGGCCTATCAAGCAATGTGTTAATTAAGCCTCCTAGCGGGATACAATGAGTCTAAAGAGGATCGAAAGATCAGGATCCTTTCCACGAAGGCTTTTACTCACTACTATTTTGGGGACCCATTCATGTGTGGAGGCTCAGCCCGTGGGAAGCACATTGGAATGCACCAGCAGCTCCCTAAAGCTTTCATTCCTGTTTGAGATACAACAGGGTTGCCCCAAAGCAGCATCTCTGGTGTCATCTTTGTGCATGGTATGGGCACAAATTGCTGAGCCCCAGTTTGGGCAGACACAAGACCATCTTCTTTAATTCCCATTTCAGGGACATTCTTACACATCTGATAGTGACAACTCCTTCATGTCTTAAAACAAAAAGACACAACAGATGATGGCGGGTGGCTCTTGTATACTGGGGTCGGGAGGGGGAAAGTCCTATTTTATGTGCTCTGGCAACTCAGAGCCCTTGAATGCTTCATGGTACCCTGAATGTTACCCTTTGTCTTTCTACCTTCTTTCCTCTGTACATCTTGTCCATTTGGGTCATGACATCTCCAGCTGGAGAAGGGAACAGCTCTGATATTTTGCTTGTGCATCAGGGCTCTGACCTTGATTAGGTAAACCAGAATGTGATTACTTACTGCTAATTAATAGCTCCTCCATCAAATACTGCCTGTATTTCTTCACTCTCCTTCTCTGCAGGGTGACCACTGTCCCTCTGCTCCAAACATTGTTCATGGTGAGCACAGAGTAAGTGTGTGCAGACTCTGTCCATGCACTTACCTTTCCAAACAAGCCCAAGAAGTCATCAACCAAAGCCTGAGGAGTGCTGAAGGGGAAAGTGTGTCACACCGAACAGAAAATGAGGTCAACAGTGGGAAACAAAGGGCAGATGCTGGAACATTTCAGGCTGAAAAGAGGTTACTGCTAATTAGAGCATCACTGGGATAAGCATTAAGCTCATCACAGCTCTTCAGCCCTGATGCTGCAGAAAGATTGAGGATCCAGCTGATAAATGGAGCACATTGGGGAACAGTGGCCATTAGGCAATTAACTCCCACTGTTTATTGCTTGTGTTTCCATTATTCTCAATACTTAAGAGACGCTTCACTCATTATGCATTTCCTTAGCTTACTGAAAATCAAAGTTATACTTGTGAAGCCCAGTTGCTACAGGTTATGTTATTCTCTGATGAGAAGGACCATGTTGCTTTTTGCTCTTCTCCAGCATAGGCCAACTGTCAAGGAATTCTTTGCAAAACATGTTTCCTGTAACCAGACAGAAGATGGTCTGGATTTCCAAACGACCCCTCAAGACATCCTTGCTCAGTTGACAAATCTTTAGTGTCTTTTAGTGGCATTGGGCTGACAGTTGGACTTGATAATTCTGTAGGATTCACAGAATGACAGAACATCAGAGATTGGAAAGGGACCTCAAAAGATCATCTAAGTCCAATCTCCCTGCCAGAGCAAGGTCACCTAGACCAAGTCACACTGGAACATATCCAGTTTCTTACAACCTTAAATGATGCTAGGATTCCTACTTGCTCAGTTTGGTGTGTTCAGAAGTCTGTTGTGACACTGGTTTTTGCTGCTTCACAATAGATCTCTTTCCCTTCCATCCTTTGGCTATAGCCCATGTCTGTAATGTCCTTATGCATGGAGCAATGGAGCATCATCACAAAGCCAGAACTGAAAAGCCCCACCATCCACCTGGGTCTGGCTTGGCTTTCCAAAGCTGGAACCTAGTGTTGGGTTGTAGCTACATCCCTTGGTCCTTTGAAAACACAATCAGGCCAAGAAGCAAAAGCTTTATGAGAGCAGGGAGTTTACTGATCTGCCCAAGGAAAACCCCTCATTGTATTGTTTCTCATAGCTGTACTCCTTACAGCTTGGAATTCCATGGGGATGTGTTTGCCTCCTGATTCAAAGACCACTTAGATCACAGAATCATCATGGCTGGAAAGGACCTCCAGGGTCATCAAGTCCAACCTTTATCCTAGTATCTAACCGCTAGACCATATCCCTAAGCGCTGCGTCCACTTGTTCCTTAAGCACGTCCAGCGATGGTGACACCACCACCTCCCTGGCCAATCTATTCCAGTACCTAACCACCCTCTCAGTAAAGAATTTCCTTCTAACATCCAATCTAAACCTCCCCTGACACAACTTGAGGCCATTTCCCCTCGTCCTATCATCACCAAATTGAGAGAAGAGACCAACACCAGCCTTGCTACAACCTCCTTTAAGGTAGTTGTAGAGGGCAATAAGGTCCCCTCTCAGTCATCTCTTCTCAACTAAACAACCCCAGCTCCCTCAGCCTCTCCTCATAGGGCATGTCCTCCAGCCCCTTCACCAACTTGGTTGCCCTTCTTTGGACTCGTTCCAGCACCTCAATGTCCTTCCTGTACTGTGGTGACCAAAACTGGACACAGTACTCGAGGTGCGGTCTCACAAGTGCCGAGTACAGGGGCACAATCACCTTCCTGCTCCTACTGGTCACGCCTTTTCTGATACAGGCCAGGATGCCATTTGAGCTCAGCCCATCGCTCCAGCCTGTCCAAATCCCACTGCAGAGCCTCCCTACCCTCCAGCAGATCGACACTCGTGCTTAATTTTGTGTCATCTGCAAATTTACTGAGGGTGCACTCGATCCCCTCATCCAGATCATTCATAAAGATATTAAACGAGACCGGTCCCAAAACTGAGCCCTGAGGGACACCGCTTGTGACTGGCCGCCAACTGGATTTCACGCCGTTCACCACCACCCTCTGGGCTCAGCCATCCACCCAGTTTCTAATCCAGTGAAGAGTCCCCCTGTCTACACCATGAGCCGCCAGCTTCTCCAGCAAAATGCTGTGGGATGAACTGGTGATATTTCCATTCACTTTATGCAAAGCCCAACCTCCCTTTAATTATTTCTCTTCCCAATCTTGTCAATCATTACTTTGCTCTCTTCTCATTCATAATTTAACCAAAACAGGACTCACTAGAAAACTTCATAGATTCATAGTACCATTAGGGATTGGAAGGGACCTCGAAGATCATCTAGTCCAATCCCCCTGACACAGCAGGATCACCTAGACCAAGTCATACAGTCAGTCAGGGTTAGAAGGGATCAGAGGGTTAGAAGGGATCAGAGAATCAGCCGGTTCCAACTCCCCCCCCACCACAGACAGGGACACTCCACCCTAGATCAGGTTGGCTCGCCCCTCATCCATTAATGTTGTGACCTGTTCATAGAAGGCCACCAGGACTGTCAGGCAGGATTTGCCCTTGGTGAAGCCATGCTGGTTGTGCCCAATCACCTCTTCACTAGTCTCCTGTCTCAGCAGTGCCTTTAAGGAGGATCTGCTCCATGATCTTACCAGGCACAGAGGTGAGACTGACCAGCCTGTAGTTCCCTGGGTCCTTCTTCCTACCCTTTTTGAAAATAGGAATGATGTTTCCCTTTTGCCAGCCGGTGGGGACTTCACCAGACTGCCATGACTTTTGGAATAGAACAGAGAGGGTTTTAGTGACTTCAGCTGCCAGTTCTCTCAGTACCTGTGGGTGTATCCCGTCGGGTCCCATGGACTTGAACACTTTCAGGTTCTTCAGGTGATCACGAACCAGATCTGCACTTATGATGGGCAGTTCTTCCTTACAGTCCCTGCTGTTGTCTTCAATGACTCCAGGAGTGTGGCTGGAGGCCACATTGACTCAGTGTAAGACCAGCATAGGGCACAAAAACAGAAACTCTTGGCATTCACATATTTGAACTCAGCTAATCCCTTCAGTGTGATCCCGGCTAGGTAAGGATGCGTAGAACAGCCGGTACATTAATTCCTCTCGTAAGCAGGTGTAAAGGGCTGGAAAGGAAATGCAGCACTGCTGATGGTACCTCCCAGGGGACAGGAACACTCTCAGCATGACCCCTTGAGCTCTTCTCTCTCTGAGCTATCAATACACTGTTTTCTTTTTCTTTTTCCTCATCTCTGCCCTCAGGAAGATTAATCTATCGCACCATGGCTACAGAACATTATTTCATAGCCACAGCACTTCTGGAAACCTTGCACAAGCCTGAGCACCATTAAAAAGCCAAGTTAGATTCCTTTTTAAAAGCCTCTTCTTTCTGAAGCTGTCACTGTGGTCATGGCTTTCAACAGCCCCACTTCTGCCTCAAAACACACAAGCTTTTAACTTGTGCCAAGGGAACCAGCTAGAAAGAGCAAAGATTCTTGACATCCTGGCTTCTCTGCTGCCAAAGTGCTTCTGAAACTACAGCCAGTCTGAGGAAAATGTCTGGAACAGCACGAGTGCAATAGGAGAGTCAGTAAAAGAAGAGTTTCACAGGTTATAGATCAAGGTGGGAGAAAAACAAAAACATATAGACACACACATATGCACACACTGGGATTCAAGTCAGTCACATGAAAGCAAATCACAGAATAAAAGTTGTAAAGGATTCTAAGATCATCAAGTCCAACCCCAACTCAACACCTCCATTAGCACTAGATCATGCCCTGAAGTGCCACGTGTACTCACTTTTGAACACCTCCAGACATGGGGACTTCACCACATCCCCAGGCAGCCTGTTCCAACATTCAACTACACACACACTCCACAGTTTCACCTAAGCCAAGCACAAGCATTACACATCATCCATTATACATTGCCTTTACTACAGCACCAGCCTACAGCAGGCCAGGACAGCAATCAGCATGCTGTAGGAAACACGGGTTTTAACAAAAGCAATTTTCTGTTTGTAATGAAACCCAACCATTTTGATGTGCCAAATGCCACTGCAACCACTGGTAGAGCAACTAGTCTTCTCTGCAAGCTCTTGAGAGCAAAAGGCAGCCCAAAATCTCAACATTGGAAGAGTCATGGAGGCAATGGGACCAAAGCCTACCAGGGCTGACCACCTATGGACTGCAGAGAGGGCAGCAAAGACTTCTAAGACTACAACTCAGCAGAAATGAAGGTTTCCAACCTAGTATTGGATTACATGCAACAGTACTTCAGTCTTCCAGAAGTTAAAGGAAATGGTAACCTTACTAGAGAGCATAAAACCTGTACCTTGGAGAGAAGCAGCTATGTGAGGAATGGCAGGTGAATATCCTCATGGAGACAAAGCATCTATCCATTAAGGTCACCAACGATCCAGGTTTCTCATCGTGATCATTACTTTACTCATCCTCTGAAGGGTTGTAGAATCACATCTGCTAAAATGACACCAAGCAAAGGGCACGAATCTGCAACCAAGACACTCTCGTGGAGGAAACCCACCTCTTCCAACAACCCCTAAGGTTGTCATTGTAAATTACAGTAAAGCCCAGCTTACTTCTGTGAGAAATATGATAAGATTGCAACCAAGCCAGTGTGAATTTCAGCATGCCAGGAAGAGGAAGGCAGGGGGAAAAATCTGACATGACAGATCCATCTTCTGAACTCCCATGGGAAGTTTTTTCCCCACCCCAGAAAAAGTAAGCAGCTCTTTTTATAGCTCATGAGCCTATTACTTCTACTGACAACAACAGATGACTGTTTGAAAACTGAAAAGAACTGTATTAATCCAATTTTCAGCTTTTCAGCATGTGGCACTGGCTACTAATTTTCACAAAAGACTGACAAACTAGTTTAGAAATCAGAAAGTTGCAGTGAAAAAAATCTTAAAAAATTACACAACGAACAGAGGAGCACTTCACAGAATCACAGAACATTAGGAACTGGAAGGGACCTTGAAAGATCATCCAGTCCAATCGCCCTGCCACAGCAGGATGACCCAGATCAAGCTGCACAGGAACATATCCAGGCAGGCTCCAAACATTTTGAGAGAAGGAGACTCCACAAACCCCCTGGGCAGCCCCCTCCAGCACCCCATCACCCTCACTGGGAAGAAGTTATAGAATCATAGATTCAGTCAGGGTTGGAAGGGACCAACCAGCTCCAACCGCCCTGCCATAGACAGGGACACTCCACCCTGTAACACCACACTCCCAACCATCAACAGCTCCAACTAACAACCCCTCACAAATCTCAGCAGTGAACTTAGCAGGGAATTTTTTTCTTTTCTATGGCTTTTTTCTTCTCTTCAGCCTACAACTTTCTTCATGCAAATTGGATAAGCAAATTTATTGAGGCAGGGACCCTGTGCTGGCCCAATGGTCACTATATGTACATTGCTTCCTACACACAGAGTGCCTTGCCGAGTAGATGTTCAAAAATCTCTTTCCAGAAGAGATTGTTTACACTCTGACATTTCACCCCAACACAACTGGAAACAGCCATGGAACAACTTAAGTGTGGGAGGGCAGCAGAAATTCCTCCAACTCCTGTAGCACTTCTGGGGACTGGTATAAAATGGTACTGAGCTAATTAAACAAGTCATCAAGATGTTCCCCTGGCAATCTCACCGGTGAAACAACCCAATCTTCTTCATCCGGCCTTCCTAGTTAAATCTCCTGATAAGAGTCATTAACACAATTGTTCAGTCTACTGTAATCCCTTTGTCAAGTGCATATAATTTACAATCCCATTAAAAAAAATAGCCACAGATTAGTCTCAGACACAAATTACAAACCTATTTAGCTGTAGTTTTGGCACACTAGCTATAGCTATGTGAAACTGGAGGGGAAAAAAATAATCACAGAACAGCAGCTTTCAGAGCAAGTAAACCCATCGGAACCCACCTACCTAATTATCTGCATAAAAATTAAATCAAATTGCAAATTGTGAGATACTGCATCCAGCAGCTGAGCAGCCATGCAGACCTTTTTCTTTCGTGAATAGCAAGACAAAAAAACCCCCCTCATGCACTAAAAGAGGACAAAATGCTCACAAAGTCCTTTTAAAAGCTAAGATTTCATTCCTTCACCACTGAGCGTTACACTTCTGCTACTGCTCAGCATTCAAGTTATTTCTCTTATGTAATTTGAGGTGCTGGAAGATGCTAAATGTTGGATGTTTCAATGGAGCGGAAAGAGTGAAGGCACTGGACCTTGTAAAAGTATAATGAAACAGATGTTTTCTGCTGTTACATACTTAGAAGTTGGTACTTAGAAGTATAAACTCCAGCACGTCAAAGCTTCCAAAACCATTTACATCTTCCCCTTACATCTTCCAGTACTCCCAAGCTTCTCATAGTACCTTCAGGAGGCTTATTTACATCCATCAAACTGATCAGGAGATGGTTTACGAAATGAAGCAGAACTCTGGCTTTGCTTGGGTCTCTCCAGAAAGCTACACAAGTCCTAAAGAGACTGCTTGAGGTAGACTCCAAATACACAAAAAATGATGGCACTTCCCTACAAACAATAGCCATGCTTAAATCCACTTTGGAAAGTTTTGTGCTGGTTTCAGGCGAACACTTAGATCCGAGTTCCATTTTGAGGCTAAGGCTGAGCCTATTTCTATGTTTCCCAGGCCAGAAGTCAGAACACCTCAGGTCAGAGGTTGGTCCAAGCCTTCCTCAGAGGTCTCTGACATTAACAAATTCAAGAATATTTCATGGCAAGCATGTGCAGAAATCACATCACTAACTTGGAGAGAAATGAAATCACAGAACCACTCTGGCTGGAAAAGACCCCTGGGATCATTGAGTCTAACCATCTACCCTATCTTACAAGACCATCCCTAAAAATAATACTCCCAAGCCTTAAATTATGGGTAAAACATTATCAGCCATTGGTGTAAAGGAAGAGAGATCTGTGGTAGTATCTGCTAAGTTCAGAGGTTGGTCTTGTTTGAGCTCTTGAGGAGCCCAATCTAATTTCTCATACACTGCAGCTATCTAAGGAGATGTTTTAATTGAAGGCAGTTGCTTAGCAACTGCATCCTGTGTGCTGCAGGGCTGCTTTTCACCTGAAGCAGATAAACATCAGGATGGCACTTTACAAATCTAGTTAGCAGCAACCAGCACTATGAGCTGTGAGAGGCCCTCCAGAAGTTGGGCTTCTACCCCAATACCCATCAGCAGGAAAAACTGAATGTAACTCGTTTGCAGCTTAGAAGAGCTCTCTGTCCTCTCCTCTCCTCTTTCTCAGCAAATATCCCAGTCTGCTTCTCCCAGACAGAGCTTATCAAGAGGGAATCATAGATCTATACCATGCATGGGGTTGGAAGGGACCTTCGAAAGTCATCTAGTACAACCCTATATGACAAGCAAGGGCAACATTCACCAGACCAGATTGCCCAGAGCCCTTGAATGCCTCCAGGGATACGACTTCCACTACCTCTCTAGCTAACCTGTCTCAGTGATCCACCACCCTCAAATTAAATGGGGAGATAGCACTGGTGGGATTTTTCCTAAGGTGAAATCTCATTGCAGTTGAGTGCATAATGATTAAATACTAGAGAGTTCACAGCCATCACAGATGGTTCTTCTGAACAGGTCTATCATTCTTTAGAAAGACCAGCAAAAACCCATTCCTAGAGCACAGAGCAAAATACATCCAGATAACTTTTGTAACTGGATGTTCCTGTGACTAGACTAGCCTCTGCAAGCTGTTTTATTCAGTGCTTGAATAGCTCGTTTTCAACATCTTTACATTGTATTGTTAATACAAACGTTTGTGGTTTGGGTAACCTCAGTCTAGTTCAGCATTTGGGTCCAATATGTGGTGACCAGCTAGGCATTTGAGGTTCAGTAAAGAATTCATGTCTATTTTGTTACCTACATCTGTCCAAGCTCTGACTGGAATAGGATTTGCCTACTAAAGGTTAGACTTCTTGCCTTTATCATGCTCCAAAACCTCACACTATAAAATACACAACAACAAGCTGCAAGTCTCCAGAGAATAATCTGAGCTAAGAGATGTGAGAGATTCACTTCTCAGGTCTCCAAGTACCTTCAGAAGATCTTTCCACAGCAGCACTCCAGCTTTAACATGTGAAATACAAAACCAGTTGCAAAAAGAGCTCTCAGTAAGGTTCATGGTTATTGGAAAGACACAGAAGAACAATGCCCTGGAAGATGCTGCGCTGGGAAGGTTCTCAAGGCAAGCTCAGCATACCTGGTTCAGATGTGAACACCTAACCAACCACAAAAGTAACACCTGTACTTGAGGATCTAAGGAGCTCCAACACCACCAGGAAGAAGTTCCCTTCAATCCTCAGACTGGATCAGCTGTAGGCAGGGTCAGGAAAGTTAAACCACTGCACTTCCCTGTAGCATCACAAGTTTCTTTTGAGGAAACTGAAGGGGTAGTGGCCTGGGTGGGTCCACAGCAATGCCCACATTAATGAGTACTGGGATGGAGCAGGAGCAGATCTGCATGGCAAACCCAGTGGCCTGATAAGCAATTAGGCCCTATGGGCAAACATCCTTGAGCAGCTCCCAACTCAGCTATGACAAATACGTTTTGTGCAGCACAAGATGTTCTCAGTCCAAGCACAATGAGGAAGGGTCATTGAGAAATGAGTTTCCACGATGCCGCCCTGATCCAAACAAAAATAGAGTCAATCTAATATCCTGTTTCTCTTACGTAGGTCTGGGGCATTGGGATGCAGAAGACTCTTAAAATCAACACGTACCTTTTGAGCTAAAATCATATATTCTTTTCCCTTGGTGATAGCTCTCTGAAGTAAAGGCAGAACCTTGACATTATTTCCAAGGTTCATTAGCCCTTGTTTCCTTGGCTCACCCTCCCGCCAGCTGCCTTATTTGCTGCATGAAACCCTCAGCATTAACCACAATACAGGTTCTTAGTGTTTCATGTACAGCTGATAGAATCCTGCAGCATCCAGCAGAGCCTTTGAATAAAGGGCACACTATAAAAAGAAAACAACCCTTAAACGCAAACAAAAAAGCAGCATGTGAAACCACACGACAGAAACTGGTCACATTGAATCCCTGAAAGCAAAGAGCTACAGTTTATATGAATAATTCAAAAACAGCCTCAGACAAATGATCCCAGGTCTGTAAGGAAACGGTAAAACCTCTGAAGTCTGTAGCTCTTTTTATCACAGCCTGGTTCAGGCTGAATGTTGTTTTCTCTGGGGTTTTTATTTTTAAAATATATATATATTTAAAAAATGAATGGGTCAGATAGAAAGTTCACATAACAGACTCTGGAGGAATATTTTAATTTTAAATTCATTTCAGAGTTGTAAATTATTCATCAACATGGGTCATGCAAGTGGGTAAAAAATTAAAGATTGGAAAATTAGTTTTCATTTGTTTATGTTAATTATTTAGTGCCCTTCCTTTTTATTAGGAAAAAACCCCAAAACACCATGGAGGAAGATTAGTCTTGTTCTGACAATCTGATGTTTGCTCCCTAGACAACACGCAAATTAGCATCGCTATGGCTACTTGTACGCAACCTCTACAGAAATGTGACTTCCAGTGCTCGGCTCTGCTGCTGAGGCATTGTCGCATATGCTGGATTTCTAAATTGCAGATATGACTTTGGATATTTTTCAACCACGCTTCGAAAAATTAGGCTGTTGACACTTTATTTGCAGATGAAGTCAAAGACTGTTTCCGTGACCCTTCCATGAATTCAGCTGTGGCTCCCCAGCACCCACAAGCTCCTCCTCCATCAGCCAGTGGGAGTTTGACCGCCACACAAAGACATGGTCACTCCACTTTGATATTTGGGTTCAAAGACAGGGTGACCATCCACTGACAGATTTAACTGTGTAGAGCAAACCTGAGGCACTAAGTGCCACTGCAGTGTACTGAGCGAGAAGCTGCTGGATGAGCTGCTGGGTGTTTCCTAGGTGGGGCACGTCAGCAATGTTTGTCTACTC
Organism: Rhinopomastus cyanomelas; assembly: GCA_013400115.1. Classification (NCBI taxonomy): domain Eukaryota; kingdom Metazoa; phylum Chordata; class Aves; order Bucerotiformes; family Rhinopomastidae; genus Rhinopomastus; species Rhinopomastus cyanomelas. Next base: position 994,763 of record VXBP01008189.1, read on the forward strand.
AGAAACACTTGCCGCTACTGTTTTTGAAACATGCTATTTGTTTCTTTAACATTTCTCTCCTTAGGACATGATGGCTGTGTCTACTCTTTACACAAGAGACAGGTGTTTTGTGGCTGGATACAGGTCTGGCCCTGCTGAGGTGCAAGTCCAGGTTTTGCTGTGACAAGGGGCTTGGATTGCTCATCTTCCTCCAACCACATCCCCAAACCGCTACGGCTTGGAGCACCAACCAGGCTTCTTCAGGCCGTTGAGCTGCACTTGTTGTCAGCCCCAGATCCTGGAGGGAAGAGCCAAACACAGCATCCCCAAGAAACTATTCCACAAGATGTTGTTGTCTGCTCACAATATATTCACCCTGCACTAGGTTATTGGTTAGACACCAGACAGACCATTCTGCGGGTGCTGAGGTTCATTATGTTCAGTCACCTCCCCTTTTGTTGCCGAGACACTTCCCACTGAGCATTAAACCCAATAGCAGTTGCCAATCCAGCTCAGTGCAGAGAGGAAACATGAAGAGACATCTGCCTCCAAATGCATTTGGATACGGAGGAACGCATCCTTCACAGTCAGCCTTCAGTTTTGTTAGATGCTATATCGTGAGTTTAGCATGGAGCTGAGCACTGAAAACATTGAAGAAACCAGATAGTCAGGCAACGGGAGTCACCACAAACACAGTGCAATTGCAGTAGCTGAAAGGTCACCTTAGGTTATAGAAGGAATCCAAAATGTTCCCACACACATCCCTAATTATTCTGGATGTAAGAAATCAGTGCTGCAGGCTGTGTAACTGCTACAGAGGGCTGCAAATCAATTACCAACTGATAAAAACACCACATGGAAGTGCTAACATGTTTGTAATGCCAGTCTTTCCCTACCCAAATACTCCTAGCTCTTCCCATGGCAGCTTCTCCTAAGGGATCAGGCTGAGGACAAAGAAAAAAAAAAATCCCAGAGCCCAAAAGCACAGTTATGTCAAAAAGCATATTTTATGTATTTCTAGCATTGAATTTGATTGTCACATGTAAGACTACCGATTAAAAGCAATTCTGAGCCTTTAATTGCATTATTCCTAGGAATTGCCCCAATGCCTGTGCAAACTCCACCTTAATTTAGTTGGTGTGGGTGGATCCTCAAGGTAAACAATATTGCTGATGCTTTTCAGAAGAATTCAGAAAGTTTGGAGAAATGAGGAACAGGCAAGAACAACCTGAGTCACTGCAACAGCTTTTGTCAACTGAAGGCACGGGCAGCTGAGAGATGACTCCATGTCTTACTGGAGGAGCTTTATTGTACCAGAGATCCACTCCCTCGCCCAGGGTGAAAGAACTGGTCCTCATGTTAAGGATACCTATGAGAAACGAAAACACTCTGATTTTGTCCATGTATCCATGTTAGTTTTGCTACACAGCCAGTATTAACATAAATAGCCCTGCAAAACCCGCTGAGGCTCTGAGCTAGTGTTCTCTCCATGAAGAGAGGCAGTTGTTGCAGAGGAACTGGGATTTGCATCACATACACAGGAATGGGGTTATTTTCTGCAGCAGGAGCAACGTGCAGAAAATCTCTGCTCTGGTTCCACTGTGATTGTACCATTAAGAAGTGATCATGCATCTATACTTGGGACTGATAAGACCACACCCCAAATACTGTGCCCAGTTTGGGGCACCACAGTATAAGGAGGCTGATGTTGGCTTCTTCTCCCAAATAACTGATGACAAGAAAAGAGGAAATAGCAACAAGTTGCACCAGTGGAAGATGAGATTGGAAATTAGGAAAAATTAATTCCGTGAAAGACTAGTTAAACATTGGAACAGGCTGCCAGGGAAGTGGTGGAGTCACCAAAAGGTGAGTGAATGTGGCACTTTGGGACATGGTCTAGTGGTCATGGAGATATTGGGTTGAAGGCTGGACTAGATGATCTTGGAGGTCCTTTCTAAATTTAATAATGTTGTGATTCTGTGATCAGAGCTTCCACCCATATGTGCTTGCTCACAGCTTTCAAACTTGTCACAGGTTTTGTTCCAGGATAATTACTAACACACAGATTTTTAGAGGAGCAAAATGTTTTCAGCATTTCAGATTTTTAAATAGCCCATTATCCATGTTTGAGCATCTCACATCCCTACAATTCCCAAACATCTGGCCAAGCACTAAGTGTTGGACTTCTGTATCCAGTAAATTCAAGGCAACATGAGCCAAAGAGCCTACAAGTGCTCATCCAGCTGGAAACCACCAACTCTGCTAGACACAGGCCATCTCCGTCATCTTCACAACTAAGTTCCAGAACACTTTTACTGGAGAAAAGGATTTCTCGCGTACGACAAAAACCAAACCCAAGAACATCCGTGACCGGGATCCACAAAGGTCTTCAGAACAGAGATGAAAATGATGTTTCCTCTTTTTTTGCATCATAATGAGGAAGGTGAACTTCCATCTAACTAGAAATATCTTCATACAAATTAAGTTTTGTGCCAATTTAGCTTTCTCCAACAGGAAGCAGATGCATTCAGAAGACATGTAATTTATGAACTCAAGCAGACAGCATTGCAAAGTGGAAAAAAATGGATTAAAATAGTTTCAAGCATCATTTTGGTCACACGTGGGTTTTGTTCCTTCTGGACCTGTGCAAGTACAACGGCTAAATGAAAATGAATGGGCAAAACCACTGTTTTAGTGGGCAAGAGTTCCTAAGTTTTTAACAGAAGTTACCTTCACAGAAATTGGTTGCCACATTCTGTTCTCTTTAACACCATGGAAAATTGAACATTCTCTAACTTAATTGCTCTGCAAATAAAATGTTTATTTATTCCAAGAGCAACTGACCCTACCAAAAGGGACACTGGGGCAGTGCCAACAGAAACCTTTCACTTGTGTTAAGTGGAGTAATCAATATTTTGAGAACAAGCAAAGACCTTTAAGGTCATCGTTCTATAGAAATTATTTAAATTTGGGGACCCTAAACTGAAATTATTATAATCAACACTAATTCTCCAAATGAATTCAGTTTATCGTAACTCTAGAAACTGGGTTGTCATGGCAAATACTTAGGAGGATGGTAGAACAACCTGATGGGATGTGTTCTCAATTCAGATATGTATGATGCATAATAAAAATTAATGGGATTTCTTTTCATACAAACTATTCATCAATTCCAGCAAAGGTCCACTCCCTCCTATGTATCCACAGCAACAATTCACCATAGTTTCAGATCTTTATTCTGGGTATTGCTGCCTTTTACACAAGCAAGCCCAGTTTCTTCCTTTAGGCTTTTGCTGGAGGAGCTACTGCTTGAGGGAGAATTAAAATCAAAATATTCACAAGTAGCTCTGTACTTCCCAACTGTTCCATTCACTAGCTGGGACAAGCACGATCAGAGCCTGACTGTACCATGGCTGGTGAACTTGAATGACCTTGGCTCCAAGAGTTTGGCTGACTTTACTCAACATACGCCCGAGACAGCATTATTGCAATTAAGGAAGTTTCACTAATGGAGTTTCCCCTGCGCATTAGTACAACTCCAAATATGAGCTCCATGTTTTTAAAGGGAATTTTAATAATTTATCATTTGGATTACCAGAGCTGCCTTATCTATGCTTTCCTGTTAATAAGTCTTAATGCTGAGCAAACAGACACACAGCAAGTGACCTAAACAATTTCGTTCTTTATGTTTACAGTTCTGATTGCCAACAAGAAAAGCTCATTTCTGTTCTTAGAAAGCTCTATTGAAGGATTTAACTTATTCAAACTAACACTTTCACAAAGTGTTTCCCTTCCAAAAATCTGAACTGTACTCCCTGCCTAAAGGAGGAGTCATGTTCTGGTTAAGGAACAGCATGAACTACTAATTTGGAGAAAGATTAATGTACACACCCTCTCCATTCTAAACATAATTCTATGGTTATGGTTTGATAACTTCACTTCTGGCTCTTCCTGGTTTCACCTCCTAAAAAGGGATGTCTGAATAATGATTAGCCTTCAGAACAGAAAATACAGTCAAAAACAGACTTACAGAATGATTTTGGTTGGAAGGAACCTTAAAGACCATCATGGGCAGGATTACCATGTTGCAGCTGAGGGGCTGTAGATTGGCCCGTTCACATGCTGTGAGACACCAGCAGAAGCTGCTCAAGCCCAATTTTATTGGAATGGGAGATAGGCAGTTGCTCCTTGCAATCATTTGGGTAAATGCCCACGAAAGAAAGAGATATTGCCCAGTAGTAATTTTCATCTGGGTACTTGCTAGCTCCACTGGTGGTGTCTTGGGTCTGTTAGTGGACGACATAAAGACTGATCCTGCTCATCCTCTCCACTGCAAGCATGACTAGAAATTAGCTGCCATGGCCAGGCTCAGCTATTTCCTTTGCAGACTGACAAGCCCTTGCTTATTCTTCCATGTGCAGAGGCTCCTCTGCCACGGACTCCATGTAACATCATGACATTCACCCCCATTATTTTCTTACTAATGACTAGGGTTGTATTTCTTTTTCTTTCTCCTCTCAAGCACTGAGTTGACATTTTCATCAAGATATCTACTACACTCTTAATGTCTCAGTTCCCTTGTAGTAACGATCAGCTCAGAGCCCACCACCTTACATATGAAGTACAGATTTTCCCCCCACATCCACATCAATTTATGTTTTCATGGTGAACTTCATCTGCAAATGGAATGCCAGGCCACAAGCTCGTTTAGCTGGTCTTCACAACTACCCACCTTCACTAACCCAAAGAATGACACCCTCAGGAAACTTTTTCACCCCTTTTTTCAGAAAGTCATGAAAGGACATAATTTCAGATAAAATACACAGCACACTGACAGTAAATATATCATCAGCTAATAGCAACTCTAAATTTTCAAAGCTTACTGCGACCCTATCATCAAAAGATGAGACTTAAAAGTGGTAATTAGGTACTTATTGACCTAGTCTGCAAACAGAGTCCATTTCTCAGGACAGGCTTGCAGAGAAATTAGATCCTGCTAAGACATGTACATTTTCACGAACATGGTTCAAAGGAAAGAACATCATCTAGTTTGTCACCTCCTGCCACTTCATACACTGATGCCTTCTAATAGCAGGTTTACACCAACATAATTACTCTCATTCTAATTCAGGACTCCACAGGGAGAAGGGGTAACTTGTCTCCTTATTCACTGACCTGAGCAGAGGTATCTGTTCTGCTCAGCATTTGTTCAAGAGAAATATTAACAAAAATATTAACAAAAATGTACACTTCAAACACCAGGCAAAAAGTATTTCCTAATCATCTAGAACTTATAGTGAAAAATATATAATAGTAAAAATATTCTATTCATAGAACAGAATATTTTTCTACATTCTACCTCAAGCCTGGTAAAAAAACAACAGCAAAAAAACCCCAGAACTCCCACAATCTTCCCTGTTCAAGACAGGAGTGAATTGGAATTTGCTTATGAAAATGGTAATTTTGTAGAGAGGACTAGATGTATGTAAAGCAAATGGGCAGAATGCTAGATCCCACTATATGCCAGAATTCAAAATAATTTAAGATTAATGGGAAAATGTGGCCTGTTGTTTACCACCAGACTGGTACCAGTCTGGTTGATCCTCTATAACAATTACACTCCTGTTGATATTACCCCAGGGAATACCTCGTCTGTACATATGTTTATTGTACATAAACTCACCTATGCACACACATCTTTGTCCAAGCTCAAAACCCTACCAAGAACTGTGCTCAGATCAAACTTCTTTCCACGCCTGCCCCCACCTCATTCTACATAAATTATTCTCTTCATGTTGCAACAAACTCTTCTAGAAACTCCAAAGGCTGACAAAGGATTTGCATTTTTCCTATAGTTCTACAATCACAAAACAGTTTTGCACCAGACAGCCCTGAAAGACAGAAAATACCTTTAAAAAACTCAACAAATTTAGAGGTTAATCTCACAGCTTGAGGCAGAAGCCAAAGTTATGACAGAAGTTTTTGAGTATCTTACAGTGTGATTTTGGTCTTTTATCTTGATTTGTTAGGCCAACTATGACTTTTCATTTCGCATCCTACTACTGTGATGATTCCTGAGAAAAGTACAGTCATAGTGTAGTAGTCTTATGCCTGTCCTCAGGGAAACTCAGCCCAACCTCCCTGTAACTACCCAAAGGTTGAGGTCTCTGCGTGGTTCAGCGGGAAAGGGCCCAGCAAGATGCCCCATTTACTTGTCCACACACACATTTTGGGAATAACATCAGAAAAGTAAAAAGAAAAAGTGGCTCAAGGAAAGCAACAATTTGTACTGCAATTATTTCTAGCTTTATATTTACCAAGAAAACCCAAGTGAAAATTTCAACACAGCTTGCATAAGATCAGCACGATTTGGTAGATTAACTAGCACTAGATGTTGTAAAAAAGAATTCAGTGGTTCCATCTGTGATCTTCAAGGAAATCCACACAGACCTCAGTCAAGGGAAGACCAACAGGAAGAAGGGTGGAACAAATACCTTTGGGACAAAGCAATTTTATAAGCCCAGTTTTGGCTAGTGCAAGCCTTAGCTCTCCTGTACAGCTAAGACACAGCTTGAGGCCTGAAGAGAACCTCCTGAAAAGCTGTAAGTAATGGAGCTGGAGATATTTATGGGTTTAGACAACATCAATCAGATAGAGCCACAGGGGGGTTGTTGGTTTTATTTCACTCGATTAAAAATAAAATAAAAAATATCACATGGCTCTATTGCACTTTGTGCTATGACTCTCTTCTGTTTCACCTCAGAGCTTCAAGTCTAAAAAAAAAAATAAAAATAAGACAGACTCACTCTAGTTGGTAAGAGACCAAATCCTTTCTTGGAAGTCTAGAGCCAGCATAGAGCTCCAGCAGCTCCAGGCATCCCCAGCCTTGCCCACACACTCCATTCTGCTAAAGGGCTTCATCTCTCCTTGCAGACTTTTCCACTGATGCTTCTGTCTGAGCAGGTTTCAGAAAGACTTTGAAGAAGCCCCAGAATTTCTCTTAAAGTCAAGGCTTGGCACTCTTGAGACAGGCATAACCACACACATTATAAGCTCACATCAACCTTTAATTGCTTGTGTGCTTTCAAGTAATAAGAAAAATCTACGTGTGCTGACGCTTAATGGACAGTGGAAATGGGATCGTCTCCAGAGCAATTTTGTTTTGATTGTGCAGACTTGCTGCTAAAGAACAAGAGTCAGAATAAGTTAATCACTAATGTCAGAGCCAGACTAAAATTGATCTTTCCACTAGGTTCCCCTAACCCTGGCTCCTCAGTTCACAATAGTTTTATGTAGCTTCACAGAGCTGACACAGAGCTGGCTGGAAAGCCGCTTCAAACATCTCATAAAATTTGTGTTGCTCATCTGTTTTGTGGCTGCTCCATCCGGAAGATCCTGAAAAGCTCTTCCTCATAAAAGTTGCTCCTGAGTACCCAAGCTCAGGCTACTCCCAGCCTCAACACTCCAAAATGAAACCTGTCATGCGGCCAACTCACATATTTGAGATGTCAGTAGAAAATAATGACAAATAAAACCAAGTTGACTTTGTGGGAGTCCTGTCTGATTAAGCTAAAACTACTTCATAAGCCAAAGCTACTTCAGGTTACAGCTTTCCTTAAGAGAAAAAATCTGCACTTGCTGCTGCTTGGCAGAGAACCTGACAGCATATAATCCCAGCTGAGACACATCAGGGAAGCGTGATTCCACAATCGTGGAGTAAAAAATTTCTCCTTTGGACCTTCTGCCTTCTCACAGCCTCCTGCCTGGGTCCAGTGAATTTTCTTGCTGTGAAATCTCAAGGTGACCTCATGGATCGCAGTACCTTCAGCTAATTTAGGCATAACGAACTGCATCACACGGTATTAGCTTGATTTGGTTTGTTAATCCTGCCCTGCTCATTGCAGACTACTTACTGCATCATTGCAGATTAAAGGGGCAAGAAGGGCCTTTTCATACTCCCCATTTCCTGAAAATATATACATCTGGGGAAACTCTGAAAGACAGACCCAGCAGGACAGGAAATTAAGGACCCCAGCTCCCAAGCATCACAAGATCAGATAAAAAGGGGAAAAAAAAATAGTGTTCACAAACAAAAGAACTGCACAGACTAAGTGGCCTCAGTGTCATGAAAGGTAAAACCCGACCATTCATTTGAACACTGAGGTTTATCACCATTTCAAGGATGTGGATTTCGATGTAACCCACAGGTCCTGTGAAAACATTGAGAAAGAAGAGGTGGTCTGGGAATAAAACAGCCCCGATACATTTCCTGAAGCTGCTGGTGGAAATGGAGGACCCTTTTCTCCTCTCCCAAACTACTCCAACATTGCAAGCAATATTTTCCCTGAAGTTAAGCAGAGGAGCATGGTGGAGGGAGCAGGACAAAGGCAAGAAACATGCAGAAGCTTCGTCTATTCGTGTAAAGGATTGCCACCTCTTTCACTACACGATCGGGATCAGCAGCAAGATACCCGAGGATCGTTAGAAAATCAGGCAGGCAGAACACATCACCTCCACTTCCTCTAATGAGCCTATTAATTTGTGCTCCAAGAGAAGCCCAGCTGGTCAGTGAGAAAACTGAAAGCTTTGATAAAGTGTGCAAAGACCAGGGGGGCATTTATGAGGCCTTGCTTTGAGGTACCCTGTGCACCTGGCACCGTCAGGTCATTTGGTGTGCAAGAAGCAGCCAATAATTGGACAGCTCCAGGGAACAACAACAACAAAACCAAAACAAACCCACACCTCTGAAAACACCCAGGAAGTTTCATCAGTGCTGGGTCCTAGTTCAGTGTGTAGTTCATGTTTATATGTGAAGGGTGGGTGTCAGGAGGATGGAGCCAGACTCTTCTCACTGTCATCTAGTGATAGGACAAGGGGCAATGGGTGTAAGCTGGAACATGGAAGGTTCCATATAAAATATCAGAAGGAACTTCTACACAGTGGGCATGACAGAGCACTGGAACAGGCTGCCATGGGGGGTTGTGGAGTCTTCTTTACTGGACATGTTTAAAAGCCACCTGGATATATTCCTGCGCAACTTGGTCTAGGTGATCCTGCTGTGTCAGGAGGATTGGACTAGATGATCTTTTGAGGTCCTTTCCAATTTCTAATGATTCTATGGTTTAGTGGGCAGGGTGGGGCTAGATTGTAGGCTGGACTTTGTGATCTCAGAGGCCTCTTCTAACCTTAATGATTCTATGAAATTGCTGCAATATTACTCTGAGTTAAAGAAAACCAAAATAGCTAGTGACCAAAACACACCTTTCTTTGCTGTCCAGCATCACCAGCCAGGTCTGTACCATGAAGGATGTGGTAGACTCCGCATCGAGTTCCCAAAATCAGAACTGGGTATGACTGAACCCACAAGCATGAAATGCCAGAGCAAGAAACCTTTTTAAAGCCAGCACCACTCCAACTAAGTGGCAGAAAGGACAAACCTCCATTCACTGTAAGTTTGAAATTTTCTGTCATCCAAAAGCAAGACAGAGCCCTTAGGTTCACACATGAAAAAACTTGCCTGATTACCTCTCTTCTTTTCAAGGTGCTTTTGTAGTGCCTTCAATTTTTTTAACGTTAGGCCATTACAGCAGAGATCTTTCACATCTGACACTACAGCAGAAACAACCCATTTTTCCACAGTTTAATACTACAAGAAGGCAAAAAACACCACTATTGTAACACAGCAGCACTGCCAAGCTACAAGGAGATCACCAGAGTGCACTTCATTGGCTGAAAAGCTGAAGAAAAGGTCAAACAGTCAGAAAGAGTCGCATAGCCACAGGTTTGGTTTCTGTGTGTGAGTATGGTGGGGCAAGGGTGGAAACTGTAGTGAAATGCTATGTAAATGTTAAGTTGGAGATGCTGCCTTAAGACGCTGGTTACATCTCTCGGAAGTGGTGGATTAACATGACAGATCTGTCAAAATCTGGAGATCTGGGTTTAAAAAAAAAAAAGCAATTGTTGGTGCTGGATGTTCATCTGCTCCATTTATCGTGGACTGTTGAAAGCTGTAAAGGTCAGATCGCTCCTTTACACAAAACTCTTTACAAGTGTATAAACTTTGGCCATGGGAAGGAAATGTCAGATCGATAACGCTATGTAATCTCTCAGAGTCAGCTAGCACTCAGCATTTGAAGGATTGTAGATATGGTTCCATTGCTGGGGTGGTTTGGGGTGTATCAGTGGATACTGACGATTGGAAGGAAACCCCACCTCGCTGATGGGGAAGGGAGACATGGGCTGGCTTCATTTTAATCCCATAGCTCTCCATCAGACTCCTCTATACAGCATTACAAGCTACCATAAAACCTAAGCCCTAAGCCTACGACTTAAGCCTATGGTGTTGGTCACTTCTCCCTAATGACTACCAATAGGACAAGAGGAAACAAGGTCAAGTTGTGCTGGTGAAGGTTCAGATTGGATATTAGGAAAAGTATCTTCCCAGAAAGAGTGGTGAGGCCTTGGAACAGGCAGAGGCACCATCCCTGGAGGGGTTAAAAAAAAGAAAGTGGGGGGTAGACATGGTGCTTCAGGAGACGGTTTAGTGGCTAGGGATTGTAGGGAAGATGGTTGAACTTTATGATCTTGAAGGTATTTTCCAACCTTGATCATTGTATGATTTCCATGAGGTATCAAGGGGCTTTCACAAGGGCTTTTTCCAGTTCATCGAGCTCTACCTCACTGAGGAATCCATATTTTCTAGGCAGGAAAAGCCAACAAAAAATACAAAAGCAATGTGACCCCAAAGCACTGCCATCCCAACCCAAGGAATGTCTGCTGAGCCCTCAGCCTCACCACCACTTTGTCCTATGACAGAAGGTATCAGAGAGATGCTTCCAACTCAGCAGCAGCTTCTCAGCAGACAAGAACAGCCAAAAGACTAACATGCTCTTACGATGTTCCTTCACAAGAAGATTGGTGTTGTCTTGAGAGATGACTAAGGACACGTTCTCCATGAGCACAGTCAAGCTCACCTCTGGACCAACAAAACACCAATCTGTTGGGTGCTTTGGGAGGAAAACAAAGCTATTTTCTAAGGAGCTCTTCTTGCCTGTTCCAAAAACGGAATCCTTCAAACAAAGAGAAACATTTTGGTCAGATCATCTGTTTCAGACCAGTCCCAATACCATAGGATAAAGTGAACCATGATGTGGTACAACACTGCCAATACTGGGAAGCACCAGGGCCCCTGCAAAAGGACTGGCCAAGAAGATAGAGCTACCGGGAGAGAGAAGCACATTGTTACAAGAACACAAAACTTAATTATCACCAGATTTATCATGGGCACAGTAAAAGCTACTGAGAAGGTAAATAGATTTCTATTTAAATCTTATGTTTTCCTTTTTTAATTTCACCAGACAGAGGAGCTGCACGATGCATTGAATCAATACTTACTGCATCTATGGTGGAATAATTACTTTCCTTGCCATCATACATTAGGTTGTTCCATGTTTGGAAGACCCAAATGTCATAGCAGGGGCTCTGGAGACACTCAGGAGCAACAGCTGTTTACAGCATGGTTGGAGGAGCCTTGTTTTGGGCAGAACAAAACTTTTCTACTCTTATCCCATCAGATCCTTCTATTTAAATACTACAGGGTCAGAGACTATATTCAAAGCACGTTTGAGTCCATCACCTGGCTACAACCCAGAGACTGATTCAGCTACAAGAACAGGCTGAGAGTTGGGGTTCTTTAACCTGAGGGTGGTGGATCATTTGAATAGGTTGCCCAGAGACGTGGTAGAGGCCCCATTCCTGGAGACATTCAAGGTCCGGCTTGATGGCGTTGTGGGCAATCTGTTCTAGCCAGAGATGTCCCCGTGTGTTGCAGGGGGCTTGGACCAGGTAATCTTTGGAGGTCTTTTCCAACCCAACAGAGTCTATGATTCTTATAGTTTCATATAATGCATTTTTAAGGCCATAAAGCAGTTCAGATTGTTTTGTCTCACTTCTTAGCAATCAGTTATACCTCATGACATATTTAAATCACAAATGACAAATAGGTGTCACTGGCTGTTTGACAGCTCAGGATTTTCCCTTCCCATTCAGGCACTGAAGAACATAACCCTCTGCTAACCAAACCACTTCTGGCAGAAACAGACCTCCAAGCCTGAGTGGAAACAACTTTAAGAAAAGACCCATCACATCCATAGTCAAAGAGCTCTGGTCACCAATTATCCTTAGAGATGTTATTATCTTGGCCTCAATTTCTAACTAGCTTCATCTGCTCCTGGCCGTTGAGATCTAAGAATTTTCTGGTTAAATGTGACCTGATGCCTGACAGGGAGACAGTACAGAAAGCAGCAGGAGGTGAGCTGAGCTCCTGTGTCTCAAAGCTGCTGAGCTGAGCTCCTGTGTCTCAAAGGGGATGTGATGCAGCAATTCCTCAGAGGAGAAGGTTCCTCTAGGAGTCCAGAAGCATCAAGCACAGACAGAGTCATAGCATCACAAAGGCTGGGATTCAAAAGGACCTCTAATGATTATCTAGTCCAACCCTCCTGCTAGAGTAGAATCACCTAGATCAGATACTACAGAAATATATGCGGGTGGGTTTGGAATGTCTCCAGAGCAGGAGAATCCACAACCAGTCTGGACAGTCTGTTCCAGGGCAGTCATCCTTCCTCTGAGACTGTCTGCAAGGCCTACAGGGTTTTCTCCATGAATAAAGTTGGATTATAGAACCATAGAATAGAATCATAGAATCATTTGGGATTGGAAGGGACCTCGAAAGATCATCTAGTCCAATCCCCCTGACACAGCAGGATCATTTCACTAGAGAAGTTATGGAATCAGAATCACTCAGGGTTGGAAGGGACCACCTGATCATTCTGTTCCAACGCCCCCATTCCCAGCCCCTTCCAAGGCTCCCAGCCTAACAGTAAGCTCCTCATGTGCTGACTCCTTGTTGCTTGATCCCCTTGGTCTTTCTCTGCAGGATTTAAGGGGTTCTTGTGTGTCCCCAGTGTGCTGCATGTTATGCCATATCTTACCTCTTCTCCAGCACACAACTGACAGTTATCTACCTCCCCCGAGATACCAGTGGAGCTGCCAGTGGAGCTGACACATGGCCTCCCAATTGTCTCAGGCTTGCTTAAAGTAAGCCTGGCTTCCACCACCCCCCCCTTCCAACCTAGTTTAAAGCAAGATTAATGATCCTAGCCAACCCCTGTGATNAATTTTGGGATTTCCTCCAAGCTGTATGCTTCACCTTCTTCACTGGCCAGTTGTACCTGCAGGACATCAAACCTGTTCTGCAAAGGAACCTGGGGAGTGCTGTTAATGACTGAGGTAACACACCCACCATGGCGGGTGGGAATTTGTTGCCACGGCCCCTCGTTGTTTTCATAGGGGTAGTTCAGAGGGTGGGAGATGGACAAGGCAGGAGTTTCTTTACTGCCTTGACTGTGGTCTAGCCTCCCCTCCCTCTTTTCCTCAGTTACTGGCTGCAACCTGACAGGGGGTGGATACAGGGGATACGTGAACCCCGGTGTCTGATAATGGTTGATCCTTGGTGATGATTTGCCCTTGGTGAAGCCATGCTGTTTAATTTAGTTTAATTACATTTTTTTTCCCCAAGAACAAAGTATCAGTAATCATGGAGGACATGGTAAATGCAGCCCAACAACAGGACCCAGTAGGAATCACTACACTAAGAAAGGATCTTACCACCACACTACTCTTGAAAGGATCAAAGATTATGAACTGGGCAATCTGAGCTCTAGTGACCCCCTAGACTTTGGACATCACCACAAGCATCAATTTATCCCTTGAAGTCCTCGACTCCCACGAACCAGCTATGGTCTACAAAGGCTCTTTGAGGAGCTGGGAATGACTGGCAGCACTGGAGTGATGCATTTCCTCGATCATTAGTTCTGCTGCAACAGGTTTTACTGATACTCTTCAAAGCTTGCAACACTCAGCTCATCTCCAAATAGAACCAACTTTGCTAGTCCATGAGCTCAGCAATGCACCACCTCATCCTCAAAGCAGCTATGAGGCTGCAAAACCACACCAGTGTAGAACTCTTCTCTCCAGCATTAAGCTCTAAACTCAATCTCACCAGCATTATTGTCTCAGAAAGCCCTGTTGCTCCTTTGCTGTCCAGCAAACTGCTTGTTAAAGCTATGAATAGACTTTTCAGCCCAAGGTAAAAGCTCTGTTTCGCAGCACTGCCCATCCATTTCATTAAGGAGCCATTTAATAATGACCAACAGAGAGAGGTTTTGCAAGCCAGGAGAAGAGTAAGCAAAGTAAATAAACACCACCTTTATCCCTTCATCTCACAAATCATTAGAAAGACAGGAGATGGTGCTATACTTCCTTATTGGGCTGCAGTAATGGCTCGAGGGAAATCCAACGCAATGACACTAGTTTATCACAGGGACCCAGCTCTGTAGGGTGAGAGTGTGCCACGTCTAAATGGGAACCATTTGTTTTCCCGCCTGCATTGCGGCAGACACCACTGTTCCTTCCACAGGAGCATCACTGACAGTCCCCAGCCGTTAGCTTTTTCTAAATTTAATGCCTTGCCTACTGAGTTAATGGACTAACAGTTGGTGAGGCTCCTCCCCGAGTTCCTGCAATAGTGTGCACTTTTTAGGAGCAGAACATAAAATTTGACAGAGCCTTCTGTAATTACTGCTCCACTTTATAGACTACCATAAACATGCATGCAGGGCCACTTGCGGAATAAATGGCATGCCACCCAGAGCTTGCTGCTTCCTAAGAGCTGATGAAACGCAAAAGCGGCCAAGAGGCAGCGTGTTAGTGGGCTTATTGAAAAGACAAGCAGCTCTGCTGTTTGTGAGCACGTGAAGAGCAAAGTTCTGGCTTGGTCTAGAGGCTCCTACAAAGTCCTCACCCCACTGTCACTACTTGCTCTGCAGAAGTCTCACCTTGGAGGAAGAAGTGAAGGCAATGGCTGCTAATAAGGGAAGTATTGACCAGAAAGCCTACATCAGGAGATGCTGCAGCTCCAAGACTGACATTCCTCAGGCCCACAGGACCTCTTGCTTTGGGCAAGAGGAAACCAGACAAGTCTGCTTTGACCCAAGAGACATGAGGACTACTGACATGTTTGAAAGGCATTTACCACTCTAAGGCTCTGCTAGAGCCTTTTACCCCTCTAACTTGCATTTACTGCAAGAAACATTACATGGCGACCTGAAAGATTTTTCTATAATTCCAGAAAATGTTACATGATGACCTTACAGATCTTATCCAACCTAAACAATTCTATGATGCTGTGCAGAGTGGCTGAAAACCTATCCTGTCCTCCAACACTTTCAAGTCAGATCTCACCTTTGCACCTACACTGCTGACCAGGCTCTGCATCCCCATGGATCCAGATATCCCAGATTTCTCCTTTGCACTTTAATTTGCATTCTTATCTGGTCGTGATAACAAGGAGGTTTTCAAACTCCAAAACAGCCTGAAACAATTGCTTCAGTCCTACTGAATTAAATGGGCTATTACAGAAGAACAGCTTCACCACTGGACTGTAGCAGGTGAATAAATTCTCCTAGAGGAGGTTGGTTTTACTCCATCAACCCTTTCCCCTTTTCAATGATATGTGTCCCCCACATTGCCCTGACAGATTTTCATATGCGTAACTTTTTCCAGATGGCAGATTCAGTGTAGACAGTCATTTGCATAATTTAAATCTGCTTACAAGCAGATATTGGATCACAACTCCACATGGGTTTTTTCTTCGGTCTCCCTGTGCTGCTCGCACCGAGGTCTCAGTGGTGCCAGTGATGGATCGTAGGAGCACCGGGGAGCCATGCTGAGCTGTGGGTTCAACAATTGCACAGGGCAGCTCTGCAAGTGGAGGAGCTCAGGGAGAAAGATTTCTCCATGGCCATATTTCATACCCAAGTGTGCTCCAAAGAGCAATATCGCTGTGTTAAAATAAACTCCATTAGCTGGATGGCTACACTGATGTGAGAAGGTCAAGGAGAGCTTCTGGTTACATGCTTGGAACTTCTCATAAGGAAAAACACTGAGTAGGTTGGGTTCCAAGCAGACTGAAGTGAAGACAGTACCAAGGGTTTACTTTTCCTTTACCATCACTACACAAAGTATCTGTTCATGGTTTTTATTATTTAAGGAAAACAGCTGGTACCTTTCAGAAAATATTAAATAACTCCCTGCAAATATTTTGTCATTAGAGCTTATTTGTGCCAAGGTTTGACTAGCACAATGGTCTTTGTTTGTCAAGCCATTTTGTCACAGCTCAACGTAAACACTAAAAATCTCAGGATCTTCAGGAGCTAGAATCAGAATTGCTCATGTCAGAAAAGACCTTCAAGATCATCAAAACCAACCATTAACCCAACTGTGCCAAGGCCACCACTAAGCCATGCCCCCAGGCTCAAGAACTACGTGATTTTGAAACACTTTCCCATTCCGGATGGGATCTGAAGGAGGTTCCACACCCAGACCATGGGCACAGATATGAAAATGCAGTCAGCAAGTCAATATGATGGGAAGATCCCGGAACACTGCCAACACTCCCCATGCCTCTGCGCCTTACAAAACAGCTCCAAAGCCAAATAAATAAAACCAGAGCTAAATTTCATTGAACAATAAAGAGGAGCAGCTCCAAGCAAGCCCAGTTGCTGGCTCTCTAAGAAATTGTGGACAAAGGCAGCGCAGTTATTCCCACTGAGCCTCAAACGAGGAGAAAGGCAGCACTAAACACATAATTTAAGACTTTCAGTAGGAGCAACTCTAACCACACAAAAGCAATATTAAACCAGCGTAAAGCGGCTGCACTCCCACACTGGTCTGCGTTCTTTACACCACCACTGGGGAAAAGTGGGACAAGTTTTCCAGTAGCAGAGGCAAGATTGTTCTTAAGAAAATGTGACTATTCTGTTTTCTACTGGTTTTACAAGGGAAGACTTCCATGTCATATGCTAGTACTTACAAAGATTCTTTCCCTATATGGTTATATAAGAATTTCTTGGCTACGTTGTAGGTTGATTGAGAAACTAGGAGCACACAGCTGAAAGAGCAAGGATGGAAAGTTATGCTGACCATTAAAATCTGCCAGGTGCAATGCTTTCCCAGTGCTCTCCCAGTGAGGGCTAGAGTAGACTGGGACTAGCAGACATTTCATTCTTGAGTCTGTATTGAAAGCTGGGATGAGCAAAAAGGTCCTAGACCATATACATACAGCACAAAATACTTCATCACACTAAATATTGCATTTAAGTTGCTAGAATTAAGTGCAAATTAAACACCAGAATTGCTGTAGCCTGACCTAAACAGTCCCCTTCATGCATTCCTGGTGCTTTTCCTAACCATGTACTTCTCCTCTACCCCATTCCATAGGATGAGGTCCCTCAAAGTTAAAACTATTCCACAATACTATTGTATTCTGTGGTTAATATTCTATTTAGCTTGATTTCTCCTCCTCGTCTGGTGATGGAATCAACACTTTTGCACAAATCTCAGTCTGCACTGCCCCTGCTCTTTCTTATCTCTCCTGTGTGCCCCTTACAATATCATCAGGGCATGTCATCATCCAGCCTGAGGAACAAATAGAAGTAATTACCATTTCAGTGAATCAAAGGCACAGTGAGAACAAGAACAAAGGTTTCCCTTTGGTTTGGGCACACAGCGTAGACCAGGGAAGGAGAACTGGGGAATATTTGGCTACACTTAGACATTCCAGATGTGACTATGGCTGCTCAGACCTGGGCATCCAGGAGAGCAGACATCATGCCAGAATCTCTGAACATAATCTGAGCGACCCACACATAGACCGTCACTGAGACAAGCTCAGAGGACAAGAACCCCCCCTGCAGCATTCAAATCCCTCAGACAGGATAATACTCTGGGTCTACCTGCAGTCCCTTATCTCACCCACACGCTTTCCAAAACCCACCATGGGTCACGTAGGACTCAACCAGCTCTAACCTCCCGCCTGCTACAGCCCTGCTTTATCTTCAGGAGTCTTCCAAGATGAGATCAGGGCAATCACCTGTTTATAATTCAAAGCAACATCCTGATCAGGAACATGTGCCTGCAAGGCCAGCTCAGCTGCAACAGCTCCAAACAGGAATCTACTGCTAACTATGAAGTTACGTTTTAAAGAGCTCCAGTTTACACCCAACATAAGTTTCTATCCCAAAATACACCCAGTAGCAACTGCAGCATGAAATCACTCAAAACAGATAAAAGTGCTGGCAAACATGAAATGCAAATGTGTTCATCTTCCAGAGAGCCCCTCTACGCACAGTGCATAAGTCTGAATCCCGAAAATACTACCCAGTACTAACTAAAACACACACATTTCCCCCCATCTTGTCTTGCTTCCATCAATGTAGCAACACAGCAAAGCCATTTCCACTGCTAACATATGCACTGCATTAAGGCTGGCCAAGATTTCACATTCTTTTGTTAATTTGGCAGAGGAGAAAGACACAATAGAAGAGAGCCCTACAATTTGCAGCCATCTGTGATACTGAAAACAGTCATAAACTTGAGAAGCACTGTTATTATCCATGTTATCACTACTTGCAAGCCAACATCTTCAAACATTTATGCTTTTTACATCTAAATTAATGCCTCTTAATTTCTCTATTAAGAAAATGTTTTCAGACTTTTCCCCCCATTAGGAGACTGTTAATCTTGCCCACTGGTGTGAGCTGCCCCCACATGATGGCACTTATGCTGCTAGAGATCATGGAGTAAGACAGACTCAGTTATAAATGTGAAATGCTAAGTTACTCAATGCTGTTATTTTTAGGATTGTGACGGGCACTGCCAGCACTTGGTGTCTTAAGACAATTCATGCCAAGAAGAACCTCTGCCTTGGTTCCCAGCGTGATGGGGCACATCCATCACCCAACCCTACAGATGAAGTAAACGTGAAGTTACCCAGCAGACAACTAAACTAATATTTCAAATTAAAATTTGTGTTGAGAATATTCATAGGCTCCTCATAGTGACAGGTCTGTGTGTAATTGCCTCTCCCACCCCTGCTTGAATATGTTTGCTGTCCTGATGATGAATCTCTCATCTACCTTCTGCCAGGGAAAAAAAATTACACAGACTTCTCAGCATGGGAGCACCACAGGTCACATCGATCATCCCCAGGCCTCTGTTTTACTTTTAATTACAACACTTCACTTGAGAATGTTACTTCAAATCATAAACCTAAGGAGAAACTAGCTTTTAATTTGCAGAACACTCATTAAATTCTCTGCTTCGCTGACATTAATTTGCTGGTGCTTTTTGTACTAAGGGATAGATGATGTTACTTCGCTTGCAGACTTCAGAAGAACATAAAGTTCATCCAAAGTCACACAGTCTCTTTAAAAAAAAATAAAAATCAGTTGCATTGGGTGTCCACATTTGCTGTGATCCTGCATTTAACTGAAGCCTCCACTGAGAATTGTTTCCCATTAGCAGAGATGCCTTTAAATGGGGAAATTTGGATCAATCATTTTGCTGGAGACATACATTTCGCTCCAGTTTAACCCAGTTGTTTTTATGTATGAGCAGATCCTGGTTTTGTAAGACCAGCTAGATGAGGAGTTTCACACATATCTAGCAGGTTACCAAAAACCTATATTAAAAAAAACTAAAGGAGGACTTTATACACTCATATTCAGTCCTTTGCTCTCTGCCGAGTCAAAGGCCCAACAAGCTCCTTTGCTTTGTGGACATTTGCCATCAGGATTGACGTGGTCATGGCAGATCAATATCCGACACCACAGTGTCACCATTCAATGGAAAATGCCCCGTCAGCCACTGCCAGCTCTATTGGTTGGCCTCCTGTGCTTCTCACAGTGATGAGGGATGAAGAGGGGCTGGTAGCTCAGAATGTTTTGGGAAGAAACAACAACAGAATCTTGATTTAAAAGTCACGTAGATCTGGAGCTTAAGGGCACAGTTAAAAAGTGGTCTTGGTACAGTCTTTTCCAACCAGAATACTACAATTCTATGAAATAATTATTACCTTAAAATCTAAGCTTCTAGCTAAGTACCAAATTATAAAACCTTAACACTCCCAAGGATTTTAGGTAGAATAGGAAGTTACATCTTCAACTAAGTTTGGATTTGAAAAGAGCATCTGCCCTGACCAGCAACTTTCATCCAAGATAAGAAAAATAAAGCTGACAAAAGTACTGGCATCTATTTGGATTATATTTGAAAAATCATCTGCATCACTTGAAGGGCATAATCCCACTATTTTCACAAAACCAGTAAGACCTTAATGTTTGAGAGAAGCCAGGCCAGACAAAGCACCTTCTGTCTTTTCCTGGGGGTATGAAGACAGGTAGGACATGCCAGACTGGCCAGTATGGACTGGAGAGCAACAGCAACATGTTTTTCTTGTCCTTGCATCAGCTCTAGCAGGTGAAGATTATGTTTAATTCAGATGCAGATACCACAGAGCCAGCAACATCAAGGGTTTGAGCATCTCACTTTATGCAAAAGTGGCCTCATCCAGCATGACTAGAGAACAGTGGGGGAGATACTTCCCAAGGTAGGAAATAGCATCACTCTGCCACTTTTATTTCCATATAAATCAAAAGTTGCCCACCTAGGAGCACTGCTGGTACCAAATTACCTTTGTGCAATGGGCTTTTGCTCAAGGAAAATAAATTCACCTAAACTCCAGTTACTTTTGCACCAAATCAAGACTATTTACCAAGAAGCACAAATGCAGATTCACCCAAAATTCACTCTTAGACTGCAACCGTGAGAGATGAACAAGGTATGGAGATTATCTTAAATAAAAGCTTGCTTAAAAATTTGCCCACTCCTCCACTTAGAGGAATGTAAAACACTTTAAATATTTAAAAAATAGGTTAATTGAAGCTGCTTAAATACCTCAGACAAGTTCCTCATCCTTTAAGTATTTCAGAAAGCAGCTGGTTTGCATTGGGCTTTTTTAGACAAACTCACTCAGACAAACACTGCTCCACAGTTCTTCAATAAATGTAAATAGTATTCTGAAACAGGGACAAGATGGCAGTAGTTGAGGGGTGGTTGAGCTCTACACAGCATATAAATGAATCCCCTGCTTGAGTATTGGGATTTATATGTGTGGTGCTCAGAAAGAAAATGAGCAAAACTTTCACAGCTTGAGAAGAGTTTCACAAAGCTCGACAATATTATTTTTATTATTGATTCAGAAGAAACAGATGAGCAGCAAGGGTGCAAGATTTGCAGATAAAATTGGTGTTCAGTCAAACCCAATGAAGACCATGAAGAACTCTGAAGTTTGGGGCGGTGATGGTAGATTAAACTTACCATTAACAAGACATTGGAGATATAACTGCATTTATGTGGACATGTAATGTCAGTGATCCTACAGCTGGAGTGTTAGACCCGGGTTCTCTCACTGAGAAGCAACAGCCTGTGGACAAGTCACCAGATTGGCCCAGCTATGGAGAAAGGTTCTTATCCCCAAAGAAAGCATTGGGGCTTCTTCCACCAGAAAGGTGATGGAGAGGAGCAGACCCTACAAACCCTCCAGCTAATCACAGGGACTGTAGGTCAGGAGCTTCCTGGACTGGATATTGGCATTCAATGGAAAATAAGCAACAAATTCAAATGTGACCAGAAGAAATTATCTCATATAACTAACCCTGAGCTTAGGAGCTCCTTGGCAGGTACAGACACAGCTCAGAACTATGCCAGGAGCAAAGGCGGGTGGAAATGCTTTCACCCAAGATGATGTCAGAGGACAACAAATGGGAAATCAGAAAGGTATTTTTCCCCTTCTCCTTGAGATTCCACATTTCCAGTATAAATCCATGGTAAATCTAGATGGTGAGACAGAACCAGTTAAAAAGAAATCTACCATCATTTTATACAAAGGACAAAGAATGCCCAAGAGACTTCGAATGGGAAGAAGATAAAGTGAGGAGAAAGACAAAAATAGAGGAAGACTCACATCAACTATTTCTATTTCGCTTTCCATCTCTTCCTCCCTTAAATAATTTCCAAAGTAGTTTATGAGATGGGAAAGAATATCTGAACACAGGATTCACTAAACAGAATTGTTGTTTTGGGTATTTTAGAACTGTTTTTCACATGGTGGTGTTTCTACCATTGATGATTAACTTAGGAAATCCGATGTAGTGGTAACAAATGCCTCAAACCAAGCACATTTTCATTCAAAATCCATACACCAAGCAACTAAAGGTCATGAAACTAAAAAAAAAGTTAATCTATAAACAGCTGCAAATATTGGGGTTTTATTTGCCTTCGGCTTTTTGAGCCTTTGGGCTTTGCACTTGTATGCTCTCCTCTGCAAACGTGGAAGGTCAGAAATGGATTTTTTTTTTATTGTTCATTAAAAATGGGATACAAAAGGACTTCTGTGAGCTGGAAGACAAACAAAACTCTTCCTAATACTGATGCACCATTAACTAGATCCCATCTGACCCTGATAGCAGATCTGACACAAAAAAAAATGCCTCTGTGCATCTGCAAAGTGTTGTTCTAGTCTAGCTTCCCCCTTCAGGTTTTCCTCTTTCAGGACTTTTTTCTCCTGATGGCATGAAGCTACATTAAACCCTGCTTTTGGGAGTCACACCAGGCACTGCAAGACAGTCCCACTAGTTCAAAAAATGAGAGCCGAGGTCACATTTTTGACTGCAACATTTCCAAACTTGTTCACTTGTCCTAATTAGTGCTTTAGTTTGATGATGAAAGGATGTTCTAGCAGGAAGCATCACGGGGAAGAAAGGGATAAATGAAAAATTCTGCACCTGGCTTTAATATATCCTGAAAATACTCAGAAAGCTTTCAGAATGAGTTTGCTTTCAAAGCCACACACTTTGTGTTCCTAGAGAGCCCAGGTATGTAGTTTGTCAGAGGAGAAATGCCATTTGGTAATTAGCTTAAGTGATGCAATTTTCTTCCAAGGATAACAACGGTGACTCGCAGTCTGGTGACCTTTGCAGCTGCAGCTCCATCCTGGAGACTGATGTGAAAACAATAAAAGGAAAGCAAAGCCCTACAGCTGGTGGCAGGGGTATGTCCACCGTGACCTACTCCTGCTGGCAGTGGGTACCAACAGGTCATGATCAGAACAAAGACCAACCTCGGTTGCCCTTCACCGTTTTATATTAATCCTCACATCCTTTCAATTTCCATTGAAGGGGTTAGTTTCCTCGTGCTTTCATAAGGGTAGTTTCTTTCCTGTTTTAGATACATGAGATTACAAGGGTCTCCAGTGATAGGAGAAGGCAGACAGTTTCAAGCTAAAATGAGGGGAGATGTGGAGCAGATCTTGTGAAGAAATTCCTCCCAGTGAGGGTGCTGAGGCACTGCTTCATCATCCAGGCAAGATGGGGCTCTGGGCAACCTCGTCTGGTGAGAGGTGCCCATGGTGGGGACTAGGTGACTTCTGGGGTCCCTTCCAACCTAAAACACTTTGTGATTCTATGAAAGGCTTGCAACGATTGTGCAAGATGTGCTGTTGGCAGGGCTGTCCATGACACATCACACCACTACAAATGGATTAGTTGGGGACTTAGCAAAGACCTCCAGCACTTAGAATCACAGAATCACTACGGATTGGAAGGGACCTCGAAAGATCATCTAGTGCAATCCGCCTGCAACAGCAGGATCACCTAGACCAAGTCACACAGGAACACATCCACTC